>JAOSBO010000004.1:19293748-19309108 GCA_027563915.1 Erythroxylum rotundifolium
CCCACCCCATTGCCATCCCTACATAAGATGTCACATAAGGTAAAACACCCTAACTCTAACCATAGAGACCATACAATGTCACACACAAGCTAACCATTAGGCCTTGTTTGGTTGGCATGAATTCTAGCTTGAAAAAGTAATCTTTTTCCTAAAATTCATATTATCACGTTTGGTTCATTTTTTTGAGTAATTAGGAAAGCAAAAACTTTCCCAATTTAGGGAAAGTAGTAGCACTTTACTTGGATTCTAAATCCTATCACCCTCTTTAATATTTCGATTACTTCCTTAGGAATTTAATCTAAAAAAAATATGCTAGTAAAAAAAACCCTCCCTCTCAACTCTTCGAAACTCTTTTTTATAAAACCTACCTCTTTTCAACTTCTCTCTCTCAAATCCCATCTTCGTCTTTTTCAACTTCTCTCTCTCAACTCCATTAACGTTTGCAAAGATCAACAGGATTAACGTTTACCTGTCTTCAACTTCTCTCTCTCAACTCCCGTCTACCTGCTGTTCAACTTCTCTCTCTCAACTCTATTAACGTCTGCAGAGATTGACAGGTACTGGATTAACGTCTACCTCTCTTCAGCTTCTCACTCTCAATGTTCGATTTTCATACTAATTATAGGAAAAAATTTTATTATAGCACGTGAGGGTGAGGGGGTTTTGTTTGGTTGTTTGTCTATTTATGGGTCAGTCACTCAAAATCGCTTCAATTCAGTTCTCCTCCTCTGGTATTCATTTATTCATTGGTTGTATGGTAAGGCTTTTCTACCAATTCCCACGGCAATCTCTTCTTTTTCTCTTAGTAATGATCTCCTTTTTCTTTGACACCTTAGTAATAATAGGTGATGATCTTTGGAATAAATTATGGTGTTTTTAATTTAAGTTATCTCAAATGCCTTTATTATTCTGTTTTTAATTGGAATAAATTAAGGTATGCCGAATGCCCTTACATAAGTAATCATATTTAAGTTACATTATGTGTTGTACCTATGTAGTAGTAATTTTCGATACTTTAAAATTAGTAATTTCTTATATCCATTCAATAAAGTTTAAATTTTTTATTTTCAAATTTGTTGATTAATTGATAGGTGATAAAGAATTGCTGGAATGGATTTGGCTGCAAAGAAGAAATTATTTTATTTATTGATGGATATGCAAAAGAAACAATTAGACATGTTAAGAGTCATATTACATATCGTTTCGGTCGTAGTATTGAATTATGGAAAATATTGTTTGAAAACTTACTACTCTGTTGATGAATACGATATATCCAGATATCTTCATAGGTTGATTAGTAAATATGCTTAGAACTATTGGTTGATTAATAGATACCAGGAACACAACTGTAGATGAACAAGTAGCAATGTTTCTATACATTCTTGGACATCACAAGAAAAATCGTACTATAAAAATAACTTCTTACGCTCAGGAGAAATGGTTAGTAGGCATTTTAATCGAGTATTAAATTCAATTCTTAGACTTCAAAGAGAATTGTTTAAAGTGCCTGAACTTGTACCTCAGAATTCCACAAATTGGAAATGGAAATGGTTTAAGGCAAATATTTAATATGTCAATTGATATATTTATTTCGTAATTATATGATATAAGTATTTGGAATTTGATTTTGTAGAATTGTTTAGTAGCTCTAGACGGTACTCATATAAAAGTGAGGGATCCTGAAGCTGATAAGCCCAGGTATTGAAATAGAAAAGGTGACTTAGCTACAAATGTTCTAGGAGTATGCTCACAAGACATGCAATTTATTTATGTCCTCCCCGGGTGGGAAGGTTTAGCTGGAAATGCGAGAGTGCTCCGAGATGCGTTAAGTAAAAGAAATGGACTACCAATCAGGGATGGTAAGTTAAAAATAAAAAAGTGAAATATTAAAATGTAATATATATAAAACTTAAAATCTCCTAATTTATTTTAATATATTCTCAATATTTTAGGTTATCACTATCTAGTGGATGCGAGATATACAAACGACAAAGAATTTCCCGCACCATTTCAAAGTCAAAGATATTACCTCAATGAATGGACTGCAGGATATCAACCAAATACCGCCAAAGAATTTTTTAATATAAAACATTCTTTAGCTAGAAATATTGTTGAAAGATGTTTTGGGTTGTTGAAACTTTGTTGGCATATCATTAAGAACTCAAATTGGTATCCTATTAAATTGCAAAGTAAGATTATAACGGCTTGTTGTCTTCTTCACAATCATATAAGAAGAAATATGCCTATTGATCCAGTAAAAGCTTATTTAGATGTAAAAGAGGAAGAAGAAGAAAATGAAGGTGGAGTTAAGTTAGACGGAGAGCCAATCACTTCAGTCGAAGCATCTGAGGAGTAGACAAATTGGAGACAAACTTTAGCCAATCAAATGTTTAATGAATGGAGGCAAAATAGAAATAGTGAATAAAAATATAGGCTTTCATATTTTTAGGGTCTTTATTCTTATTAGCTTTAGGTAGTTTAATATTTTTGTTAAAGACATGCATTAATTCAATTTATTGGATTTTTTTCATTTTGTTAATGTTAATTAATATTGAATTATTCTTGCTAATAAAAATTTGTGCGCTTTCTGGTTGTGTATGGTGTGATCATTTTTAACATTGAACATATTTTTTATGATATGATGCAGTGCTACTTTTGTCAGGTATGGAACGTAATATTGGATCTCACAGAGGCAAAGGTAGTAACCATTTTTGGACTACTGTTGAGGATGAAAAGTTAGTGAAGACTATGCTTGAGCTGAAAGAAAGCGGATTTTTTTATGGTGAAAATGACAGTGGATTAAAGAAAGAATATCAGAAAGAACTGGAAAGGATATTATATTAGAAATTACCAGGGCATGGTTTGAAAAAAAAACTATATATTGAATCTCGATGTAAATTATTGAAAAAACAATATCATGCTATTTACGATGCGAGAAATAATGGGGAAACAAGTGGTTTTAGTTGGGATGATGAAAAAAAAATTATTGCAGACGCTGACGTGTAGAGTGCATATCTAAAGGTTAGTACAAATTAGATTACTTAGTTTTAAAAAAATATTTTTTACATGATTTATATAATGATTGATGTTATAATTTTTAGCATTATTTTTTGTATTAATGTTTTATTGATATTTTTATAATGATTGATACTGTGATTGTTGTAGAGTCATCGTGATAATTCATTTATGAGAAATAGATCATTTCCCTATTATGATAAACTAGTTATTATTTGGGGACAAGATCGAGCTACAAGAAAAAATGCTGAAGCACCCGCAGAATGCTAAAAAATATAAACAGAGAAGAGAACTTGGATGAAGAGAATGAAGAATCTAATGAGGATGATGTTGAGCCTCAAAGAGATCAACCAATCAGAGATAATTCTTAAGGTGAAGGAAGTTCAAAGAAAACAAATCGCAAAAGGAAGAGGAGTACTGATAGTTTAGTTTCATGTTTGGAACATATCACTAAAAAGCTTATTGAAGGTTTGGAGAAATCTAACGAGAAAATAGCTAAAGTTGCATAATCTATTACATAGTCATATCAGAAGGAATCTGAAAATAGGCAGAAAGTAGATGAAGAACTTAGGAAAATGAAAGACTTAACACAAGCTGAACATATTAGAGCTGGAATAAAACTTGTAAACAATCCAAATTATATGGATTATTTTTTCACTCTTCAGGATGTTGAAAAAGAAGAATATCTAAGTTAGATTTAAAGAGTAATTAGTTTTTAAGATTTTCAATTTTATTAAATTCAGGATGTTCAGAAAATATTTGACATTTTTATTTTAATTTTGAGATTGTTTAGTTGAAATAATGCACTACTGGTATTCTTATTTTCAATGTTGGAAAAAATTGATATTTGATTTAAATTTTAAGATTTATCTTTATACTCCAATGAGGTTATTTTAGTATTTTTCAATACTATTTTTATGAAATAACAGTATTATATGATTAAAATATCATAAATGAAAAATTAACATTTAATAATATAACTTGTATTACAAATTAACATTATTTAATGATTTTAATTTTTGTTTGGTTTGTAGGGATATAATTGGAAACACAAGTCAAAATTAAATTACATTCCATAAAATATTGTTGCATACCAAACACTATAATAAGAATCCACCCAACTTTCCTATTAGAATTCTTATAATTACCCAAACAAGTGAATATCTTTACTTTCCTATAGATTTACTTTCCAAGGATTCAGATTCCAAATCCACTTTACTTTCCCACCAACTAAACGAGGCCTTAGGGTAGAGCGAACTCATTCTTTCTTCGAAGACGTTAGAAGGTTCTTGATTTAGGAGTGAGGACGAAGGCGATGGTGAATCTTTGGCTTGACCTAATCAGCTTGTCTCCCCGGAGTAGATCGACACTGCATAGAGGAGATCACGAACACAGGTAACCTAGTTTACTGTAAGTTTGCGATATCAAACACAGGTAAGTGTTGTACAAGTGTATACATACAAGAATGAATACCATATATAACTTAAAAGCCTAAACTATTGGGTTAATGGGCCTTCCTTGTATAAATGCACTCCACCATTCTCGTTCTTATCCGATGTAGGATATCTTCTCACATGTGACTATTCCAACAATCTCCCCCTCACATGTGAGTCCCATCCACATCGAGCACACTCCCCCTTAACCAGAAGCATTTTGTTCACACATTATACGATGTCACCAAAGAGCTCGGTGTCACCAGGACGAAGGCGATGGTGAATCTCTGGCTCGATCTAATCGGTTTGTCTCCCTATAGTAGATTGACGCTGTGTAGAGGAGATCGCAAACATAGGTAACCTAGTTTACTGCAAGTTTACAATATCAAATCGCAATTAGGGCATAAAATTTTTTAGTTTCCCCTTTTCAACAGACACTGCTCTGGGGTCATCAGCAAAGCTCAGATCTACCAACTAGGTAAGTCGACTCTATATGACGCTTTCTTTTGTAAATAATGGTTTACACAAAGAAATAACTACCTGTAAATTTCAAAGACCCAAGGATAGTGGAGAATCTTCTAGCAAATCACAACTAGGAAGAAACATTTATGAGAAGCCCCTTCATTTCCCACAGGTACGCATCCTTGTGGGTGATTCCTCCAAATGTATTGGTTAGGACGAGCCACTCTTGTAAGTGTTGTTGGGAAGATCGTTGTCGGGTGGTCCGTGAGCCTACGCCTGGGCCTATGCACACAAGTGCATACATACAATAATGAACTCCATTTATAGCTCAAAAGCCTAAGCTATTAGGTTAATGGGCCTTCCCTATATATATACACTTCACTATTCTCGTTCTTATCCGATATGGGATATCTACTCACATGTGACTATTTCAACAATCTCCCTCTCACATGTGAGTCCCATCCACATAGAGCACACTCCCCATCAAACGGAAGCATTTTTTTCACACATTTGGGTGCGTTATCATGAGAGAGCTCGGTGCCAACTCTCTCTTACTCAACCATGGGGAAGCTCGCAAAGCTATGGGAGTGCACATCTTGCTCAACCATAAGATCATCATCTCTAGAAGCCCAACTATGTTGTTGCCACTCATTTAGCTGAAACATCGGCTTTGATACCATTGTTGGGGAGATCATCGTCGGGGAGTCCATGAACCCATGCCTAGGCACATGCACACAAGTACATACATACAAGAATGAACACCATTTATAACCCAAAAGCCTAAGCTATTAGGTTAATGAACCTTCTTTGTATATATACACTCCACCATTCTCGTTCTTATTTGATGTGAGATATCTACTTACATGTGACTATTCCAACAAGTGCAGTCGCCTTGGTTATCCCTACCTACTTTATGTTGACTAACAGGCTACCAAAAAGTGTTAATGAAATAGTTGATAAATTGAATCGTCATTTTTTATGGAGTGGCAATGAGAGTAAACATTCTATGCACTTAGTTAGCTGAGAAGGAGTCTATAAGCCGAAGCGAGATGGGGGTTCGGGTCTCTGGAAAATGAAATTTCATAATGATGTGTTGTTTTAAAAAACTGCTTGGAGATTTCTTTTTGAACCAGAAAGTCTATGGGTAAAAGTTTTGAGGGTAAAGTACCAGTCAATGGGGATATTTTTGACTTTCTTGCTTTAATTAGTACTTCTTCTACCTCATCATATTCTTGGAGATAGTTAGTTGGTGCTTTGAAACTCCTCATGGGCGGTTTGGCTAAACGGATTGGCAGTGGCCACAGTGTTAACTTCTGGATGGATTGTTGGTTAGATAAGCCTATAATGGAGGATTTGCCTTCCTCCATTCCTTCTTATGTTGATATTAATGCCTATGTTAGTGATTTTATTATGGTCCCAAGTTTGTGAAATTCTAAGTTAATTTTTGCTCAACTTCCGATGGAAGTTGCTGTCACAATTTTAGGATATCCTCTTCCCTAAGTTTCTAATATGCACGATGCTTATATATGGCGGTATTACTGCTAATGGAAAGTTTACCACTCAACCATCTTATTGAACTTTGCTCTTTAATGAGGAGCATACGCCTTCTAAGTGTATGAATTGGCTATGGAAATTGTCTATCCCAACACGATGGATCTATTTCTTTTGGCTTACCATAGTTGAGAAATAAAATTTTTTTAATGACAATCAGAATTTGAGCTATAAATTTAGTCCCACCATATTATTCATAACTTTCTAACCCTGTTGTGAATAATCTTATACTTGCCAACCAGAGATTAGGTTTAATTAAAGGATGGGACAAGAACATTATTTGTTTTCTAACATTTGTGAATCAAACCACGTCCGTATCCTTTCTTCTTTAACCATACAAATGTTTCCTTCTCAGTACATTTATGAACACGTTCCTCCAGCTCTAAACCATAAAAAGCCATATATTCGAGGCATCACATCTTTTCTATTTTAGTAGACAAAAGTTGGCCCTTTGTTTATCCACCATCTATAAGTTCTTCGTTACCCTTCATCATATGTTGTTCAATTTATTAAAGTTTTTATCAATTTAGTGATTATAAGCACTTAATAGAGTTGAGAAGAGGAATTACATGTATCACATTGTGTTCTGTTAATTCTTCATTCTTTGTTATTATGTTGTGTAAAATATATAATAAGGCTAAGAAAGGAGATTATAAAAAACAAATTAAAATCAAGAATTTCCAAAAAAAATGCCTCACGGGCGTGACATGTTAAGTCATTCCCATGAGAAGGTACATGTCACACCCATCACATTCAACAATTTACAACTATTGTTCATCACTATATCATTTTACTTGCTTAAACTTCTTAATAGAGTTGACAACATATATTACATGTGTGTTAATCATCATTCATTGTTATCATGTTGTGTAAAATATATAATGGAGTTGTTTTCTATCTCTTTCATCTACTATTGCACGAAAATCTCAATCGTCACTTACATGGACCTTTTTAACAAAGTTGAGGACAATAATTAAGTGTGTTGCATTTTGTCCTGGCAATCTTTATTGTTATTATGTTGTGTAAAATATATGATAAGCTATTTTAATTTCTATCGTTGAATGGTTGTGAGTCGTATCCTTTCTTCTCTAAACATACAAATGTTTCCTTCTCAGTGCATTTATAAACATGTTCCTCCAGCTTAAAAAATATAAACAAGAGTTGGCCCTTTGTTTATCCACCATCTGTAAGTTCTTCATTTCCCTTCATAATATGTTTTTTGGGTTATTAAATTTTTTATCAATTTAATGATTATATGCACTTAATAAAGTTGAGAAGAGGAATTATATGTATCACATTATGTTTTGTTAATTCTTCACTCTTTGTTATTATGTTAGTATAAAATATATAATAGACATGTTTTCTATCCACGGTTGTGACTTAACTGTGACTTACATGAACTTCTTAATATAGCTGACAAAAAAAATAGATTTGACAACAGAAATTAACTTTGTCGCATTATATCCTGTTAATCTTTCATTCATTGTTATTATGTTAGATAAAATATATAATGAAGTTGTTTTCTATCCTTGTCATCAATTGTTGCACGAAAATCCTAACATGACTTAAAAGGACTTCTTAAGAGTTGAGAACAGTAATTACATGTGTCGCATTTTATCTTGTCAATCTTTATTGTTATTATGTTGTGTACAATATATGATAAATTGTTTAAATTCCCATCGTTGCGCAGTTGTTACTTGCACAACCATCACGACAAAAATTTTCTAGTCACCACATTTAACCTTTTAAATATGTCTTTTTCTCAAATCATTTTTTAGGTTTTCTTCTTGTTAGTCCTTGCACTATTTGTTTCATTTTGCCAAATATTTTATTATATAAAATTCTATTTTATCCGTCGCATTTTTTAGCTTTTCAATAATATAATCATTACCTTCTTCCTTTATTTACCCATATCAATTGTTAAAGCAATAGTTTAAATATACAATTTTACCTTTTTAATATACTCAGTTACATCACATTGGCATTAAAAAAAACCTTTTTATTTCTTCTAATCCTTTATTTACCTGACAGTATATTCCACTAATATTATTATGGTGACCTTTTCAAATTTTTACCTTCTTTGTTAAATGTATGGTATTAGCGTAAACGTTGCTAATACGGATATTTTAATATTTAAAAGATATATATATATATATATATAAATATATATATATAAGGTAAATGTTGTCCAAGAAATAATTAATAATTTTTATTAATTATTGTTAGTTATTTTTACCTTCATTCCACTCTTTTCTGCGTTCCGAGATGGATAGAAATGCCAAGAGACGTAAAAAGTATGTTGAAATACTAGAAAACGAAAAAAATAAATTCCTGCAATGACATAGATAAGCTCGTGCTGCAAAAAAGAGAAACACTACTTTGCCTTCTTTATGTCAAACAGTTGGTCGTCAAACTTTCTATTCTACCATTGATAACTTACCTTCTGATGATCAACTTTTTATTCATCAATCAAGTAATTAACTAGCTTAAAATCAATATGTTGATTTTAACGTAAATCATGTCGATGCAACTGATTCCTCTCTCCATCAACAATAAATTCTTTATACAAAATCAACAATTGAAGCATCTAATATCACACGTCATAATTTAGATTGTCCAACTGTATATTCCTCTTCAATTCAACCTAGCTCAATGATACCTGTCGAGGACCAAGGTATAAATCTTTCACTTGTATTCTTTCCATTTTTTATTATTACTGCACAAAGTGATCAACCTTTATGTAAATCTTTCGAGGGATAAATTGCCATCGTTCTTCGTCAAAGTTAGCATCCCTATAGAATTTATTTGTCGAGTCCCTACAACTTCGTCTTGTTTTAAACTATGAACATTGTCATACGAAGAAATTTTGTTTAGAACCTCGTCATTTTTTGTTCATTAGGAGAGATCTGCATTATTGCTCCTCAAATGTCATATGTTTTAAAATGATTGTTTATTGGTAATGATGAAGAATCTGAACATTTCAAGAAAAACGTTCATGCATATAATAATAATATGGCTTTTACTTCATATGGAGCCAGGTCTGATCGAGAACTAACAGAAAATAAGAAAGACATTTATATATTTTGTGTTCAAGGTCAAGTTTATCATTTCCTTGACAGTTTAGATTCAACAACTGATAAGGTATTTGGTATCCAACTCTATTTCTTTGATACTGATGAGGAACTGAAAAGAAAGACTATGAGTTGTGATAAACTTTGTGAGGATACATTAAAACTGATTATGGTAATTTTACAAGATAATCCCCATGCCAAGTTCTTCGGAAGTCTTAGGGACATTCCAAAGCTTGAGAATCATACAATAGTTTTAAGGTGTTATCCTAGTCTTAATCAGCGTGTTTACAATCTTCCTACTACATCATAAGTGGCTGCTATATAGACTGAGATTAATGATGAAAAGTTTGATAAATGTCCTCATATCCAAGTCTATACTCACTTGGGCATAAGCTATAGAATCTAGTCTTACAATGCTTGTTATGACGCCCTTCAATATCCTTTTTTATTCCCTTGTGGTGAATCTGGATGGCATCGTGGAATTAAGCGGTTGATTTCAAAGAGAAATAGAAGCAATGTTTCAGATGAAGGATGTGATGTTATTTTCAGCTCCTTTACTGATCCATCTGAATTGTTCACTATGGAAAACACAGGTAAGTTTGTCTCTTCCTTTTACATTTTTACAGTAATATTTGATGTTATCATTTTATTTATCAAATTTATTTGTTTAATTATTAGTTGCTGATCAAGAATTCTGTAAAGATGGCACTGTTTCTATTAGAGAATATTATTGTTATAGGCTCTAAATAAGAGAACATGATGAATTTATACTGCTTCATAGCTTAAGCTGCTTCAACAATTTATTGTGGGAGCTTATATAAAGATTGAAAAATCTAGACTTGATTTCCATAGAAAAAGACAAAATGAGATATGGACAGGGATACTCCAAGGTGTTTTAGACAATATTACCATTGGTCAAATAGAAGGTTGTAGAATTGGTCATTGATTTGTTCTCCCAGCTTCATTTGTCGATGGTCTAAGGGATATGAAACGACATTATCTTGATGCAATGGCTCTAGTACAAAAGTATAGTAAACCAGATATTTTCCTCACCATGACTTGTAACCTTATATGGAGAGAGATTCAAGATAACCTTAAGTTTCATGAAAAGCTACAAGATAGGCCGAATTTATTGGCTAGAGCTTTTAGAGCTAAATTTGAAATTCTAAAAATAAGATAATAAAAAAATTCTTTGGAGACATTGCCACAAGTGTTTGTGTTATTGAGTTTTAAAAGCTTGGATTCCCTCATACTCATTTATTACTGATACTTAAGCACATTCTAAATTGCTAAATCCATATTCTTATGCCCAGATCATATCTGTTGAAATACCAAATCCTGATCAAAATTTACGGTTATATTCTTTTGTCATTAAGCATATGATTCATGATCCTTGTGGTCTTATGAATAAAGATTGTCCTTGCATGAGAAATGATGTTTGTAAGAAACATTACCCTAAAGATTTTGCTCCTTTTACTATTCATGGTGAATACAATTATCCATGTTATAGTCGAAGAGACGATGAGGTTGATAATAGTTGAGTGGTTCCTCACAATCCATACCTTTTGCTACTCATTAATTGCCACATAAATGTTGAAATTTTTTCCACTATTAAGCTTGTTAAGTACTCATATAAATATATCTTTAAGGGCCATGAGTTTGTAAATTTTATCATTGTTGATTAAGAGATCACAACTGATATTGATGAATTCAGTAATTTTCAAGAAGGTCGTTGGATTTCACCTCCTGAAGCTTTGTAACATATATATAAATTTCGTATAACAGAGATTAATCCATCAGTTTATATACTTTAGGTTTATCTTCCAGCTCTACAGTTTATTTTCTTTGACAGAAATGCAGATCTGTTTTATTTGTTAAGAAAAATTGACTTCTACAAAACAATGTTGACTAAAATTTTCAAGATGGATCTAACAAAAAAAAGGCAGAAAAATGAAACGTTAGTATAAAGATTTTCCATAATATTTTATTTGAAATCGAAAGACAAAAACATGCTTAGAAAGAAGTCGAAAGAAAGTGATTGGAAGGTTGGTTAACGTTGACTCTAAAGAAGGAGAAAGGTACTACTTGAGCTTATTACTTACACATGTTAAAGGACCAATGTCATTTTATCACTTATAAATTGTTGATGATGAAAAAACAAGTTGTTTTAAGGAGGCTGCACTGAAGTTAGGACTATTAGCATATGATTTTTATATACAACAAACTCTAAAGGAAGCTGTTTTATTTCAAATATCAGCTTCACTTAGACTTTTATTTATAACATTCTTGTTTTATTATTCACTGACAAATCCTGAGCAGTTTTGGGAAACATTCAAAACGATCTTTGTTTTGATTACTAACATGCTTCCTCCTATAGTGCATGTACATCTGAAGACATTACAAGAATGACCCTTCAAGATATTTATAAATCCCTAAAACAAATGGGGAAAAGCTTAAGAGATTATCATTTTACTGATTATCACTTTGAAGTTGACTATCATCAACATCTTAGTAAAGAAATACAAAGTGAGAAGAATATATAGATTGATCAATAAGATTTATTATTACATTCAAGGTTGAATAACAAGCAGAAATAAATGTTTGATTTGATTTTGCATTTGGTTTTGGCTTCTAATGGTGGCAGTTTTTTTTATTGATGGTCCCGATGGAAGTATCAAGCTCTTTTTACAATTTTAAGGTAAAAAATGTTGCAATTACTGTTGTTACGTCACGTGTTGCAGCATTAGTCCTTGGTGGCAGGACGACTCATTCAAGATTTAAAATCTCACTTGATTTTTCCAAGAAGAAAGTTTGTCAATTAAGTAAGCAAAGTTGTATTGCAAAACTGATATTTGAATATAGTCTTATCTTATAGGACGAGGCTTCCATGGAAAAAGGGAATTCATTAAAGCATTTAATGACTTACTTCAAGATATCATGAACTCCAATAAGCCTTTTGGAGGAAAGATTGTTGTATTTGACGATGATTTTTGTCAATCCTTACCAGCTATAGACCAAGCTACAAAACAACAACTAATTGATTTAAGTGTTCTAAATTCACATGCATAAATTTTCTTTGACAATAAATATGAGAGCTATATCAAATCTAGATTTTTGTGAATTTTTATTACGAATAGGAGAAGGTACAGAACCAGTCGAAGAGCAAGATCAATTTTCCTTACCAAAACAACTGGTTATTCCTTACCATAACAAGGATGAATCTCTGAACAAGCTAAATTTTTTATAACTTATTTTTACTATCAATTTTAGTTTTTAAAAAATTAAAAAGACATATTTCTTATGCACCATTGCCTTCACCAGGTTACTTTAAAATGTCTTCCCTGACCCAAGCTTATATTCATCTTATCTATATCAGATGATAAATAAATGTGTACTGTGTTCAACAAACGGCTGTTTTGACGAAGTTAATGACATGATGATTAACAAATTGTCCAAAAATCTGCATTCATACCTAAGTTTGACAAAATGGTTGACCGAAGGCATCAAGTAGATTATGAAGATTTTCTAAATCCTTTAAATCCTAAAGATCTACCTCTACACAAACTGTTGCTCAAAGAAGGCTCTCCAATTATGCTTCTAAGAAATTTGAATCCAACTGAAAGACTATGCAATGGCACAAGGTTGATATGTAGACGAACTTCACAAAGAAAAACTAGTTTTTATACCTAAGATTTATTTGCAATCTTCACAAAATGAAAAAAAATGAAATACCTTTTGTTAGGATACAATTCCCTGTTCGTTTATATTTTAGAATAATCGTAAATAAATCCCAGGGTCAAACACTTGAATATATAGGAATTTATCTTCGTCAACCCATATTCTCACATGGACAACTATATGTGGCTTTGTCAAGAACTCAGACTCCTTAATCAATTAAAGAATTTATTATTCCAGGAACTTTTGAGTCTTCAAAAATTAATCAAAAAATAAGAAATATTATGTTCCATGAAAATTTCCAATTAGTTAAATTATAAAGTATAAAAATATTAAAAGGTAAATGAATTGTTTTGTTCAAGTTTATTTAATTTCATTTCATATAAAAATATTTTCTGATTATTTTATTGATTTTTTAAAGGAAGGAAAAGCCTTTATTGATTAAGGATATTTTACCTATGCTCAATAGTGGTCATATGAAATTACTATCCAATAAAAACAATATATTGTCGCATCACTTGGCACGTCATCGAAAAGACAAAAGTTTATCTTTTTTTATTTGGAGGTATAACAACTATAATTTCTTCATTGAAAATCTTCCCTTTTTCATTAACTTTATTATTAATTATATGTTTATTATTAACAGGGATCACAAGTTGAAGCTACTATCTTTAACAATGATATCCAACAAATGAGCCATATTTTGCAGCCGTATAAAAAAATATCATTTGTGACGCCATTGTCAAGCCAATTCTACCTCAGTACCAAACTAAAGACTTGAAAATTCAATGGATTATTACAAGTCGCACTGTTGTTGAACCTGTAACAGACGATGATAGCATCATCCCGGTCAAATTTAACCATACATCTTTTACGAATCTTATCAACTACATGAACAACAAGGAAAAATCAGTCGGTTAGATCCTTTATTTGTTTCTTTCTAGAACTTTGACTTTTTTTCCTATTATATCTAATTATATTTATCCTTAACATGTAATAGATATTTTGGCTATGGTTGTTGAAGCCTTGGAACAGAAAGAAATCAGCAAAGATGGCAAATTTTCAATTGTCTAAAAATTTGTTTTTGCCAACAAACAATATGTTACATTCTCTATTATTCTCTAGAGCTGTTAAAATATGAAATGAGTTCTTTTTTTTAACATTGTCTATTTTTATATTAGGCAACAAACTGTTATATTGTCAATGTGGAATGCTTTTGTTACTAATAAGGGCCAACAAATTGTCGAATCATTACATACTTATTTGATAATTATGCATCATAAGCTAAAAGTTAACTTTTATAATGGTAATTTTTTTCATCATGCTTTTAGATTTTTCTTTTATTTATCCTTATATTTTATTCTTACCTTAAAATTAAAGTATTTTAGGTGTTGCATTATCCATATGGTTTAACTCCGCAATTATTATTGATCCGCCAATACAAGAAGCTACAGATCTTAAAAATTGGTACAACCACATTTTTTATCTTTGCTCTAACAACAAATAAACTTATATACAAAATTTAGAATATTTTAATGCTTTTAAATTTATAATTATCATTTTTCAGGGCACAATGAAATACTAAGGAGCTCAAAAACCTTATTAACAAACAACCTGACCTCTAATTATAATCTTGACGTTTCTTTCGGATCACATCAAAAAATTACTAAAATCATCTTCTTAAAGTCCGCTAGTAAGGTAAATGTAGCGCCCCCTTACCGTAGGGTACACTCCAGGCTGCCTGGAGGTCATTCCGGTACATATCCTACGATAAGGGTGAGCTACGATCGATCACTACATTAACTTTACATGGCATCATATCATTACTAACTTAAAAAGCATGATGGCGTGTCAAACCAGCAAAAATAAATTCCTACTCTAGAACACTTAAGCGAGTAAAGTGGTGAATAGAGTCGAACCACAGAGACCAATGAAGTAATTATTTATTTGTGCGAAATCAAAAATAAAAATAAATAAAAAATATAAAGAGAGTTGATTTGGGGATGATTAATTTTAAAACACGAAATCACGCAGGAAGAAATTAAAAATAAGATTGAAAATATTATGAATAAAAGTCTAGCCAAGGTACTCTCCCGTTTGATACCGTAATTCGATCATAGACTCAAAAATATAAATTTCGTTCATTCCTATGG
>JAOSBO010000004.1:19340179-19357872 GCA_027563915.1 Erythroxylum rotundifolium
ATATTTGATAAGAATAAAGCCAAAAAAGCTTTAACGCACAAGATAGTTTAGTATATTTATGGATACCCAAGATAACCCAAATGAAACCACTAAACAAAAGTCAATGAATGTTGTTTTGGTACAGTTAAATAAATAAAAAATGATACAGATGATCTGATATGAATACATCGACATCTTTTATATATATTTTTATTTTTTGTCTCATTAATGCTCTCGTCACATTCGCATGGTCTTAATTGAAAGCACATGGTAATGGTCGCATAGTACTAGAATTGCTAATAAAATAAACATTCAATAATAGCACTGTTTAATGAGGACCGGTTCCTGTGATATTCAAGAAAGTCACTGTACTGTTCTGTGTGTCTTGCTAAAATAGAAAGCTTCCAACAAAAATATATATCTCTGGTAATTAGTTAAATACTTAGCTGACCAAAAATTTTAACTTTGAGGAAGAAGAAAGTTATATATGTTCAAAACATGGGTTTGATAATATTGTATCCTTGCGAGTCTGCTCTTAGTTACGAAATTGACTTGGCTTTTCATCATCTTCTGCATGGGACAGTTCTAATAACTAGTTAATTTGATTCATAATATATTATAGAAAAAAAATGGTTATTTGATGGTGCAAAGAAAAACAAAAAGAAGAGATAATTTACCTCCAACTTTGTGAAGATTGCTCTCCAGCTCCCTGTCTTGGTCTCCATTGAAAGAATATTGAGAGCCGATGAGCACCCCACCATAAGTTCCAGCGGATATGGCGATCGTTGTACGGCTAGACTTCCTTCCGTGAAGAGTTAATTCCTCCTCCTCTTCCTTCTCCACAAATGGCTTCACTTTTTCCATAAGCGTTCAAAGCTCCGATAACCCTAATGCTCCCTTCTCTGCACTTACTCCAAGAAAGTAACTCGCTGGTGTCTGTTTCTTCTCTCTCACTGTCACACACTTTTTTTTCGCTTACAGCCGTGATATATAGAATGCAAATGTTGAAAGGTACTTAAAATAATGTCAGCACTCTTCACGTCCGTGGCATAGTATGAACGGGTCATTGTCCATTTTCTATTCGAGCTCAGATTTGAAAACCCGGTATCCAACAACAACCTCTGACAAGTTGCATTGGTTCATTAATAAATGACTCAACTGTTTATAACAGTTGATTTATCATTGTCCATTTTCTATTCGAGCTCAGATTTGAAAACCTGGTCTCCAACAACAACCTCTGATAAGTTGCATTGGTTCATTAATAAATGATTCAACTGTTTATAAGAGTTGATTTGTGGAATCAATAAATGTTTCAAACCTTTTAATGGTATTTAACTTAATTTTGTTTAATATTTTTGAAAAAAAATATTGATTCTGTCGGTAAAAAATTTGATAATTTAAATATTTTACGTACTAATTGATGTTATAAAAATAAGTCAAATATGTCTATATCGAAGGAATCAGCACGAATATATATTTCCATCAAGAGTATCTTTTAGCTATACTTTTCGTATCTTATAGATTATTCTATATATCTTTATCAGTGTAAAAAGCATTTTTATGGTAAAGTGGAAGGAACTGAAGACTTTAAATTGGTTTGACAAAAAAGAAATAATTTTGTTTAGGATTATTATGTATTTTCTACCAAACATCGTTTTGTCTTCACATTAGCCATGAATTCTGACATGTGGCTGAAGTTATGGCAGATGATGAAATTAAAGTGCAGGTAGATTGAAAATGAAAAAAATAAAAACTACAGCCGCTTAGGTGACTCACCCGCAGCCATGTCCTAATCACTCCGACTTTCCAACACTATGTCTCCATTCTTCAATTTGTAAAGTCAATAATTGACTAAGAAAATATTTTCACATCTAAATTTTTAAATGAATTGTGGTTAACCTACATTTTTAAAAAAATAGATGAGATACACGTGCAAGTTTGTTTATAACTACTAGGATATCTCTCGTCTGGTGCTTCCGTCACTAATCCTTTGAGGTGAGACTTGTAACGCTGCATTTTCATTCGGCAAAAGCTAGTCTTTAAGCAAAAGGCAAAAGGAATGCAGGAGACTCATTCCTCTCTGTTCCCTATTTTTGAACTAGTCTTTAAGGATGAGACAAAGCAAGAGGCTCATTCCTCTCTCTCTCTCTCCACACCCAACACCCAACACCCATATTTGTCATAGTTTCCGGTAGTTGTCAATGAGTGGCATAAGAAAATTTTAAAACAAAATTCACAAGATTGGATATACATCATTGAAACTATCATTTGGATGAGTTTCTTATTTTACAGGTTAAATGATTTCTTGAAGAATCTTTTACTTCACCCGGAAATATTTATCTTTTGTGTATTTGTATATTTCAAAAAATAACATAAAATCTTTTAAGTGAACATTGTCTTATAGTTACAAAAAATGTTAAGATGTTAACTAATTATTTTATAGTCAATAATTGAAATAAAATTTTTACATGTTCTCTTACTCGTAATCACCCATGCGACTAGCATATCATAAGAGCTGATAGTCGTATATCTGCTAGTAATATATGATGTCTCAATTAATGAATCGATCCTTGAGTTGATTTTATATATTATACTCTAAGTCATATCTTGCATTTCAATCTTTTTTGATCTCATTTATTTTATCGTGTCGTAAATGTATTCAATTATCCTATTGAGAGTTAATGGCCACCTTTGAATATAGAATTTTTTTTTATGCGAGTTACCAATTAGAATTTCATTTGCTTTAAATTCTCTTGAATTGACTTGTATTTGCTTTTATATAATTTTCCCATAAGATTGTATCAAACATAATCTTCTAGTAAATTCTAAAGTTGCAAACCTTGAATTTAATTCTTAAGAATTAGACAAGCGTTCTAAGGGTATATTATAAAGGGTCACTTAACCTCTAAGGGCTCACATAATGTAAGTTGAGATCTTATGACTTGTATTAATTCTCGTTATGGTCATTTTTGCACACATGGTAAGAGTCATATTTTACGGTATTAACTCTTATTAATTCGAAGTATATGTCTTTTATAAATATAATACCATACAGATATGATCCATACATACTTAACATGTAACATGAATTCATTTATCTACTCTTAACTTTATCTTTTTGAACTCTCATCTGGCAACTTAATATAGATATGGTGACCATATGATCACTCCAAATCAATTTTCTTTTGATTTATCATCTAAGTCGTCATTCATGGTAGAAGCTTCTTACTTTAGATCTTAATTATCGCTTTGATAACAAACTTAACACTTGCCTCTTCTCCAATCATCAGAAAGACTAAAGCTGATTTCTCGTGTGAGAAGCTCAATCTTTTATTTGTCCAACGTACTCTTTGATTAATACAAAAAATATGTCATACCAAATAAACATATTTCAAAATTAAATATTAAGTAATTCTTATTACTTAACAAATAATGTCAAATCACATTTGTATTTATGCATGACTGACAGTTGTAGATTGCATCATGTTTTAGTGGGTAGTTTGGTGTGTGTTTAGTTGTTAATTTGATTATTTAGTGCGTGTTTAAGTTAGAATTATGTTAGTTTGTTAAATATTTGTGTTTTAAGTGTTTTATGGTTTAGAGCATGCTTTTGAGCTTCAATGTTGTGTATTTGAGATGCCTTGATGAGTTTGTTAGTATTTCAGGGCAAGTATTGAAGAACGGAGAAAAGAGATGGGCCAGACCTGGAACTAAGGCCACGATCGTGTCCAATAAGCCACAATCATGACAGAATTGGATGCAAGGGGCCACGATCGTGATAGAGAGTTAAACAAGGGGGCTTTTCTGACCTTTCGGACCTGGAAAAGACCCTAGGGTTACCTTAATTGGAAAGACTATATAAAGGAAAGAGATTTAACCTTAAAGGGGAGCTTCATTTTCTGTCACTTTCGGAAAGCTTCAAAGAGAGAGAGAAAGGAGAGAGAGAGAGAAAAGAAGAAGAGGAAGAAGAAGTGGGTCTTCCAACACTGCTGCCTTCCTAGATTATCCAATCCAAGTTCTTTCTCCTTTCCATTTTCTTTTTTATTCATTCAATGTATAAGATTGAAATAGATTATATGATGATGGATTTTGGATTGTTGACAATGTTCTAACTCTTCCTTCGGGATTTAATTTGGTTTAATGCTAATATAGTCGTTTTAGTGTTTTATTAATTGGGTGTTATGATTTATTGCAATATTTGCATATTTTGGTAATAAACTGGGAGGGTAGATAAAAATGATTGGGTTCGATTAATAAGATTTAGGTAATTCAATAGGTCACGTGATTAATCTTATTGGGTTTTGCACAAAGAGAGATCCCGTGTGAGTCCTGGTAGTTTAGTAGAGGGATTAAGATCTAATTAAAATTGTGGGTCTTTTGTTAATTGATAGATTGCAAACTCTATAACTCAATTAGGGTTTATGATTTAGGGTTTAACGATTATAGCTTGAGAGAGAGTAATCGGCTCTTTTTGATATTTTAGAATCGACACCACAATAACACATAAATGGCTAGATTACCATTAGTGATAAGGAAATCTCCTTTCTCATAACTTGGTAATTTCTCTAGAGTGATTTTCATTGTGACTTGTGTGTTGCTCAATTTCCCTTATTTGTGTCTTAATTTCCTAAATTAAATTCCTGCTAATCAAATTCACATATTTACTTTTATATTCATTTTTATTTTTATCTTCATTTTATTAATTTTCTAGCCTTAGATAACCTAGGAGTAGATTACTTCACCCTCCTTGTTGGATTAACCCTTCACTTGCTACAATTCACGACCTGTGCTTATGTTGTAATTGAAGGTTATAAATTGTAAGACTCGACACCTTTTTTTATTGTCATTTTCGAGGAGGCGTAGGATTAGTTTAATTCTTTTAGTCTAAGGATTAAGATACTAACAAAAGGGGGGAACAAGTTTGGGTGCAGAGTAAAAGACACATCAATTTGGACATCACTAGGCAACTATGAGGAGTCCAAAAGGTTAAATGATGGAGGAAATACATTATAGGAATTAAAGAACCCTTGTAGACTTTAATGAGGAATAATTTGGTTGGGAGTGGCTTAACTTTTAACGAAATCTTACTTAGGAATAGTTATAAGTTTGGTTGATCAAATAATTATCAATGTGTGTGTACAATCGACAAGGGTGAACAAACTGGGCATTTTGGTCTTGATTAATATGTATATTTAGTCCAAAGTACTTAGACGCAGATTTTACAAGTTAACAAGTTAGAACAACTTGAGAGATAATGCTTGTAGTTAAATTTGTTTCGTGAAGTTGAAGCCATTGTCTCATTATTGCATATGAGTGTTTCGTGTTTTTGTTGTGTTTTTTGTTTTGATTGGTTAAGGACAAGCAAATATTTAAGTGTGGAGATGTTGATAGATATAGATTACATCGTGTTTTAGTGGGTAGTTTGGTGTGTGTTTAGTTGTTAATTTGATTATTTAGTGTGTGTTTAGAATATAATTATATTAGTTTGTTAAATATTTGTGTTTTAAGTGTTTTATGGGTTAGAGCATGCTTCTGAGCTTCAATGTTGTGTATTTGAGGTGCCTTGATGAGTTTGCTAGTACTTAAGGACAAGTATTGAAGAACGAAGAAGACTTAAAGAAGGGTCAAACCTAGAACTGGGGCTATGATCTTGTACAATAAGCGATGATCGTGACAGAAGCAGATCTAAGGGCCGAGAGCCAAATAAAGGGGCCACTATCGTGGCCACAACAAAACACGTAGACAACCTTTATGACTTCAGTTTTCAAGGGACTTTTCGAACCTTTTAGACCCATAAAAGACCCTAGGGTTACCCTAATTGGAAAGACTATATCAAGGAAAGAGACGTAATCCTAAAATGGATCCTCATTTTCTACCACATTTTGAAAGCTTCAAAGAGAGAGAGAGAAGAAGAAAAGGAAGAAGAAGTCGGTCTTCCGATATTACTACCTTCCCAGATAAGTAGGTCTCCCAACGCTACTGCCTTCCTAGATTATTTGATCCAAGTTCTTTCTCTTTTCCATTTTCATTTTTATTCATTCAATGTATAAGATTGAAATGGAATGTATGATGATGGATTTTAGACTATTGATGATATTCAATCTCTTCCTTCGAGATTTACTTTGATTTAATGCTAATATAGTCATTTTTGTGTTTTATTGATTGGGTGTTGTGATTAATTGTAGTATTTTCATATTTCGGTAATAAGAGGGTGAACCAGATAAAAATGATTGGATTGGATTAACGAGAGTTAAGCAATTCAATAGATCACGTGATTAATCTTATTGGGTTTTGTGCAGAGAGAGATCCGATGTGAGTCCCGGTAGTTTATTAGACGGCTTAAGATCTAATTAGAATTGTGGGTCTTTTGTTAATTGAGAGATTGCAAACTCCATAACTTAATTAGGGTTTATGATTTAGGGTTTAACGATTATAACTTGAGAGAGGGTAATTGACTCTTTGATAGTCTATAATCGACACCATAATAACGCATAAATGGCTAGATTAGCATTAATGATAGGAAAATCCCCTCTTTCATAACTTGGTAATTTCTCTTGAGTGATTTTCATTGTGACTTGTGTGCTGATCAATTTACTTTATATGTATCTTAATTTCCTAAGTTAAATTCCTACTTATCAAATTCTTGTATTTACTTTTCTAAACATTATTATTATTTTCATTTTATTAATTTTCTAGACTTAGATAACCCAGAATTAGATTAGTTCACCCTTCTCGTGGGATCGAACCTTCACTTGCTACAATTCATGACTTGTGCTCTTGCGGTAATTGAATGCTATAAATTTTAAGACTCGATACCTTTGATTAACGACAATACATTAAATGAGCAATCATAAAGAAATGTAATCAATTACATTTTAATATCTATGTAATCCTAATGACTTCTCAGGTCCATTGTATATTTCTCAGGAAGTTGGTTTTGTCATTAGGTCTTCCACTATGTCTTGTGTAGATGTAGACTTCATGATCACTTCTCCTCGTGTAATTATATCTTTCACATAATTGTATTTGGTATCTATATGCTTAGTTTTATAATGAAATTTAGGTTCATTTATATAAGTGATTATTGCTTGACTGTTACAATTGATTATTACTAGATCAACTTTGTTTTTAGTGACCCATATGTTAACTAAGAATCGTCTAAGCCATACAACTTCTTATATTGCTACTGAAAATGCTTAAAAAATCATCTTCTAATTGTAGATAAAATAACACATGATTGTTTCTTACTTTTCAATGGTATAACACTATTATAAAGTAAGAAAACAAATACAATGGTAGTTTTCTTTCATTTAAACCTCCTCTCTAGTTTTTATGTGTATTCCTTAATAACATAATGTAGAAAACATTACCTTTTAGATACCTTACTATTCTCTTTACTTCTTTCCAACATGTCTATTTAGGATTTGACTGATATATGCTCACCATTGCAACATCGTAACAAATATCTAGCTTTATACATATCGTGACATACTTGAGACTTACAAAGGTACTGAAATAGGGAATCTTGTTCTTTAGTTCCCTTTATTATGATGTAGATGGGCAAAACTTCTTGCTAAGACTTTCACCGTTATCAATGAGATTATTTATTAGTTTGTAATCTTGCATATGAAATTGTTTTAAATTCTTTTAAATATAAGTCACTTAAGAAAGTGTCAATAATCTTTTTGAATGATATCTTGAAATCTTAACTCCAAAAGTGTATATAACTTCACCTATGTTTTTATATTGAATTCAGATGATAACCAATCTTTGATTTTCTTGACAAACTCACTATTATTACAAGCAATCAAAATGCCATCCATATATAAAGATAATATCACAAATTTATCTTTGGATATCTTAATATATACACAGTGGTCTACATGAAGTATATGAAAATCATATGAAAGGATTTTGTTATGAGAACGTTTATACCATTACCTTGAAGATTTCTTGAGAAAATAAATTGATTTTAATAATGAATACACTTTATGTTCTTAGCCTATCTCAATGAACCTACAGGTTGTTCCATATAGGTTTTTCTTTTAATTTTCCATTTAGAAAATTAGTCTTTACATCCATTTTATGTATTTCAAGATCCAAACTAGCTATTATAGCTAAGATTAGACGAATTAAAGTAGACGTGACAATAGGTGAAAATGTTTTTTCATAATCAATTTCCTCATGTTTTGTATATTCTTTTACCACAAGGTATGCTTTGTATCTTTCATCCATTTTTCTTTAGTAGGACCATTAAGAGCCTCATGTGCATTACCTGGGCTCATCATTTTCTTATAAGATAATCATGTGAATATCCCTTTTTGATTCAAAATGATATCAGTGAATCATACCATGATTATTTCATCATAAATGTGATTGATGAGAAATAAATTCATTAACATCTTAATTACTCTCACTCGGATTAGATACGATTGTTAAACTTTCTTTAGATTGTAATCTTAACTTTCCTTAAATTAATTCTTTGATTTCTAATTACTTTTAATCGAGTAAAGTCCCTCTTTATGATCCCTAATAATGGAATCATTATGATCAAGACTTTTACATAAAAATAGATCCTCTTCTATTTCACCCTATTTTAGAAAGTCAATTTATAAGAACCTGACATCTTATGATTCAAATTTAGTTACTAGTTTATTACCTTATTTACTTATGAACACATATCCTTTTAAGTGTTTAAAGTATCTATAAAACATATCTCCATGGTCTTAGATGTTCCATGTTGGAATTTCTTCATGTTTGAAACTCACACGAAGTGTTCATAACTAATTTCTTAGGCATATGATTAAGGACATAAGTAGTTGTAAGCAATGCATCACTCCAAAAGGTGATGACTAGATTTTCCAGTTCCATCATCCCTTTTCGAATGGCTTTCGTGCCACTTTACCAACTAGGCAATGTTCACAAATAGGTAAATCTACTTGATGTAAGTCACTTATATGGCCTTCTTTAGTTAATCAAATTGTTTGTTTTTTATCAATATGACATACTCTAGCATGTCATAAAGTTATATTATTAGAATTACTAGATGATTTAAACAAAGAATAACTTATATCACTATTTTAATAAACATCATCTAGAATAATAAAACTATCTATGATAAAACTATGACTATAACAAACATGTCCAAGATATAAATCCATACCACCATTATGGACATTTACATCAAAACAAAAACAGAGACTACATTCTTTTAAATTTTTGGAGCATACAAAAATTCATATAGGATTAAAGATCGACCACCACACATGTCTAATTTGTAGGTTCCAATCCTTTATATAGCAACCCTTGAGATCTTATTGAGTTAAAAAAATTTCAAACCAAGTCATGCATCTCTAGCTCTTTACTTGTTAAAATCAGAAGTAAGATAATTAAGGAGATTATAATAAAAGAAAATTAAACAAGTTAATTTTGCTAGAAGAGTAGATCTAATGATATTTTTTTCCCTACTTCCCTTTTTCAATCATAAAGTAGGGAATTGGGAAAGGAATGAAATTTGACCAAGTTGATCTCGTAGGCACTCCTTAGCCAGAAATCACTGTCTCCATCCCTTTTATGAGTAGGGCTTTGAGCTAAGAGATAGGAAGCTTCTAGACTACTTTTTCAACTAGATAGCGGGCGATCAAATTTACTGAGTGACTCTTTTTTACCACTGGTCTTCGACGATTTTAGCAATTAGGAAATAACCAGGTTGTTCAAAAGCTAAAAGAGGACTCAAGTAAGGGGACCCCTTATCCTATTATCTATTCATAGAATTGTGATGCTCTATAGATTAATTACTCTTAACATCTCTAAGGATCCTTATTTTAAATTTCGCCACAAGTGTGATCTAATAGGCATCCATAATATCTCTTTTGTAAATGATTTGCTATTACTATGTTGAGAGATAAATGTAAATTGCATTGTGTTTTAGGGCATCGTTTGATATGTGTTTCAATATTAATTTAATCATTTAGTATGTGTTTAGGTTAGAAGTGTGATAGTTTGTTAATTATTTGAGTTTTAAGTGTTTTAAGGGTTAGTACAAGCTTTTGAACTTAAATATTATGTTTTGAGGTACTTTGATGTGTTTGCTAGTGTTTTAGGGTCAATATCAAAGAATGGAGGAGTTTCAGAAGACACTCAGGTCTAAATAATGACCTAAACCAGCTAGATCGTGACAGAAGCTCCAGGAATGTTCCACGACTGTTTAAACCTTTGGACCGTGAAAAATCCATGGGTTACCGAAAACATAGAAGACTATTTAAAGAACAACAAAAGGAGAGAAAAAGGAGCTTTTTCATCCAGCCACTTTTGGAAAACTTAAGAGAGAAAGCGGAAGAGAAATAGAGGAGAAAGAATAAGAAGAAGTGGTCTCGATGCACAGTTGATAGATGGTAGAATGTTGATGATGTTCTAACTCTTCTTTGGGATTTTATTTTGATTTAATGATAATTTAATCGATTGTGTTTATTAGATGAATGCCATAATTTGATTGCGTCATTGCATAATTTGGTAATAAACTGAGAGGGTGAACTGAATGAAAACTAATTAAATCTGATTAATGAGAGTTAGGTGATTTAATAGAAACCATGACAAATCATATTGGTAATTGTATAGAGAGAGATCCCAGGTGATGTATCGATAGTTTATTAGAGTGCTTAAGATCTATTTAAGGTTTTGGATAATTTGTTAATTGAGAAATTACAAATTTCATAATCCAATTAGGGTTTATAAATTATGGTTTAATGATTATAACTCGAGAGAGAGTAATCAACCCTAAGATCATCTAGAACCAACATCGCATTAACACATAATTAGTTAGGATAGCATAATTGATAGTTAAAATCCCCTTTCTTATAACTTGGTAAATTCTCTGGTTGATTTCCATTGTCTGTGCTTATTGCCCAATTGTTAATTCCTTCATATTTAAATTATAATTTAATTAGTTGAATTCAATTCTCATATTTAGTTCCCATTGCATTGTTTATTTTTAGTTTCATATCTTTTTCAGCTTTGTATTTTTAGGATTAGATTAATTCCCCCTCATCGTGGGATCGACACCTCTTATACTACAGTCATGATGCAGGCAATTAAGGTGTAGCTAGGCCACCCATGAAAGTAACTTCTTTTGAAATTAAACCAACCTTTCCAAATATGCTTCAACAAAATGTGCAATTTAATGGATTAAAGGATGAAGACCATAATGCACATATTGTCAATTTCTTTGGAATCTGTGATACCTTCCGTTATCATCAGATGTTGGAGGATGCTGTAAGAATATGACTCTTTTCTTTTACCTAAAAGGATAGAGCAAAAGCTTGGTATCATTCCCGCAACCCGATTAATGTCACTACTTAGGACCAATTAGTTCATGCTTTCTTAGATAAGCACTTTACCCTTAGCAAGAGTATGAAGATTATCAAAGAGATCATAACCTTTCAGCAGGGCGATGGCGATTGATTTATGAAGCATAGGAATGATACAAAGATTTGCAAAGAAAATGTTCACACCATAACCTACCTAAATAATTTCTTTTACAAACATTCTATAAAGGAGTAACCCCACATACAAGAGGCAGAATTGATGTGGCTTTAGGAGCATCACTTATGAGGAAGACAGTAGATGGAGCAAAAGAGTTGTTAAAAGAAATGGAAAGTAATAACTTTTTATGGATGAATGCCTGCAACTCTTTGTGAGCAAAAAGGAGTTGTAGCTATTAACCAAATGATAGAAATGCAGGATAGAATTTATAATTTAACTCGACAGCTAAACGACATGAAGGTTTCATCCTCAAATACAATAAAAGCTATTTAGCTAAAGTGTGAGCTTTGTGGGCAAATGGATAATAACCGATTGCTTCTTAATAAAGGATAATGAATCAAAGCAAGTAAACTATATAGGAATCTAATACAGTCGAGGAGCAGGAAATAATCCCTACTCCAACATATATAACCCTGGTTGGAAAAAATCACCTAAACTTTTCTTGGTTAAACAATGCTGGATGATAGTTTAGACCTCAAGGACCACCAGGTTTCCAGTAAGACAAACCGAGTTCGATGGAATCCAATCTGGACAAAATTTTTGATTTGGAGGTATGAAGGATGCATATGAGAGGCTTAAAAGCAAGTTTGAGAAAGCTACAAAGAAGCACACCTCCTCGATACATAACCTGGAGGTTCAAGTGGGTCAATTGGAAAAATCAATAGCGATCTGAAATGCAGGATCCGAGTAACACCGAGTCTAATCCGAAAGAACGAATTATGACTATTACATAAGTGCTTGAGGAGGAATAGCACTAAGCTAAAGATAATGAAGGGAAGGGCAAGAATAAGGTTGATAAGAACGTTTTTTAAAATAAACCAGAATTGCAAACAACCCTAAAGCATCAACATAAAAATCCCTACCCCACTTTAGAACAATGAAAGCCAAATTCATTCAGGAATAAGGGGAAGGTAGAGGTAAAAGAGAATAAGGAAAGTTCTCTGCTAGCAATGTACAATTTGCTTGAGATAAAAAAGAATCATCCCTTCATTCCATTCTCGATCAAAGCCGGAAGGAAATATAAGGAAGCTGAGTTAAATGAAGTTGTAGACATGATCGAGCAACTGGAAGCATGACTTACATTGATGGAATCAATAAGGGGCAAGGTGAAAAAGATCTGGAGGAAGAAAAGAAATTGATTACATCATCAAAGAAGGAAGATCTAGGGGATTTTTATATCCCCTATATTATTAAGGGTGTCAAAATAGAGAGAGCCTTCGCTAATTTAGGAGCCAGCATAAACATGATGCCATGTTCCTTATATGAGAAGCTAGGGTTCAATGAAATAATCCCTACCAAGATATTGGTAAAAATGATAGATAAATCAGTTCATCATCTGAAGGTATCATACATGATGTACATGTTTGAGTGGAAAACTTTACTTTTCCTATGAACTTTTTGATACTAGACATAGAAGAAGATGCATAAATCCTAAATATCCTTAGGCAACCATTTTTGGCCACTATCTAATCAATTATTGATGTAGATGGGGGTGAGTTGCTTCTAAGGGTAGGAGAGGAACATGTATCTTTCATTGTAACCAAGAATGACATAAATCCTCTCTAACTTGTGACTATCGTGAAGGGAACGAATTTTAGTGGAGAAAAAGAGAAGAATGATGATCAAAAGTGTTCCCTATAAAAGAAGAAATCTTGTAAAAGAAAGATAAGAAAGAATCGAGAAAAGGAAGAAGGCGACATAAGCAACTAGGTAGCGCACGTACATTTTATGAGATTGAAGCCTGAGTCACTACCGAAGAATTTTCTTAAACCAACTTGAGTAAAGAAGAGGGTCAAGTTAAAGACGTTGAAACAAGCGATGGATGGGGGGCAACCCATGGTTTTTAAATTACCGATTATTTCCTTGATTTTAGATGGTTTAAATTATGTAGTTAGGATGTTCCAGTTTCAAATAAATATCGTGGAAGAGTAGGACATTAATTTTGATAAAAATGATCGAGAAGGAAAGTATAATGAGGTGATAGTGCTAAAAAGAAGATAGCAAAGGATCTTGGGGGTGTGTATAAGGATGAAAGACAAAAAAAAATCAAAAATTAGGCATACGTTTTTTTCTTTTTTTCTTACAAAATTACCCTCCCCTCACCTACATTTTCAATTTTAACCTCATTTCATCCATCAGTTTCATTTAGACACTCTCTCTCTATACATAAGACGTTCAAAGGCTCTCACTTCTCTCTACTTACACTCCACTCCTTTACTCTCGCAACACTTACACACTCTCAGTATTAGTTTATCACCCTATAAGTTGTCACATTCATTCATAATTTTAGGTCTTTAGACTAAGTCGCTTTGCTAGTATTTTTTCATGAAAAGTAGCTAAAGTAATAAGGTAGGCATTAATTAATTGAAAAAAGAATAATTTTTTAAAATTTCAAATAAATAACTATTTCATTGGCCTTCAAGTTATGAATAGAACTAATAGCTAGTTGAAAGTGTGATGTAACTGAGTAACCGGATCGACATGCATTACAAATGTGTTCCTTAGCATAAAAAGGCTATAATGACATTTCAACTAAGCAAATTAATAAAAACATGACGTAGTCAAGTAACTGGATCGACATTCATTATCAATGTTTGCCTCCGTGTAAAAAGATTAGGTCTATTCCACAAAAAATAACAGAAAATAATTTTTCTAATAAAAACCTACCGAACTTGTAAGTAGCTTAACTTTCCATGAAAACGTATTTAGGATTGGTTACAAAATTTGATTGAACAAATAATTATTAATGTGTGTTTACAATTGAAAATGGTGAATAACTTAACATTTAAGTTTTGATTAATATTTATATTTAGACCAGAGCTCCTAGTCACATATTTTGCATGATATAACAACTTGAATGATTGTGTTTATAGTTAAATTTTTTTTCATGAAGTTGAAGCCATTGTCTCATTACTGCATTGTGTGCTTTGTGATTTTTATGTTGTTTGTTATTTGTTTGCTTGAGGAAAAGCAAACATTTAAGTGTAGGGATGTTGATAAGTGTAAATTGCATCATGTTTTAGGGTATAGTTTGATATGTGTTTAGCTATTAATTTAATCATTTAGAATGTGTTTAGGTTAGAATTATGTTAGTTCGTAAATTATTTTTGTTTTTAAGTGTTTTAAGTTGTACAAGTTTTTGAGTTTAAATATTATGTCTTTGAGGTACTTTAATGTGTTTGCTAGTATTTCAAGCTCAATATCAAAGAATGATGGAGTTTGGAAAGACATTCGGGCTGAAACAACAACCCACCATCTTGACAGAAACTCCAGAAATGGCCTATGATGTTGCTGCCTTCCCAAATCGTCCATTCTAAGTTTCTATTTCCTTTTTGTTTCAGTTTTATTCATGTATAAAGTTGGGATGGATTGTATGATGATAGATGGTAGAATGTTGATGATGTTCTAACTCTTCTTCAGGATTTTAGTTTGATTTAATGATAATTTAGTTAGTTGTGTTTATTGGATGAATGTCTTGAATTGATTGCATTCTTATAAAATTTGGTAATATGCTGAGAGGGTGAACTGAATAAAAAAATGATCAAATCAGATTAATGAGAGTTAGATGAATTAATAAAAACCGTGACAAATCATATTGGTGATTGTGCAAAGAGAGATCCCGTGTAATGTTTTGACAGTTTATTAGAGTGCTTAAGATCAAATTAGGGTTTTGGATAATTCGTGAATTGAGAGATTACAAATTTCATAATCTAATTAGGGTTTATAAATTAGGGTTTAATGGTTATAACTTAAGAGAGAGTAATCAACCCTAGGATCGTGTAGAACTGACACCCAATTAACACATAATCAGCTAGGCTAGCATTAATGATAAGTAAAATCCTTTTTCTCATAACTTGCTAGATTCTTTGGTTGATTTCCATCGTGCGTGTTTATTGCTTAATTATTAATTCCTTCGTGTTTAACTTCTGATTTAATTAGTTGAATTCAATTCTCGTATATACCTCTCATTGCATTGTTAATTTTTAGTTTCATATCTTTTCAGCCTTAGATTTTTAGGATTAGATTAATCGCCCCTCCTTGAGGGCTTATAAATTTTAAAACTTGAATTACATGATCATTGGCCAACCATTAATTTAGTACAAATTCTCCCAAACTATTTAAAGCAATTTAAATTCTAATTAGGCCTGAGCTATTACCCAGATAAAAGTAACATTTACTTATTTGTAGGGACTAATTAGGGGAATGATACACGAGCCTAACCAAAGAATACAAGTAGGAAAAAGTCCCATTCAAATACTTGTCCTTATAACTGCTAAGAAGTTCTCTTATACTAATTATGCCCCTGTCATTAAATTAATACAAAGAAAGTTGAATAGTTTGTTTAGCATGTCTCTTTCTTATGGAAAGGTAATAATGATAGCAAAATCATGTCCTTATTCAGAGGCAATTTTGAGGTGCCTTTAAAGAAGGTATTTATTGAATCATTTTCGTCTTGATGTGAAGTTCATAAAGCAACCTTACTGTTTTGAGGCAGTTTTATGAAAGCCTCCAAAGGAGGACCTTAACAAGTTCCTCGACTTTCCACTCTCCTTATACTAGTTTGGATGTAAGCTAATTTCCTACCCCACAAAAGGCTAGGGTTATTAATACAAATAGTAAGTTGGATGATTTGAGCAAATCATGGAGCAATGTAGCTTCTGATGCCCTGAGGGAGAAGTTTAATAATTTCAAATCAACTACAATCCAAGGCGTTGTCACTCCACCTAAGGATGTAAAAAAAGGGTGTCAAACATTGGGGAAACATTATGGTGGGTTAATTTCTAAAGAAAAGACCTATATTCCCTCAGGTTCAGAAGTGGGTGCATATTAGATAGGGAAGCAAAGTGCTGGGTAGGGTTTTACTTATTGAAGAAGATACCTTTCTTCTGAAATTCACAGATAGTGATAATTTGAACAAGGTAATGGAAGTTGGACTTTGGCATATTAGGGTCAATCAACGTTTATACATAAATGGTGTTGGACCCCAAACTTTTCTTAGAAGATTAGAATTAATAAATGAGAAAAGTGGAGAGGTTCATATATATATTCTTTGGTGCTTTCAGTGGCTAAGAGATTTTGAAATGGGAAGAATGCAAACAAAAATGGAATTGAAAGTGTAAGTTGACGAAGAATATGTAAATATGTGTATGTTTTGTTATTGGTGTTCATGATTAATCATTGATTTAAAATTTCCTTATGAATAATATTGATTTGAAATGGAGATGAGAATGAGGAATAAATGAAGTAGAAAAGGTGATGTTGGTATGAGTTGTGTTAAAGAAAGATTGTGAAACAAAATGGGGGTTGATTTGGAAAATTTTTCAAGGAGTATGCTTCAGTCCTTTAGCCACAACTTTTTCTCTAATTATCCAAACGAAATGATTCTTGGTTTGGATTAAACTAGAAATATATGGCTGCATTTATTATGTAGACATCAAATTAAAATTCTGTCCTTAAGGATTATAAAGTTTGACATGAAGTTGAGAACTGGGCGTAGTACATTGGATGAACGTAAAAATTTATGTTCTGTTTCGAGGGGAAAATATGAATTAATATAGGATGATTTAGGCAAATGTACCTTCTAGAAAGTTGTAGATTTTTCTTTTAGCTTTCCAACGGTATATACTGTGGGATTTTTAGACATCAGAGTCAAAAGTTAGGATGTTTATAAGTGGTGGTTGAATATTTTATCGTCTTAAGTTGACCACAGATCGTCTGTGTTTATTATCTGTGGTTGACTATTTTATCGTCTTAAGCTGACCATAGATCATCTATGTTTATCATCTGTGGTTGACTATTTTATCGTCTTAAGCTGACCATAGATCATCTATGTTTATCATCTGTGGTTGACTATTTTATCATCTGGGTTGACCACATATCGTATGTCTAGTGCACTGTGTCTGGTGCACTTCATCTGGTGCACTGCGTCTGGTGCACTTCGTCTGATGCACTGCGTCTGGTGCACTTCGTCTGGTGCACATTGTCTGATTCTTTTGACCATAACTTCTTCGTCCGACCTCCAAATGAAGTGATTTTTGAAGCATTGGAATCATAATACATTCCTCTACCTATCCATGAAATTTTTTAGGTCTTTTATTAACTTGAAAAGATGGATTTAATCAATGGGAATGGATCGGTTAAAAGAGTATGAGTTGGATATTTTTCTGAACATG
>JAOSBO010000004.1:19357972-19373895 GCA_027563915.1 Erythroxylum rotundifolium
TGATAATGGCACTATTAAATGAATCTGGAATCAAGTATGTTTTAAGAATAAAGTGGGTTGTTACTTTAATCTTAAAATATACAACTTGAGCATTCGTTTATTATGGACCACAATCTTGATGAGAGGTGAACTCATATATGTTTCATTATAATTCTTGATATGATCAGAATGGATTTTTACAGAGTATTAATCCAGTGTCCACATGTTGGAATTATTAATTGAAATATGTATCAGGGAACATTTACTTCAAATAAAGAGTTTATAGTGATATCATCACTTCTAGATGTTTTATGGAAATTGGTGATTAAACTGGCTCCAATAGTTTGATGGACTAGTTACCCATCAAGTCTTAACACCAAGATGGGTCTTGTGTGTTAATCACCACGTAGAGTAAAACGGGATATCTAGAAGAAAAAACCAATATAAGGGCAAAATGGTAATTTCAACCTTTATTGTGCGGATGGCTATAATAAAGTTCATAATAGGGTTTGCAAATGGACATCTTATTTGAAATATTTGTTCTCATAATATTTAATAATTCAGGAGTTCAACTAATCGTCTTTAGTGGAATGACATTTAGTTAATAAGCTACTTAATTCTAATGAGATTAAATTAATTCTAGGCTTATTGGAGCTTGAGTTATCTAAGTCCAACAATATTCCCCATTTGGCTTCTAGGAGGGTTAGCAACTAAAGTAAGAAATACAAATAGAGATTTTAAAGCCTATGATTGAATGTTGGGCTTATACTGATTAATTGTTAATTAAAAGCCCAATTGAACATTTAGAAATGGGCTAGGCCTTGGTTTAATTTGATTAATTAAATTAAAACAAAGTTCTTTAAGATAAATGGAGGTATAATTTCATTTTTAATGGACTAAATGTGCAGCTGCGCATTTAGTATTGATTGGCTATATTAAAGTTGGTTTTAAAATGTTTTATTATCATTAAATGGAGTAATGACCTTATCATTAAATGGTTTAATGGTGGCCTTTTAATGATAGAATGTAACCTACTAGCATTCATGGGATTAAATAAGAAAGAGGTGCATTATGATGGACCATCTTCCTTCTTTCATCACAAAACCGAAATTTTTATGTCTCATTTAGGTTAATTGTCTTTTCATATAGCCATCTTAAAGACAAATGGGAAAAGTCTCATTTATTAGCTTCTTTAGGAATGATTAAAGAATGAAGTGATTCATTTGATGCAAATCTCTTCTTTCTTTTGATGAAAACCAAAATTGAGAAGGTGTAAGAAGGTGTTCTTGCATTTTTGTCTCTCTCTCCTATCTTGCATGGTATAAACAAAAATTGCATGAGAAGTGTCTCAAAATTTGGCTTCTTTCTTGTAAGGAAAAAATCTCTTCAAGTTTTCTTCTCCTTTCCCACTAAAGGATCTTGTTAACCAAGTTGTCTAAGAAGAACAAGTGGTAAATCGAATAGGTTGAGGATACAATATCGAAAAGAGGATACAATAATGGGAAGAGGATAGATCTCCTAGGAGGGGATACATTGCTGAGGATAGGATAACACAGCAAGGAGTTAAAGCTGTAGCGAAGAAATCTGTAATATAATTTCTACTACCTTGTTCTTACTTTTATTATCCTTATACCGTATCATGTATAGCTATGCATGTTGATTTGGTTATATTGCTTCTGCTGCAATTTTGATTTCTAAAAAGTTTTGAAATCTACCATTTTATCCAAGTCGTGTAAGCTTTATTTTTCCAATCCAACAGTTGGAACATTCTCCCTAATTACTTTAGGGTGATGAATCCTATCTGGCTCATAAAACGACCTCCATATAGTTCATGCTACATCTAATGACTAACTACTGAATGACTTATGATTAGAATAGATCATAAGTAGTATTAAAACATAGCAATTCCTATATAAGATAACTTTGTAGTCCTCTAGTAAAAGGATCAATTATACAATCTTCACAGTGAAAATTTTCATAAATATACAAGTAATGTACCAAATGGATTTCTCATATTAGGTCAGTTTAATGAACTTATTCTCTAACAAGCGCCTATATATTTGCTTAAGTTTCTCCATACTTTAACTTATGAGAATGACTACTTCCTTCAAAAGGAAAAACCTAATATGAGCTAGCCTTTTTACATTATATTAATGTCTAGTGTTAATAGTACAATGACTCGGAACAATTTAGGGATAATACATAAATGCATATGAATATTATAATTGTAATCTAATTATAATTTCATTTGCAATGTATAATTATCCCATGGATTTTATCATATACATTTAAACATATACAAGATAAATAATGTCTTTAAATTATTCTATCACTAAACTACAACTAATTGATCTGTTGTAGAGCATAAAATAATACAAGCTTCTTGTGTTCAAATAATTCTTCTACTATACCTATCTAATCAAGATAATATTCAAGATCAAGGTTGACATCAAACTATGGAATATAATTTTTCAAACTATCATCTTCATTAAGTTCACGTTGTTGAGAGCACTCTTGATTATGATTTCTCCAAATATAGGTCTTCTCTATCCATCCAAGATGTTCCAAACATATACTCTACTTTATCCTTTTGCTTTTAAAAATGTCTCTTTAAGAAGTTTATTTTATGGATGATAATGGTAAGGGTTTGATTAACACTAGTGACACTCATTAATACAATAATAACAGTTACCACCTACTTGCTCATTGCTTCTTTGATCAATTTCACAATATCTTAACTAGCCATAACATAAAAATCATTGATCACTCCTCAAACAATAGATCTCATGTCATTTAAAAGTTGAGAAAGCTTAAAATTATGCTTTGATACCAAACTTTGATGCTTAACTCATTCAAAAACAAAGAACAATTTTTTAATGTTTTTTTAAATTAATGAACACTCTAAATTAAAAGGATATGAACTTGAATATATTAAGCTCAAACATAGTCACATAGCATAAGATAACTAACATATCTAATACTAATTCACAAATAAAAAAGAATTAACCTATATAGAATTATAAGAGAAAGCTCTTGCATTATTTGAATACTCAATCATATAAGACCTAATGCATGCCTTACATAGGTTATTAACTAACCTTCAAACTCCTTAGAATCTTCTCTTAAAACAAATAAAAAAAATTTAAAAAACTGATTCTCAAATATAGAAACTATAACTTAAATTCCTTCTCAAATATGGAAACTGCAACTTATTGCTTTCCTATTCTGATTATAACTTAATCTTGCCTTATCTTCTAAGAAAAATTTTAAAAAACTACTTAAACATAAAGTAAATATTATATTGCTAATGGATATGATGTAAATAAGTCAATTTAAGATTAGATTATTACATCTATGTTGCTGACAATGTGATACTTCATTGTTAATTACTTCAAACTTTTCCAACTTGTTCTTTAGTTATTTTGTGCTTTGTTTCCTTACTAAATGATAATGTTGCATATGAAATGCCCTTAATCCTTAGGAAACCCAAAATGATTAATTTTCTTACATCACTCACCCATTCTTTAAAATAATTTGCTCCAAATTTTCATCTTTAAGGTAAAGAAAAATATCACTAATGTTGAATGTTCTGTTAACTCCACCATATTGCATTAAAATCTCAAGTTTGTATGGAAGGCAATTTAAAAGGTCCATTGGCTTCAATTTATTCCTTTTTTTTTCAAATGAAATCATTGTTTGCATAAATCTATCCATAATAAATCACCTAGTTTAAACTTAGGTTTTGTGTGATTTTTGTTAGCTTTCTCTTTGTATTTTGAATTAGTGTTCTCAATATGAGCTTTGACTTGGTTGTTAATATATTAAAACTCCTAAACTCTTACCTTAACTTCAAAATTCAGAAACTATTTCCTTGGGATAAGAATTAAATAAACAAAAAAAATTATGGATTAACCCTATAAACAACTTCAAATAGAGAATGATCATTTAAAGAAGTAGTTGTCATATTGTATGTAAATTTATAACGCGTTAAATTTGTATCGCAATCTTTCTTCCTCTTACCTACCAAGCCACACAATAATAAACCCATTGTGAGATTAGTGACTTTGGTATGCCTATCTATTTGAGAATGGTGTAAAATACTAAAGAGTAGCTAAGTAACTAAGACATATCACAATGTTATCCAAAAGTAGGTCAAGAACTTAACATCTCAATATGAAACAATATTCTTCGAAACACTATTTAAGCAAATAATCTCTTTAAAATTTAAACATGCACTATGCAAGGCATCATTAGTTTTATGACATAGAATAAAATGTGCCATCTTTGAAAACTGTTAAAAAATTGGCATCTTTACCTTAAAAGTAGGAGGTATCCTAAAAAATTAACATCTTCACCCTATAAGTAGGAGGTAACCTAAGAATGAAATAGATATTAACTTCATCCTAAAGTTGATCCTAAACGAGAAATGGTAAGTACAATCCTTTGTGAAAATAAATCTTAACTGTTTGACATGTCACATATCTTCTCATGATTTTTTACACATCTTTCATCATCTTCAGCCCAAAGAATTGTTCATGATATATCCAAAAGTATTATTAACTCCAAAATTTCCAACAATACCACCTTTATGATTCTCATGTATAACAAGGTCTTAAATTTGAGCTCTTAGGAATGCATAATTTATTCCTTTTAGAAGGAAACTATCTTCTAGCCAATAATGACTACAATCCCCTTCCTTAAACTATTTAATCAATGTCTGAAAGTCTTTATGCTCTTTATAAAATTTTTTACGTTTTTTAAACTCAAAAGTTTGGCATTAATTATTATCATAACTAAATAATGTTATAAAAATTTTGTGTAAATATATCCAATTTATGTTACTTGGATTTAACTTATGTTACCCATGCAAATATTTCAATGTTTCATGATCCAAATACCACATAAATAGAATTGGGCACAAGTATGTCTCTAATGCTCTAAAGCTTTTAAAAAAAAACTTAACATATGCTGAGTAATTCAACCTTCAACAATTGGGCTTCTCATTAAAGTTTGCAATAAGCCTTTTTTTATTGAATTAGAAATGCTCCTATTTAAATCCAAATGCATCATGCCTAACTTCAAATAGTTCACTAAAATATGGAAATGTGAGAATTGATGCATTGTATAACTTCCCTTTGATCTCTTTAAAAGCACTTTGAGTTGAATTCACCCACACAAACTCTCCTTTCTTCATTAGATTAGTAATAAGTGTATTAATACTAATAAGATCCTTGAGGAATCTGTTAGGATTTGTTATTGCATGTCACGCATAAAAAATAGAAAATAGCAGCAGGAAAAAAACCTAAAAAGCCAAGAACTTTCAAGTGCCATTAGACACAACTTTAACAAAACATGAACCTAAGATATGTACCTTACAATCTCCATCGTTCTTCATTGTTTTCATCTTTTTGGGCTGTCACAAACCACAACAATCAAAGGAAGTCTACTCTCATGACATCAATGTAAAGAGCGAAGCTTGAAAGCTCTCATGAAGAATGGCTAGCGCACATATAAAGTGTTAGCTTTGCGATGTATTCTTTGAGAGAGTGTTTGAAGAGAGTGAGAGAAGATGATGAACACTTCACCAAAAGGTCTCTTGTTTTCACACATCACTTGCACAAAACATTGACGTCTCTTACACCCTTTGGCCTTCCTCTAACTCTGAACATCAATGGAGAGTTAGTGGAAATTAAGTGGTTTTTAATCCCACTTAATTTAGCATGAAACTTCCACCTCTTCTTTAAAAGGTAGTTTTGTTATATTGCTTATTAAATGGCAATTTTGTCATCTTACCTAATAGGGAAGATTCAAACATTTCCTATGATTCAAAATGAAATGAACCTAAACTACCACACTTATGTAGCTTAATCCTGCATCTCTCATATAATAGATCCCCATCCAAAATCATTTTACTCATTCTTCGTATCGTCAATGCATGTGATCAATTAGATTCCCAATTATGATGGCTACTTGAATTAACACTTAATTCAAGCAAGTCATGAGTAGTATCTGAAAATAAATCATAACCCTCAATTGACTGGAAAGTTAGTGGTTTAGCTATGAACCCTTATATAGACAATGTTACCACTTGCTTTAGAGTACGGTTAAAGTATCAATTCCCACTAAACTGACTGTGTCACATCTAGCCTAAGTGACGTTAGTTCTTATCCTTGAGACTTATTACTCAGTTGTGAAGCAAATCACTTGTTAATATAGAAATCACCTATGACATGTAAAATACACAAGAAAGGGGTTGAATTGTATTAAATCGTCTATGATAGTAATCTTTAAAATCTTCTTGATTTTCTTGAAAAATTCAGACGATTACAAAACAACGCATTTAATTCATTTGAGTAATGCAACAACAAAAATAGTATCTATTCTTCTAACAACAATAAATAAAAGAGATAAGGGTTAGAAAATATGACACCACAATTTATACTGGTTCACCCTTAACCTTTGGGCTACATCCAGTCTTCAGAGTTTATCTGAGATTTCACTATCTCCTTCAACTTTACAAGTATTATTTCTACACTTCTAAAGCCTCTTCAGGTCTCTTTTACAAAGTGTTCTTTATTTGCTATCTTAGCCTCTTTAGGCTCTAGCCTTCCTCCACTAGAAAAGATATTGTTTTGAGCTTTCACACTCACGTTATAGGTGTTCTGGATCTCTTTCTTTCTTCTTTTCACTCAGGATATTGTTACAGTATACTCACTTAAACATAGAATTATGTTTTGTAAAGCGTAAGTAAAAGTAAAGTAAAAAGTATTTATGTCTATGACTACAATTGATATTTATAGTCTAAATCTCTAACGGTCTTCTTCAAAAAACTGATTGTAGAATCTTCTAGGATCTGTTATTAGTTGAGTCCTGTATCTAAATCCAACTAAGTAACATTGTAGATTATTCTTCAATTATATCATCTTGATTTGAATTGTTCGCTTTGTCTGGTGTCTTCGCTTTGTCTGGTGACTACACTTAATCACTTCATCTGATCTATGTTAGACTTCATCTTGTTTAGCTTGTACTTGAATATCGTCTTGATTTGATGATTTGTGCCACTTATATTTATATGCGCACTTAATAAACTCATCAAAACAGCTCACATACTTCTATTATTATTATTATTTGACTTTCATCAAAATCAATAGAAGAAGTGAAGTCTTCTTGACTTAACAATCTCCCCCTTTTTTATGATAACAAATAATCATAATATTAGAAGATAAACATAATATTCACATGAATAACGATAATATTCAGAAGAATAATATATTTAGACAAATAATATATTTAGGCGAATAATGCAAGATATATAATGTGTGTATACAATAAAATAAAAAATCGAATACTAATTCTCCTCTCCTTTCTACTATTCTCCCCCTATTTGTTATTAATAAAAAAGACATGTTATTTTAGATGCTTTAAAATTTTAGAGAACATATGTTATCAGTGCGGATCGTCTTGAGGTCTTCTTATATAGCAACACGTAGAAGTGTTATTTCCTCATGAAGATCACCCATTGAATCACCTAGTTCATAAACCTTAGTATCAATTTGCTCAATATGCTTAGCTAAGGCTTCCTGAACTTTCTTCTGTTTGTGACTAGCTTCAGTCTAATTGATGAAATTCTTCAAGAGCTTTGAATTAATGATAAAATCTTGTAGCTTTTCACTAAGTGGATGAAGATACTCAGAGATAGATGGTTTTCTAATTGAATCATTTAATTCAATAATTTTGATGGAGGGTAATTGGAAAGGTTATGTTTGGCGAGGGTTGTCAAGGTCATTAGGTTTGGGTAGTTTGTAAATTGGTTTCCCTAGTAAGATATTTTTAATTGAAGGAAGGAAACCTAAGTAAATGCACAAAGGGTTCTAAGTAAAAATTGATACCTTCAATTGTAATACTTTTGTACCTTCCTTTTGATATGTCCTAACTATCTTGAACTTTCATCTGTAGTAGATGCACCAAAGTTACTTCCTGATGGCCTTGATATGTGATGTGATATATAGACACCTATAGGTTGAGCTGTATAACATACATTGTCTATACTCTTCATCACCACTCAAATTTCTCCTTCTATGAAATCATTTTCTTATTTCTCAGAAAATTTCTTCTTCTTTCCTTTGTCTTTGTTGTCTACCAGTGTTGGGCGTCTAGGTTGTACATCTGGTATAATCTTGATTGTCGTTCTGCTTGTTACTGGATAGATTGTATAAGGATTTTTCGTCCTCTTCAATGGATATGGTTATGCCTTTTCATCTCGTTGAATACCATATAACTGTTTATTATTACAGGTTCAACTTGAACCTTAAATTTCTGTTTGGAAGGTTCTCTGATGATAATTGAACCTCTGTTACGATCAGGTATTGATTCTTCTTTAATGTTCATCTTCAAATCTTCTTTCTTCATCAGTTGAGGAGGGTTGTAAGTTACTTGCTGCTTTCCAACAACCTGTGTCTTTTGTTGAACATCAGATGGTGAAACCTTCTTTTTCTGAATTGGCTTCATCTTCTTTTTTTCTTCTTGTGGTTTTGAAAAGAGTTGTTATTGAGGCTTCTTCTGCTCAAATACTAACTTCCTTTTTATCTCTGTGTCTCCAGACAGTTGTTCTGATTGAGTATGAGGGATAGAGACAATTTCTTTGATAACTATTATTGTTGTTATTGTTGTAGCTCCTTTGAACTTTCAAAAACTTTACCAAGAATCAGAGCTTTTTGCCTCTTCTGCTCTTGTTGTCGTACGGTCATTAATCTTGGTGGCCTTCTTGACTTCTCTGGTCTTTCTGATTGGAGAGTCTCAGCCTTCCTCTTTAAAGACACTTGGTGACTTGGTTATTAAACTTTACTTTCCTTCCTTTTAGGAATCATCTTGGCTAGTATTAGCTTATCAGACGATTGTTCAACCTTTACCTCTGATGAGATTCTTCCAGACGATTGAGGTTTTGCTTGTATTTCAGATGGAACATCTTCTTTCCTGCTTCGTCTTATTGAAAGCTCCCCCTTAAACCATGCTTTCGATGTGAAATCTTTATCTACTTCAGCTTCAAACTTGATCCCCATTTTGCGAATATTAGAGGCATTGATAAAACTTTTAACATTCATCTTTAGTCTGTTTCCTCTATCAAATAGGATTCTAGATTCTTTGAAGAATCTTGTTAACAACATACCATAAGGTAAAGAATTACTTTTTAGGTGATAATCCTCCTTAGACTTTATCATGTAGTTCAAAATCAAGAACGGAAGATTAATAGATTGGTGTGTGAGAAAATGAAATAGACAATGTTCATCATTCATTGTCACTAAGTCCTTTGATCCTGCTCTTGGTAGAATATAGTGAAGAAGAAGTGAATGAAGAACCCTAATCTTCGGAATTAGGTTTAAAGACTTCTTAACTCTTGGATTACTTGATCCATATAGATGTCGACTGATGTTGGCATTATTTATATGACTTTGAGCAATCCAATCTATATTATTCAATAGTTTTGCTCATTCATTTGGACACTCACTAGCCTTCATTATGGAATCTTGTGTCATTATCACCAACAACCCATCTACCATTGATACCAAGGTGTTATCTACCACCTTTGCATTCTTCTAGAACTCATATATTTCATTTGGATACATTGGTTCTTGGTTATTGAAGAAGTTTTCCCATCCAGCTGCTTTGATCTCAGTTTTGATACCCATTCGATCATTCTTCAGAGAAGTGAAAATGACAAGTCTCCCATGAGCAAGAGATTTCAGCACTTTTCTAATATGTAACAAATAAACAATAAACACAAAATTGTATTTCACTTAAAGAAGCGAGGTTAGTATCTAGAAGATATTGAAAGAAAGATATGAAATGAAAATGAGAAGGTTTTGATGCAGAGAACTGGATAGTCTTTGTTGAGAGCACTTTAAACAAGTTTTTTACTAAGTTTTTTAAGAAAATTCTAGAATGTAAAGTGTTGCAGATTTTAGGATGATTTCTTTTTATAAACACTCTTAAAAAGTTACCGTTTGTAAAGTTTGTAACTGATCCACAGGTAATCATAAAATTGATACTACCGAGTGAAAGTTACCATTACTATTCATTTTAATAACTTACGACTTTTCTGCTTCTTCAGGACAAATCATCTGGATCATGCAGTTTCAGACGAATGGTCATTTAACATTACCATGTTTAGGTTTTATCTGATTTCCTTGAATCTATCTTCACTTAAAGGTTTGGTGAAGATATCTGCCTATTGTTGATTCGTCTCAACAAATTGCAGATTGATGATCCCTCTCTGTACATAGTCTCTTATAAAATGATGTCTAACTTTAATATGCTTTGCCCTTGAGTGTTGTATTAGTTTTTTTAAGAGATTGATAGCACTTGTGTTGTCACAGAAGATTGGAATTTGATCTTCTTGGATAGAACAATCCTCTAACTGATACTTTATCCATAACATTTGTGAACAACAGCTTGCAGCTGATATGTATTCAGCTTCTGCAATAGATAGAGCAATTGAACTTTGCCTCTTGCTTGACTAAGAAATTAGATTATGATCAAGAAAGTGATAACCTCCACTTGTGCTGTTTCTATCAATCGTATCTCCAGCATAATCAACATCACAGTATCCAATTAACCTTAAATCTTTACCTTTCTCATATATTAAGCAAAGATCAATAGAACTTGCCAAGTATCTCAATATTCTTTTATCAACAATATAATGAGATTCTCTAGGATCTACTTGAAATCTTGCACACAAACAAATACTAAACATTATATCAGGTCTGCTTTCAACTAGGTAAAAGAACCAATAATTCCTCTAAAAAGAGTTTCATTAATCTTCTTACCAGCTTCATCCTTAGATAAGATGATTGAAGGATACATAGGAGTTGACATTGGTTTAACATTTACCATTTATATTTGACTAAAAGTTCTTTGATATACTTTTGTTGATGAATAAAAATATTTTCTTCAGTTTGTTTAATATGTAAACCAAGAAAGAACTTTAATTCACCCATCATACTTATTTCAAATTCACTTTTCATAAGAATCTCAAAACTTGAACATAACTTTTTAGAAGTTGCACCAAAAATGATATCGTCTACATATATTTACACAACAATAAAATCATTTTTAATACTTTTTCGACATAAAGTTTTATCAACTTGACCTCTAATAAAGTCATTTTTAATCAAAAATGGACTCAGACGATCATACCATGCACGAGGTGTTTGTTTCAACCATACAAAGCTTTACGGAGTTTGGACACATAATCTAGTTTATCAATGTCTTCAAAACCAGAATCACATAATTGACTTATACTGATTAGATCATACTTTAAACCATCAACTAGCTGAACATTATCAATAGATGAAAATGAATCTTTACCAATTTTGCCGATCCCAATTATTTTGCCCTACTAGTTGTCTCCAAAATTTACTGATCCTCCTTGCTTATGTTAGAGGTCTAGGAACACAGACCTTCTGCCCATCATGTGTCGCGAGCAGCCACTATCCAAGTACCATTGATGGTGGTTGCTTCTTCTAAGTAAGGAGATCTACAGTGTATATTATATCCTTGTTAGGTACCCATATTGTCTTAAGTCCTTTGGGGTTAGTCTTATAATTATTCTTTGAATAATAAGAATACTGTTTCTTTTTCTTTCTATTAGGAACAAAATTCCTGTGATGAAGAACATTACTATTATGAATAGTATTTCTATCATAAAAGCTTAAACCACTTTTATCATCTAGATGTTTATAACTTCCAATCATATCATTCATCCTTTTGTACTTTCTGTAAATTTCGATAAATCTGCTGAAAGATTATAATCCTTTGTTTTAGCTGATTAAACTTCTCAGATCTATCTATAGTTACTTTCTTTTTCATACCATCTACTTATTTCTTAAGGCAGACGTTTTCTTCTTCTAAGATTTTTGTGTTCTTAGAATTTTCAACAAATTTCTTTTTCAATAACCTACAATAACATATATTGTTTTAGAATAGCATATGAATCTTCTAACAATTCTAAATAGGCATGCTAAAAATCATTAAAGTCAGAGATTACCTCATTATCGCTTTCCCCTTCATGGACCAAGCATATATTTTCTTGTTCTAATGTTTCTAAGTCAGATTCAGATTCAGACAAATCCATATCTTCCCATGTTGCCATCATGCTATTTAGTTTTCTTGACTCTTCTTTTGTTTTCTTTTCAGCAAGGGACATTTAGACTTGTAATATCCTGGTTTATTACACTCGTAGCAGATGATAGAGCTTTTCTCGTTCTTTTAATCCTCTTTGCTATTCTTTTTTAAAAAGAAGTCTTTATTTCCCTTTGTTTTCTTTTTCCATATCCTTCTAATTTTTCTTCAAATGAAGGATAACTCATCTTCGTCTTCACTTGAATCTTGATTAGATTCACTGGTATCATCACTCTTGATTTCTTTAATCTTTAATGCTTTTGAAGACGTACTCCTATTTTTCTACATCTTCTGATTCTTCTGACCAGCCTTCAATGCAATATATTTATCTCTTCTGTGTTTATCTTCTACATTAAGCTTTACTTCATGGATTTTCAGTGAACCAAGCAATTCAACTAGCTTTAGCTTGCTTAAATCCTTGGCCTCTTGTATTGCTGTTACTTTGGGTTTCCATTTTTTTGGAAGACTTCTGAGGATCTTTCTGATATGATCTTGGCTATCGTAGGTTCTTTCTAGAGCTTTAAGTCCATTAATAATCGTTTGGAAAACATTTGATCAATAGACTTATCATCTTTCTTCTTGAACAGCTGATACTGATGAATAAGAATACCAATCTTGGATTCTTTCACCTGGTTTGTGCCTTCATGTGCAATGGCTAATGTGTCCCACATTTCCTTTGCAGATTCGCACCTATGAACCTTATCATATTCACTTCTACTAAGAACACAACTTAAAAACAACTTGGCCTTTGAGTTTAATTGAACGCGAGCTTTCTGATCAACTAACCATTGGTCAAGAGAGATGTTTTTCCCTTTTTAGTATATTGGAATATATGGACCACTTTCAATGATATCCCAAAGGTCAAAGTGTGTGGATTCTGTGAAGAGCCGCATCCTATCCTTCCAATAGTGATAATCTTCACCATTGAATGCAGGGGGTCTTGAGACGGAGGCACCTTTAGCTATAAAAACATGTGATTTAGCCATGGATCTTTGTCCTCACTTTATAATAGTGTTTCTTGGAAATTTGCGCTCTAATACCAACTGAAGTAAATCACTTGTTAATATAGAAATCACATATAATATGTAAAATACACAAGAAAGGGGGTTGAATTGTGTTAAATTGTCTAAGATAGTAATCTTTAAAATTTTCTTGATTTTCTTGAAAAATTTAGACGATTACAAAACAACGCACTTAATTTGTTTGAGTAATTCAACAGCAAAAATAGTATCTATTCTTCTAACAACAAGAAATTAAAGAGATAAGGGTTAGAGAATATGACACCGCAATTTATACTAGTTCATCCTTAACCTTTGGGCTACGTTCAATCCTCAGAGTTTATTTGAGATTTCACTATCTCCTTTAACTTTACAAGTATTATTTCTACTCTTCTAGAGCCTCTTCATGTCTCTTTCACAAAGTATTCTTTATCTGCTATCTTAGCCTCTTCAAGCTCTAGCCTTCCTTTTACTCAAAAAGATATTATTTTGAGCTTTCATACTCACTTTATAAATGTTCTTGATCTCTTTCTTTCTTCTTTTCACTCAAGATATTTTTACAGTATACTCACTTGAACACATAATTATTTTTTGTAAAGTGGAAGTAAAAGTACAAAGTTATTTATGTCTACGACTACAACTGATATTTATAGTCTAAATCTCTAACAATCTTCTTGAGAAAACTGCTTATAAAATCTTCTGAGATCTGTTATTAGATGAGTCCTGTAACCAACTCCAACTAACTAACTAACGTTGTAGATTATTCTTCAATTATGTAGTCTTGATTTGATTTGTATGATTCGGCTGGTGTCTTCACTTCATCTGGTGACTTTGCTTAATCGCTTCGTTTGATCCGTGTTAGACTTCTTCTTATTTAGCTTGTACTTGAATATCATCTTTATTTGATGATTTGTTCCACTTATATTTATCTGTGCACTTAATAAACTCATCAAAAGAGTTCACACACTTCTATTATTATTATTATTTAACTTTCATCAAAATCAATAGAATAAGTGAAGTCTTCTTGACTTAACAAGTTTCACCGTTATGTTTATTTTTCTAAGTAAAGAAGTTACAAACCCCCCCCCCCCCCAAGGTAAATCATAAACTTGTACATTAACTAAGCAATTTTTAAGATCTTTATATGTAGGTCTATTAAAATGATGTCCTTCAGCTTCATCATGGTTTAATATGGAGTTGAAGTCACTAATTAAGAGCCAAGGGGAATAGATACCAAGAGATATCTCCTTTAACTTACTCTTTAAAGAGAGTCTTTGAAAACCATAATTGAGTGCATATATGATACAAATATCCAGTAACTTATTAAGGAGCTCATAGATTATTTGTATATAGATCAATTGGTTAGTGATGATGGAGTTAATTATTTCCATCTTATCATTGTTGTAGATTACTGGAATCTTTCCGTTGAGGTGAGAATCTTAATTAGAAATAGACCTTTAACTATTAGGCCAAAAAGACAAGAGAATACTAATGTTTCTCTTCAATTTGGCTTCTTAAATACCCATCAAGCAGGGGTTATCTTATTTAACAAAATCTTTAACTATTTGCTTATTTTTAGGGGAATTCATTTCATTAATATTCCAATAGCAGATAGATTCATAAAGCAAAACAAGATAAGTTCTTTTTTTTTACTTGATCTTTTTCTGGACACGGTTTTAAACTTATTCTCAGTAATAGTATCCATTACAAGTTCTTTTGCTAAGATTACCATTATCTTTGCATTATGACTATTGAAAATAATATAGATTTTAGCATTATTAATAGATTTTGAAGGAGTAATGGAGTCATTTTTGGAATTTTCAATGTTTACAAATGTATCAAAAGAGGAATTTGAAGGGGGAACTTCCTCAGCGATAACTCCAACAAGTACTTAAACTTCCTCTTCACCCATTAGTTACATAAAATTGCCTATTTTAAAAGTTTTTCTAGTTGGTTGCCATGTTTTCATAGTTTTGACTGAGGAAGGCTTCCAGGTATATATGAACTTGACTTTATCTTCAATGAGCTCAAGGTTGTCATCAAATTTCATAATGGATATCTCCTTAGGTACATCAGTGATTGCATCAATTGCCACGCTTATTCTAGCAAAATTCCTAATTTTGCAGTAGCTTGATTAAGACATTAAAGCTTGTCAATAATGTTATCTAAGTAACTCAATCCTTCAGTGGTCTAGTATTCCAGGGGTATGTTAAGAATGCAAATCCACATAATTAATGTTTGTCTAAGCTTAGATAAGGAAAGGCTTGTTAAGAACATTCCAAAGACCAAAATTGATGACTTCTACTATAGCTTTTAAGTAGTTAATCTTGAATAAAAATATTTCCTCATTATTAACCATGGTGTCAAGAAGTCCAAATTATTTCCAATTTAGCTACCAATGCTTTCGTAACAGGACAAGGGATCCTTTTGTCCAAGAAGAAGCTAATAACAGTAGATTTTCATTTTTAGTACTCTAACTTGGAGAATGGATAAGGGAGCTGAAACAACATGGTGGTCAAAGGTGATGCTAGGTGGAAAATATAAGAGTTTGGCTTCAGGGTTCAAATTTCCAGTAACTAGAACCTATGCACGCTTATGATGAAGAGAAATAGCAGGTTTATTGGGTGAAGATGAACGTTTAGGATGATCATTTCAAGGAAGAAAATGTTGGTTTATGCCCTACAGCCAATCACTTTGGTTATAGTTTAGTGACAAATTATTTAAAGGCATTATTTATCTTGTACATGTTTAGATGTATATGATAAAGTC
>JAOSBO010000004.1:19406947-19452061 GCA_027563915.1 Erythroxylum rotundifolium
ATCGATGTCGGGTTCGGGTCCTGCAGGAGTGGGGTGCTACACTTGGTCTAGTGTTTCGGCCCCTTGTTGCGTGAGCCCACGCCCAAGATGCGAGTTGGAGCTGTCGTGGCTGGTAAAAGATCCAGTATATGACGTCCTGCCTCCAAACGTGCGGACGCTGGGGCGGGAAATGCTAAGACTCGAGTCACATCTTCGGGCCATTCTGGGTCTGTCAGAGGCGCGTACTTGGAGCCACCTGCAGGAGCCGCGGAACGGGATGGCCTGGCAGCCGCTGGCGGCTAAAGCGGTGGGGCTGAGCGTGCAGCACGCCAGGGGACCTGGACCCATGGGCCTTGTCCAGATCGTATCTCTGGTTCGCCTCCCCCCTCTGACGGTCAGGAGGTGGCCGCAGCGCTCGACGATTCGCCGGCCGTTCCCTGAGCGATCGCCGGAGATAGATCGACCGATGGAGCACCCCCTTGAGTGCATAAACCCGTAACATGCCCCACAACTCCACACCGATTACAAATTGGTGGTAAGCCCTCGTAGGCAATCACAAGGGACTCGCCATCAAGCTCCACGCTTGATCGGAGCGGTTGACTTAAATCTTTATCAACCGCGACTCTTGCGTACTCACCTCTTTATGCTTGAGTGGTGTTGTTGTCGAGTTTGACTGTGTGACCAACCAGATTTCCCAAGGCGGTTAAGATGCGGGGGTGATATCGCGCAATGGGGAGGGCTGAAAAATGGATCTAGACGACAGTGCGGGCGACTGTGCCCTGGGACAGGCGAAAGGATGGGGTCCAGCGTTGCACCGATAGTGCGAACCCAAAGATGACCTAGGGCCCCTTGGTGAGAGAGTGGAGATAATCGTCGGCTTCAACGAAATTGACCAGAAAATAGTTGTTGTCGAGGTCCACCACCTTCATCGGACCGATGGGATTCCATAGGCTGTGCAGTCGCTCGGTGAGAACTCTGTACCCTATTCTCCGACCTAATAGTTTAACAACAACTGCTTGCTCCCATTGCTGATCAAGCCTTGATTTGAATGTGGTTGATAGTTCAATGCCACTCGTGCGGTCGCCTTGGGTGAGAATGATGTCCTCCTCTTTGACTTCCACGGGGTCCTCATCTGGCCAATCAAGAACCACTGCGGGAGAGGGCCTGCCTGGCGCTCCCAGGACCGCAGCGCTATAAGAGAGTTTTGGCGGTCCTCCTCCCTGTTGCGAAGTCGAACTTTTTTGGCTAAGTGTCCATCTTGAGTTAGTGTAAGTGCGTTGGTGCGTTCGGATTCTGATCGTTTTGAATTGTCCATCTTATCGATTCCGAGCGTTTTATGGTTCGTTTCCGATCATTTACTGTTCACTTCAGAGCGTTTGTTTATTTAACTAGCTTATGCACGCTTGATGTTTCTTTTTCCTCCACTCCGACTGGGTCATTGCACTTTTGACCTCATAACCATTTGCTCCTTTCTTCCTTTTTGTCTTGGGAAAAAGAAAATAAAAGAACCACTTAAAAGCACAACTGGGCTTCTTAGGAAAACTTCGGTATTTGTGGTTTGAGCGAATCGAACACATCTAAAATTAAGCCGTGGGTCTCAGTTTCTGTTGTTATGATTTTACTGCTTGTTTTGTATAGAGTTGAGGAGTATTAGTGGACCGAAAAGCATTCTTGGCCTTTGCTTCTCGTTGTTCTGTTTGAAGGTGGATACTTAGGGTTCAAGTTGACCAACTTCTTATTTCCTTGAAAATGCAAAGTTTGTTGGCAGGAATTGTGTTATTAATACAAGCAGAGATGATTCAGCTATTGTTTTTAGTTGTCTCTGCTGAAGAGGCAGTGACGTTCTTGTTACTAGGGAAGAGCTAGCAATACAAACTTTGGATCAGGTGAAGATGGGAAAGGTTCCAGCTACAATAAAGACTATTGCCGGTACTGTGTCTCTGATTCTACTATCAGACTTGATTAGATTTATTAAGATCCAAAACAAGGGTGCCAGGCTTGGAACAATGTTTCGCATGGATCAGGTTCTGTGGAGAACCCAGTTGCTTGAGGCATCAGTCGTACGTTTGCTCCTCTTGGTCCCTTCTATATTACTTGCTCGTTGGCTTATGTTTCTAAATAAATTGTCCCTATATTGCTATCCAGCTATTATATACAAATATCATAATGGAGATATGCAGTTTGCCTGTTGACAGAAATGGATTCAATCTGGAGCTGATTGATGATTTCTCTCAATTAAAATCGTCAACTATTGCTCGCACTAATTTTCTCAATTCAAATCCTCAACTATTGCTCCCACTAATTTATCTGGAACTCATTGGCAGTGACCAAGTATTGTCTATATCCTCCCTCTTTTCATATGGTATTAAGAGCTCTCGGTATTACAGGTTTCAACTGTTTCTTAGGTTCACAATTGATCGTATGCACCACTATCTGACTAAACTTATTACACTGGAAGTAATGTGGGATCTTCGAGGAAAATGCAACTTAAGGTGAGGGAAGAGGAAGCGTCAAAGGAAACAAAGTTGCCGCAAGAACAAGTTTCAGAACTATGGGAAAATATGAAGAAGTTGAAAGACAAGCAAATCCATGCTGCTGAAGCCCATGTAGCTTCCCGTCAAAAATAGTTAGTAGACCTATTACTTGAATATGACCGTTTATTAGAAGACAACTAGAATCTTCAGGCTCAAGCTGGATTCAGCAATCGAGTAAATAGAGATCGATGCTGTCCAATACAGTTTTGGATCATTTTGTTTGTCTGCAATTGATTTTTCCTGAAACAGCTTGACGGTTGATGAGCATTAGTTGATACATGTTCAAAGGATGAATAATGACTTTTTTACCTTGTGAGGAAAATTTTTGTAATGATCATTTGTCTTTGTTCCTTATAGTAAGGATTCGGCATCACTTTATTTCTGATTGCCATTCTTATTTTTCAGCAATGTCTTCTACAACTGATACAAGAATATTTAACCGATGGAACTTTACGCTTTGGCCATGAAAACAATGAGACAGTAACTAAGTTTTGTTCTTAGTTCATCTTTTAGTACATTCAAAAGCAAAATTCATACGGAAAACCAATGCTCCATACGCCCACCCTGCATCCCAACGACGGCGAAGGCCTTATCAAATGTACGAGTTTTAAGAACATCATTAAACTTAAAAGTCTTTTATTGAAGCTCAATTTGGTCAGAAGAAGGAATCAGAGTAACAAAGAATAATGAGAATCTAAGAAGGAAGAGTCATAGGAAGAGTCTGATAATGCTGTCAATTCTTCTGTGGACTCTTAATCATCTCATTCTCACCCTAATTTAACTCTCCTAGTCTGACCCAAATAAATCAATTTTATAATACAACTCTTCTATCACATTCGTAATAGCAAAACTGTACGTAATTATCGGTAAAATTCCAACACCAAAAAGAAAACATTTAACACTCTGGTTAATTACCACGTTTAATTACAATATTATTTTATATTTATAAAATTACATAACTAAAATCTTATTTACTTTATCATGTTAATTATAAAACTTCCATGGTTTTAAAATACAATGTCAAACTCCAAGATTTATAGTTCTATCCTCAGAATATGAAAGACTTTTTCATCAAAGGAAAATGGCCGCATCTTTCGATTCATGACTGATTCATCGCTCACATCTCAATATGGGAAACTTGAATTGAAATCTTCCTTATCAAAGAAATAAAGCATCTTTCGATTAGCATGCATAAACTAACTATCTACCTCATAGTCATTCTAACCAAAAGCAACAATGTAATTCATAGTCTGCAGCTTACTAGTTGAACAAAAGTTCCCCGCTCCTTTTCTTCCTCCAGCAAAGTTAATACAGATTACGTGCCAGTTTGGGACCACTTTCAGACGAAAAGGGAGAAGGGAAAGCTGTCGGGGAATATTAAATACAGGCCCACATCAACCAAAACATACCCTGCGTGAAAACAACCAATCTTGAACCAGTACACTCCCAAATCTCAGCCTTTAGATTCCAATGCTAACAGTATCTTCTTTCTTGGGCCCTAAAACCATACAGTTAACCAGAGAGCCAATTAAGTAAAGAAGCGAGGAAAGCTGCAAAAACAAGCATGATCATACGAAGATTGGCCTTAAGTTAGATGCCAATTGGCTTGTTCTAAGGTCAGACAAAGATTTGCATTAAGTTAGATACCAATTGGCTTGTTCTAAAAACGCCAAGACACAAGAACAAACTGAATATCCATTGCGCAAGAAGAATATCCACAAAAGATTCACATAAAAGCTTTATAATAGAAATTAATGGATACAACCAACAGATGATAGAAAAATATACAACAGTAAAAGGTTAATCTGTAAATCTAATACCACACAAGAGCAGAAGGTAGCGAACAATACTGAAAAGGTAAAAACGGTGATCATTGAAGATCACAGGAGTAAGAATTAAACAGGGCAGTCATTCCTCAAATAAAACAAAGATCATTAAATAATAGCTCCCAAGTTGCATATAATGAGAATGGATGAGAGAGAATTTTGAGTATATCACATAATTAGTCTATTTCGTAGCTCTTATAGTACCAAACATGGAGATTTCAAGACTTCAGAATCATTCTGACAGGAAAAAGGGAAAAAAAAAAAACTTTGATTACGAGTTTACACACAGTTGCATTGCGTGTTCTCAAACAGATATGCAGACCAAAAACAGATTGAACTGAAACCAACGAGCTTAAAGCCTAGGAGATTATCAACAGTTTACAGGAAATCAAACACTTGCATAATTTGTTGAATGAACTGACATAAAAGTTTTTTACCATTGCAAAGCCTAAAACCTATGACAAGCTAAAGAGAAGTTAGCATAACAGAGTAGGGTGTTAAAAAAATTTCCTAATTGACATAAGAGCAAGGATTACTGAAGCGGTTCAACATCAATGTAAACTCATAATTAATATTCACATATCATACATAAAGGTGAAAAAATAAAATTCCAATACATGAAAAAAGAGTACAAATAATCACTATAAAAAGTGAGGAAAGATATTCACACGATGATGAAGAGACCATATAGAGTTTACCATTGGTATTCCTATAGCCTTGAGGTCCTCATCACTCATGTGGATAAGAGCTGTCATATCAACCTGCAAAGAGTGAAGTATGTAAGAAAGACAACAACTTCCTAAATTAATTAGAGCAGTTGATAACGCATAGTACTTACTTCTTCTGCCCGAAAAGTAATGAGATACTTTTCTAGACCCAATGACTGCAAAAAACTATCCACTGATGTATCTGCCTGCAAGAAAAAGGCATTGCTTATCAAGTTTCATTAATGTGCCATATATGCATGTATTAGTAACATATTTGGATTGAAATTAAAGGCATAAAGATCATAACAATACAGCTTTAACTTTTTAGTACTCTCCCAACAGAAAAAAGGTACCATCTTCCACCTGCAAATGAATAAACAACTAAACATGTGGTAAAATTGCAGTCAACGGGCTCTTTTAGGACATTTTCTCAGTGCTGATCGACCTTATAAAGGATATATTATCCCCATCTAATGTCCATTAGAACTTCTCTTTACCTACTGCTATATGATAAACAAATTAAGCTTAAACAAATAACCTTTAAAAAAATGAACGTTTCTTTTCTGGAAACAAAGGAATCCTACTTGCATCCATTATTACAGGCATAGCCAAATTTCATTTTCTTAATATTCCATCTCTCGAAACACTTCAAATGAGACTAGCTATTGCAAAATGTTCTAACATCAATGCAGTCATCAAGAACTAGGAAGGACGACAACGGATGGAGCATAAGGTATATATGTCAAAACAATTAGCACAGCCATGTATGACTATTCAACATTCACACATGTATAAGTACCTTCTGCTGTGACTTTTTGGTTGACGTCATGCCAACAGATTTTTTAATCTCTGGCCGAGGAATTTCAGCAGCAAGATTTTTCCTGGTTGATTTAGCAGCCTCCAGCTTACCTTTGGATGGATCAGCATTAACTGCTTGGGAATTCATTATTCCAGACAACTTTTCACGCAAATCACGCACACCAGAAACTGGCCAGTTTACACCTGGAGATGATTGTTGGAGATTTTTCCGTTGGAGTTTTTGTCTAAGATCTTGCGGGCCAACTTTGCGGTCTTCACAAGAAATTAACAAAAATCAAAACCAATATAGCCTATTTTTGTGCAGCAATAGTAACAATTGTAGTATTCTGAGACTGGTCAGAATTAATCCGTACTTGAAAGACGAGGCCCATCATTGTCAAAAAGATCATGTTCCCATTTATCATCTTGCCTCTGCCTGCATAAGGTACATGATAAACTTAGCAACAATGTCCCTCAACATACTATATAAGCCCTGAAAATTAACACAGAAAAGGCCCAAGAGGAAGTTGCAATCCTGGGCAAGATTTCAAGCTTAAAATGCTGGTAATACCTCTTTAACATAATAAGCAGGGAGATAAAGAAATGTAGAAAATTAAAAAGAAATTGTCCTTCATGCCCCAATAGTGTTCCATGTTTCCCAAATTCCTACCTTATCATTGCCAATAGAAACCATTTTTCCTTGAACAAAATGCACTAAAAAAAGATAACTAAACTACACAACGAATCTGACTAAGGACCATATTCCAACATGAATAATTCTGCCTACCCTATGGAAGGTGATTTGTGGAGAAAGGAAAAAAATTAAAAAAAAAACCTCTTTCCAGTTACTAGCCGGCTACGAATAGAATGGTCAATGGAGTTAACATTAAGACGATCCTTTATCGACTTCCTGGACGCAGCCTCCACTCGATCAGCGTACATCCTCCTTTTAGAAACAAACAAACCTAACCCTAGTTCCTACACTTCTCTTCTGACAAAAGGGCAGATTCCGAAATTGAATCGCAATGAAAAAGAGAAAATCAAAACACTCACTTGGTAAATTTTGGAGTGATAAAAGAAACAACTAGTTGAAAGTACTTACGAATTTAGATTTCAGACGATTGAAGTAGCTCCTGAGGGAATAAAGCTCTATGTCGTGAATCTTGGCATATAATCGGGTCGGATCGGGTTTCATATTTTCGAGTTAATTTGTTTATTCTGTAAAAAGACAAACATCTCACGTGTAAGTTAGAGAAATTTTTTCTAAAAATCTTCATTTTTAAATGTTTGAAAATTTTACTTTTAATTTTCAATTAAAAAAACTTAATGCTAGAATTTGGTTTTAAAAAAAACAGCAAAGGTATCATGAACATCAACTTGTACTAAAAAATTTACTTTTAATTTTTAATTTTTTAGAAAAACTTATTGCTAGAATTTGGTTAAAAAATAACAGCAAAGATATTATGAACGTCAACTTGTAATAATCAAATATTGTTTACACGAGAATTCAACTCAATTCTTAAATTAGAATTGAAATAATTAAATCTGATTCAAATTAGTAATTTATTATAATTATTTTAAATTATTAATTTATATCAAATTTAATTAGTTTAGATTGACTTTAAAGTTGAAATACCATATTAGTTATATTTAATTAATTCATATATAATGTTCATATTGTGTGCATTTAGTACTTATCTTTTAACTGAAGAAGCCATTTTGGAAAACTCAAAATTAGGAAGAGTTTTTTCTTAATTTAAAAAATTAGGGAGTTTTTCTTAAATTACTATCTTTTACTCTTTATTATACTATCAATTTTAAATTTTGAGAGCTCACATAATTAAAATCAAACTAGCTAAAAATGTTTTCAGAAAAAGAGACTAATCGTTTGTGCAATTTAATTAATTATACTAAATCCTTTTATGTTTTAAAAATATTTCTAAAATTTTTTAATATTTTTGTAAAAGTTCAAAATTGGTTATTTTGTTAAAATGGATCACTATTTCTAACTAACATCGTAATTTCTAGAAATATTTCCATATAAAAAGTAGAATATATTATTAGTTCAATATAATAATAAATTAATTCTTTTATTAAAGTTTTATTAATTATTTAGAATATTCAAATTTTATTTTATTTATATTTTATAAATAATTAATTTGATCGATGTTTTATATTAATAAATAAAATTATGAATTTTATTATTTTATCATATCTATATCTCATTGTTATATTTATAAACGAATATTAATAAATAATGTTAATATAATTTATTAATAATTAAGGATCTAATACTAGATCTGTTTATTTAAGTTTGTTGGTTTTTATACACTGAGAGTAGGTGATCCTAATAGTTTGAGCCAAGGAGTGGCCTATAAGTTTATTGGATTAGCCTACTCAAATGAGAATGAACAAAGAGAAAGGAAGAGACGGGGGAAGATCTAAATGAAAAAGAACTAAGGGCACAACAACAATAGATATAACATGAGAGCAACTATGAATTGAAGTAGTAAAAAATAGTGAACAGAAGGGAGGATAAGAATAATAATCTAGTATAAGGGACAATACTACACATGTTGAACATGTAGCGATTATAGTGAATAGGGCAAGTCAAGCCTCAAATGAGGAAAGGTCTATATGTGATAATATAAGGAAGTCAATGAGCAAAACAAGATCCAAGAGACCTTTAACTAAAAGCCCTACCTTATAGCAATAGTAGCTTGGAATCTAAGCGACATTAATTTGCCAAAAAAATAGGTTTTACTAGACGATATTGTAACCAAAGTGAAAACATTAATAATGGGTTTTCTAGAGACAAATTTGAGCAAGGAGAATATGATCAAGCTCAAACTTAGGAATCTAGTGGTATCTAACATCAAACTACCAGAACTACCACCATGGGAGAATAATCATAACTTTTAATGCTTGTAGGGCGAGAGTAACTAAGTGAGCATCAAGTGATTCACCTAGTTATGGAGTTTATTTAGGAAAAAAAAAGATAAAGAGTAATGATCATATATCTCTATAGTTCAAATTTCAACTTCCAGAGGAAATTGTTATGAAGCAGGATTGAACATATCCAACCTACAACAAATGAACCATATATTATTGGGAGACTCCAACTCAACTGTCTACAAATTAGAAGTTGAAGGAAATGTGTGATAAAAACTATTATGATGACCTAAAGGAATGTATTAAGCAACTATAAGTTACAAATGACTTCAACTCCACTGTCTATAGATCAAAAGTTGAAGGAAATGTGACTGATAGAAACTATTTTGATGACCTGAGGGAATGTATTGAGCTAGAGTTACATATTTGAGGCGTAAAGGAACATATTTCATACAGAGCAATAAATAAAGTTGTACATGGTTAATAATAAAGAAACTAGATAAACTTTGGTAAATAATCAATCGATGATAAAGTTCCCAGAAATTTATGAAGATGAGGTTTTTTAGACTACTCGCCAATTCTGGTGCAAAATATCTTTAGTAATTGTAAAACATTGAGGCCATTAAAATTCAATAATTTCCTAACAAGTCTAAAAGGTTTTAATACAGTTATCCTCGAAGGAATGAAAGTCCCTATTCAAGGAGTAAAAGGATTTAAGTGTCTAAAAATGCTTCACTAGATAAAACAAGAGATAAAGAATTGAATTTTTGAAAAGGCTCTAATACTGAGTAAGAAGTGACAAGTTCCAAAATTAAATGCTAAACATCTAATACCCTCTATATCAAGATCCAAAGGAAGGAGGTAGAGAAAAAGGAGTCAAATACTATATTGAGGCAACATACAATCATATATCCATCCTAAGGTGGAGATTAAGGGTCTTATGGATAAAAGAAGGGGAAATAAATACAAAATTCTTTCACAATTTTGTAATAGCAGGAAGAATCAAACATAATTAGCTTACTTACTAAGAAAGATGGCTCTAAAATTTCTTATCACTAACAAATCAAATAAGAAGTTTTTAGCTTATTTGAAGGCTCACTAGGAAAGCAAGCCTCTATCAGTTCAACAGGTAGTATGCCTAGAACTTTTAGTAGGCATTAGATGAATAATGAAGATAAAGAGCTCTTAAATAGGCATGCAATAACTCAGGATATCCATGACACTATTTTTGACCTAAATGTATAGAAAGTCCCAGGTTCTAATGGGCTTAATGATTTCTACCAGAAAGTTTGGCCATTATGGGGAATATGATGACTGAGGCAGTGATGGAGTTCTTTAAGCGTGGCAAGCTATTGAAAGGAACCAATAAAAACATTCTTATGATTCATTCCAAAAGTACCTATGTCAAACTCTCTAAATGAGTAATGGACTATATCCTGCTACAATTTTTTATAAAAAATAATTGTAAAGATCATGGAAATAATGTTAATTTAAGAATTAAAGTCAATAACATGTGAAACTCAAGGAGCTTTCTTAGAATGTTATAACGGGACAATGTGTTAATAGCTCAAGAGCTATTCAAAGGATTTCAAAAAGGGATTACCCTAAAAATATGTTATAAAAGTGGATGTCAATAGGCCCTATGAGTTTATAAGTTGAGACTTCATCATAAAAATACTTGAAGATTTTGACCTTTTTTTTTTTGAAAAGTTAAAGATGTGGTTGAGATAATGCACAAACATAACCTTTTTTAGTGTGATGATTAATAGGAAGCTACTCAAATCTTGAAAGTGAACAAAGGGATAAGGTAGGGACATCTTATTTCTCCCAATATATCTTCATCTTGTATATGGAAGCATTATATAGATTGATAAATGATGTAATTTTATGTTTTAAACCACAAGTGCATGGTGTAGCTATATCTAGCATTAACAAGTATGAGTTGATCCCACGAGGAATACAATTGCTAGTACTCACCATCTTTCTATTATCTAGCCTAATAAATTATGGTGTTTAAGATAAATCAAATACAAAAAATAAACTAATAAAGTAAAATAAATCAACTCAATTAACTAATTAGAACGGAGATTAAACTAAGAAACAATTAAAGAAAACATTGGCACCTAGATTTCGAATCCCCTAGGACTACTCGTGCAATTATGATTTTACTAATCAATTTAATCTTTAGCTTGTTGGATCATGAAAATTTATATCTTATATTAATCTCTTTCTTGAGACTATTAATAATTAATCCTCAGTTGATTAATTGAAATCTCTTTCTAGTTAAAATCCTTAAAATTGTGTTAATCTATTTATGAATTTTGCTATTAGGTTTGACCTTAATCTAGAGGATTTATATTGACCTATATCTAGGTTTGCATACAAGTCTTTTCAATTATGGTAAATCTATTTATATAAAAGGATTTCTCATTCTCAATTAAATGAAATCACATATGAAATAATACGTTAGCAATATTAATTTACGAATAATTAGGAATACATAATTGATTCTAAATGAAACTAAAGAATGAATTAAGTTAAAATAAAATCAATACAAGGTCTATCCTAGATCTAATCCAAGTGCCAACAAAAGTTGATCTTATAATCATGATATCATAACTAAAGCAAAAACATAAAACTAAAAAACCATAATGAAATCCCTTTTAATCTTCATAAAATCCACTTTAGATTCATGAAAATCCATCACAAATATGTTTCCTTCATAACCTTAATCATCATACTACGTCTTTAATATGTCTTTTTTCAAGCCCCTTGAGCATTTTATAGCCTTTTTTTACTTCCCCTTACTTTCTCTTCATTTTATCTATTTATAGCTCAAATTTAGGGTTTATGGAGTAGACACGGTCACTCACATGACTATGTTTATGAACATGTCCTTCAATCTTCGAAAATCATGAAGAAACACGGTCTCATAGAGCTACATAGGTAGCCACACAATCATGTCACAAACAACCACCAAAATAGCTTCGATTCTTTCTTTTTATGTCCCAAATTTCCCCTAATTTTTCTTCTTTTTATCCATAAAGGAAAATAAGACCTAAAAACACAATAAAAACAATAAAAGTACCACAACAGTAAGAAACTCTTAAATAAACAAGAAAAATGCATTAAATATGAGATTGGAAATATATTATATTTAGCATTTATCAATAAGACACAAAATAGCCTTAGAAATAAGGTCTAAATTCCATAACAAATATAAAAGTATTGGCTAAGTTAGTCTGTCCTTTATAGATGATTTGATATTATTTAGAATGGCTCAAGAATATTATATAAGTCTTATAATGAGTACCCTACACCATTTAAAGGAGATATCAGGGTTGAAGATGAAAAATGGGAAGAGTCAGTGTTCAAGCCTTGAAAGATGGGTTATTTGATATAATAGGTATCAAAGTCCATAAACTTCCTGTAATGTACCTTGGTCTTTCCTCAACTTAAAATAGGTTTAACTTTAGAGAATGCCTCCCTTTAGTAAAGAAAGTTCATAGAAGACTAAGAGATTGGTGCAATAAGTACTTATTTTTTGGAGGGAGAATGCAACCAATAAAATCAGTACTAAACTCCTTGCACATATATGGGGCCTCAAACATGTTTTTATGTAAGAATTTAGTCACGTCTCTAGAAAAACTAATGAGGGAATTCCTTTTGACAAGTTAGTAGTAGTAAGACATATCATATAAAGGTGAAATGGACTGAAGTAACTAAACTAATGCAAGAAAGGAGGGTTCGGAATAACTTCTATAAGCTTGAGTAATAAGCTTTTATCCGGGGGGGGGGGGCATGCAAATTGGTAGAAGATAAAGGGTCATTATAGATAAGAAGGATCCACTCTTATTTTTTAAAAGGAAAAATAGTATAGGAAAATAAAACAAAGCCATCACATCCCTACTTCATGGCTTAACTATTGACGATGAGAAGAACTTCGGTTAAATATATAAAATGAAAAATAGGAAATATGGAGTAAGCATCATTATTCTAATATTGCATCAGTATAGGATATTTTAAAGAATTCTAAAGTGAAAAGATGGACTAACTTTAGCCAATGGAGTAATGTCCCTTCAAGTTTGCTTCTAGCATTACCAAGTTATAATCTTTATATAAGGAGGGAAGAGACACTTATAGTTGTAAAAGGAATTATAAAGGGGAGTTTAGCAACAAATCTTGTAATAAGGTATTAAGGCTTAGAGGAGTAATCATAGAGTAGCATAAAGTGATATGGAATAGTTTCCTCATTCCTAATATATCCTCTACTGTATGGCTAGCAGTTTTGAAAAGGCTACTAATAATGGACATATTAATTTACCTTATTCTATTTGGAGTGCCTTTTATGAAAGCAATACTAGATAATTCATGAGCATTTATTCCTTAAATAAATGGGAAAAAATACATGCATTATGCCACATACAAAATTCTAACCTAACATATATGGAATTTATCATATGGATATAAGGAAGAGGGAGGAGTTTAATAGGAGATATGCTACTATATATCATAAGTATGGGATCCTGACCCTTGCTATCAAATGAATGATAATCAAACAAGGTTGGTTTTTTAGTTTGGTTGTTTTTGAAGTTTCAAGCTTTTTCTTTGTTTTTTGGTTTATGCGATGCATTGTATGCAGAAAATGACAAGCTTTCTCTTCCATTTTATAATGATAATTTTTTCTTATGTCCTGTTTGCCTCTTGCCTTGAAGTGAATGATCATCAAGCACGGTTGCTGTTTTGATTTGGTTTTGTTTTAGAGTTTCAAGCTTTGTTTATGTTTTTCTAGTATATATGATAGATTGTATGCGAAAATTGACAGAAGCTTTCTCTTCCATTTGGCTATGATACTTTTTATCTTATGTTATGTCAACCTTTTGATTTGAAGTGAATGATCATCAAGCAAGGTTAATTTTTTGTCTTGGTTCTAGTCTAAAGTTTGAAGCTTTATCTATGTTCTTTTGGTATATATGATGACTTGTTTCAGAAGTTGACAGAAGCTATCTCTTCCATTTTGCTATAATAATTTTTATTTTGTGTCTATTTTCCCTATGCTCGGTTCATTACCTAAGGTATGCGTTCACTCTCTAATTCTCTCTTCTTGTTCTCAATTCCTAAATTTTTGGCTCTTCTTTTGCTTCAGTCTGGCTCTGTTGCTTGTTTAGTGAATGATTCAAGAGTTTAACGACCTTTTTTTTTCATGATTAGCTCTTTCTCTTGAAGTTTTTATTCTTTTGACCTTTTCTTCCCCTTTATTGAAGTTTTTATTATTTTATTTTAAATTATTTATTATTACTTTATTCAAAGTTTTTAAAAAGTATTTAGTTATTTTATTACATCTTTTATGATTATTTGACTTTTTTTTGTAATATCTTCATTTCACATTTACATGTGAGTCTATTGGAAATAGCCTATCTACTAAATAGGGGTAAGGTTGCATACTATCAGACCTCGCCAGACTTCTCATCTATGTGGGATTCAACTAGGTGTTGATGATGATGATTTAGTTTATAAGATTGCAACTAATGGAGAAGTGAATTGCTACTAGTTTCAGTAAGGAAATTACTGAATCATGGGAACTAAATTAGTTAAAGGATTAGGCAGACTAATAAATTTCACAACATATGCATGCAAAACATCAATCCCATTAATTTTGAAGTTAATAATGCTAATTACAAAAAGAAAACTATAAAGTCATGACACTTAGAGGAAAAATCTTCTATCAAGTTAAAACAAAATACATTTGAAGACTAATCAAAGAGATGCAATCTATCGAAAGTGGACTTGGGTGAATTCAAACAACATTTACTAACTCATCAATTCTACAAAAAAAGCCTAGGAAAAGAGATTGAGAGAAGATAGAGTAAGTAGATATAATGACATACAAGAAAAGAAAGTGACAGGAGGAATCAACATAAAGAATATGCAACATATAAGTTAGGATGAGGATACTTATATGAGGTAATGCACAATTAATCAAGGGTAGTTCTTAAGTGAGGTAGCTAATTAATAGGAATTCACATTTTATAGTTTTCAATGTTTATTTAATTAGAGTTAGTGGCCTTACTTAATGTATAATATAATCAAGGTTTTCTATCTATAATGGTGGCCCTGAGCTTTTTGGTATAATTTTATATAACAACTTATATGTTACAACATTTTATTTTTAATGAATTATTTAATTCATGAAAATAGTAGAAAGTCACACTTTTTCACATATGTATCTCATTCCTTTATGTATATTAATTATTTATAAGGTTATTGTATCATTTAATATTGTTTTTAAATTTTACTTAAGTGTAAAACTATAGAAAATTTTTAAAAATTTTAAATATAACTTATTAGTTGAAATCATTTATTCCACTAAAAATAAAATGACCTACAAATTGAAAAGGAGAAACACATCAATGTTTTCTCTCTAAACACTCTCTACAACCTTATCCCCTAGCTGTGAGAATATATCCCTTAGGCTAATTCATCCTTATCCTGCTCACTCATCCTTTATTCTATTTAACCATATTCAAATATTTCCTATTTCTGCTTCATATAATATTTCCTGTTTTTGCTTCCATTTTCAATACCAATAATTATAATAAAAAAATCCAATAATTCTTGTAATCATCTCCACCTTGAGTGTTCACCTTTCTTTTTTATTCTTCTCTCTAAATACTCCAATAAGAGGCATTTAAGTCCTCCAAGTTTCTTTACGTTCTTAACTTCAACTAGTTACCTGTTATGGTAATAACTTTTTGAAAATATCTTCTCAGCTTTAATTAACTTTCTCTTTCAAACATTAAACAATATGTATACCTCTAATGCTCTAGGTTTTTGTGTTGACTTTGCCTTCCTACTCTCTCAAAACAATGCACTTGAACCTTCCTCCAAACAAGCAAAGAAGGGCTCCTCCTCCTCTAAAGTTAAGAAAAGTTGGAAGCAAGTTATTGTAGTGGATAAAGACTCAACACTTAATTAATCCCCAACTAAGGAAGAAAAGGGTAAATTCATTGTCTCTCTTGGATTGGAAATTCTTTAAGAGGGAGCAAGAACTTGGGAAGGGTCATTGATGGTAGAGAGGAGACCTCCATTTCCAGTGCTGCAAAAATAGACTAACAACATCTAGAAGAACACAGGCATAGTGGATGTCTTACTAAATAATAAAAATTTAGCTCTCTTTAATTTCGCCTTTAAAGCTCATGTGCTTAAAATCCTAAAGGAAGCCCCCTGGCACGTGATGAATCTACTTTTACTCCTTTGAAGCTGACGACTTAGTTTTTATGCTAAGACAAACAAAACACAAGTTAGTTCCTTTGTGGGTTAACTTATACAATGTCCCCTTAGCATATTGAACTACCAAGGAATTAAGTATGATAACAAGAAACTTGGGGCAACCTTTTGTGTGGATCAAAATATAGTATAAAGAAAGAGATAGGTTATACCTATTTGTGTATTAATATGGATATCTCTAAAGAATTACTAGATCAAAAACCTATTATTAGGTTGGGCTTAAATTGGAAAATATATGAAGATATGTAGATGTAAACCATCAATGAAGCCTTTATTGAAACTACAGGGTAAGATATGGAAGCCAATTGGAAAAATATTTAAGAAAGGGGATTAATGGGACTAAAGCAGGATGATAAAGAAGAACCAAAACTAGAAGGATACTTGATAGGTGTAAAATTTAATTGTCTTTTAGGTGTTATAGTAGGTTTTAAGTGTTTTTCTAGTTGATAATCATATGTTTAGGACTTAGATTTATGTTCTTGATAGTGTTTTATTTTGTTTGATTAATTGATGTTTAAGACAAAAGTTTGATCTTAATTATATATTTCAAGGATTTTTTAATACTTATTTTGCTTCAAATGTGTTTTTAGGTGATAATTGCTTTCACAGACTAAAAAGGAGACGAATTCGGGAAAAATTGAGGCATAAAATGGAATAATTAAAGTAACTTTGGAGATACATGGTCGTGTATAGGAATCGTGTAAGTCACTATAAATGTGTGGAGCTTCGAAGATGTTTTTTATTCCCATGTGAGGATATATGCTGATGTATATGCCCATGTAAGCTCTACAACTATGTGAAGTCACAATTTAGAGGAGATTTTGGATATCGTGAAAATGACCATGTATGTTCCGAAAACCTAGTTTTTACTATAAAAGGATATTAAGAATGCTATAGGAAATGAGGTAGATTTTAGATTCGAAATAGACACCAAAAGAGGAAGAAAAAAGGAGGCTACATATAACACAAAATAAGATCAAAATTGGATGCAGCTCCAACTTTCTAGATTGTCCAAATCAAGGTTTCAATCTAATTTGATTCTTGTCTCTTCTTTTATTTTGTTGCCTTGTATGCCAAATTTGAATAGTTATGTTTTGGACATGATTATGGATTTGTAAATCCATATTAGGGTTTTATTCTTCAATTATTTTACATAATTTTTACTTTATTTAATTTAATATGTTAATGCTTTGTGATATTTATTGTGCTATTACTCAATTTGAATCGAGGGATTGAATCAATAAAATTTTGTTAAGTGTGCAACAAGAGTTGATACCTTAATAGACTTATAAATATTAGGTTAATAAGAAATTGAAGAGAGATCTTAATTGTGTGTTAAATTATCCTTAGGATTTCTTCAAATCCAATTGAGTAGTTAGGAGTAGTTTTAAGAAATTGATAGATTGTAACTTGACTATTCACTATTTCAATTGGGATTACTTGATTAGATCACAAAAGATGTTGACCAAAACCTTTGGATATCTAAGATTAATCATAGTTGAATTCATATGGTGAAGGGAAGACAAAATAAGAATAGAACAATCCATAAGTTTCCATCATCATGTATGATTGACTATTTCTATGTGTGTAAATTATGAATTACTACAAGTGCCCAATATAGTTGTAGCTAGAATTGGCAAATACGGGTTGATCCTGTAAGGATAATAATTACCAGCAGTTATCATTATCTTATGATCTAGTCTATGAATTGATTCTAATCTTTGATTAAAAGAAATCAAAACTTAAAAAGTATAATAAATGGACAACAAGATTGAATCAAAAAATTAAGGAAGCATTTAGTAAACTTTTGCTATTATAAAATTAGCATCTAGGTTTTGAATTCCCCTAAAACCTTTGATAAATTTATCTTTAATTATGCAATTGTTTTGTTGATTTATTAGATATGAAAATTTCTATTATATGCTAATAACTGACCTTCAGTCTACTAACAACTAATCCTAAGGTTTTTAACTGAATTACTCAGGTTAAAGTTTTTAGGATTGCTTTACTGATTTATGAATCCATTTATTAGGTTTGACCTTAATCTGGAAGATTTATTTCATCCTATCTGTAATGTGAAATCAACTCCTTCCAATTACAGTATATCTATATATAAACAGAACTTCTGAATCTCTATGTATGAAATCAAATAATGATCTACTATCTCATATTTGTTCAAACCATTTGCATTAATAAAAGAATCAAATCATATTAAAGTATCAACATAAGGGTTTATCTAACCTAGACACTAAAGGAATTTAGTTACATATGATCGAACATAAAATCAAGCATAAATAGAAAAAAAGAATTGAAAACAATGGGTTCACAATTCTAAATCTCCCTGGTTGTCTTTTATGAAGCATTCTTATGAGGTAGAGGTTTGTTCTTGTATTTTCATGGATCTTCTGATGAATTCTTTGTGTTTTCTACTTCTTTAGTTTAAAATCACCCCTTGAGTTGCCTCTGAGAGTTTCATGATGCCTCTATATATATCTTCCTTCTATTTGCCTTTGAAAATGTCTTTTACAGTAAATTTTAGGGTTTTGACCGATACATAGGATAATGCATGGCCATACATCAAACTGCCTATAACCAAAATCTTTGAAAATCGCAAATGTACATGGCTTGAGAGACGTGCATGGGATCATGCAAGGTAATGCATCCCTTTTATGCTTCAAATCTTCTTTTTATGTCATGTTTTCTTTCAAATTCTTCCCCTCTAAGTCCGTGAAGGCAATTGTACTTGATAAACACACTTGGAGTGAAATAAGTACAAAATATATTATAATAATGTAATTTATCAAGCAAAAATACATCAGATATGATGTATAAATATAATCAATTATGCATCTATCAAACATCCCTATTATTAAGATTTTACTTATCCTTACACACACTATAATTAGATTATCAATTTTATTCATCAAGCCCTTATTAATTTTGATTTGTCCATTCCTATTATACATCATTGGATCCTATTGAATCAAATTAGCATATAAACAACGTCAAATTATCGTAAAATTAGCTTTTCTAAGCAATATTAACACTAATTACATCATAATCTCATTAAAGTCAAAAGCATTAATCTTTACATGCTTACTAAGATTTCACTCAATGCACTTAAGTGTTTATGGTGAAAAGTATCAAAACTCTCAGTCAATGTACAGTAGAATTCTTACTATAGGCTTACAATAAATTCACATCTCCACCAATTATGTATAAACTAGAAATAAAAATCCAAAGGTCTTTGTACAAGGTATAATGGGACTTAGGTATGGAATGATTAGGATAATAAAAGGGTTAAATTTAAGGAAATTTACTACATGATATACTTCAAGACTTGTTTACAAATACACATAATTCCTTCCATTTCACCTTTTTGGTACCATAAACTTATTTATGACTATTTTTTTAATAAAACCAATTGTAAGCATTTAGTACCACAAATCAAGCAATATTATACATGTTAAGAATTTCAAATCTTCAATAAGTAAATAATGTAACTAAGCTTCAAAGGTTAAAACAATAAAAAGATATTTAAAGAAAAGTTTGATAAAGGTTAATATGTGGATTTAATCAATGAAAAAGGCTAAGGCTTAACTTGGTTATTCCTAAAGGTAAATTTAAAGATGTGGTAATTTTCAAAGAAATAGGCTCGAACAAGTTGTTGAGTCTAAATGCCTTCATCATGTCAATGCTTCTAATTTAATAAATATGGTCTCAATATGCCTAATCAAAGCAAGTTCTAGAATTATTCTACCACACATGATAACACACATGAAAGAATAACTACTTCCTAAAAATTTTGAAAAATTTAAGCTATTGTTATTCATTCATGTGTGCTATCATGTGTTGCACAATAATTCTAAAACTTACTTTGATTATGGATATTGAGACCATTTTTGAAAATTTTGCTCTTAGGCTCAAAAGCACACAAACTTTGTTTTTGATATGGAGGGTAAAGATGAGTTAAAAGTCATTCTTTGCATGAGTTTAGAGGAAAACACTTAGAAAAATTCTCTTATTCATTACAGAGGAGATAGAAGAAATCATGCTAGCATTGCAATCTTTACAACCAATGCCAAAAAGGTATATATTTCCAAAGATTGAACTACCAATATCTCATATAAAATCTCTACCTTCAGTTATGTAGGCACCTACAATTGAACATAAGCAACTACCAGAGCACTTGAAATATGTATTTTTGGGAAAAAAGGAACAATTCCAGTAATCATAGCAAGGAACCTAACCAAGTTTTAAGAGGAAAAGCTCATTTATGTGCTTAAAGGCCACATCACAGCTATAGGGTAGACCATAGCTAACATTAAGGGTATTAACCCTTCGACACGTATGCATCGAATTCTTTTAGAAAAAGGATCCAAACAATTAAAAGAATCACAAAAAAGATTGAATTCTTTGATGATGGAAGTAGTAAGGACGGAGATCTTAAAGTTGCTTAATTTTGATATTATCTGTCCAATTTCTAATAATAAATCGGTAAGTCTAGTCCAATCAGTGTGGACAAAAACTGGGATTGTAGTATTGAAAAGATAATAATGAGTTTGTCCCTATAAGAAATCAAAATGGATGGCAAGTATGCATCAATTACAGGAAGTTAAATATTGCTTCATGCAAGGATCACTTTCTATTCCTATTCATCGATCAAATGCTTAAACAACTTGCTAGACGATCTCACTATTATTTTCTTGATGGGTATTCAAGCTACAACCAAATTGTGTTAGCCTCAGAGGATTAGGAGAAAACAACCTTCACATGCCCATTTAGTATATTTGCCTATAGAGGAATATCATTTGGACTTTGCAAGGCCCCAGCCACCTTTCAAAAATGTGTGGTAAGTATTTTCTCCAAGTATGTTGAGCACAATATTTAGGTCTTTATGGATGATTTTACTGTTTGTGAGGATTTATTTGATGCATGCTTGGATAATCTAAATTGTGTACTTGAATGATGCATCAAAACTAATCTTGTTCTAAATTCTGAAAATTGTCAGTTTATGGTTGAACAATAAATAGTTTTGGGATATGTAATCTCATCTAGAGGGACCGAGGTAGATAAAGCTAATGTAGAAATTGTGCAAAACTTACACTATCCCACAAATATGAGGGAGGTTCATTATTTTCTTAGCTATGCAGGTTTTTCTCACAGGTTTATCAAAGACTTCAGTAAGATCTCAACAAATCTCTGTCAATTATTATTTAAGGACGTGTCGTTTGAATTTGACGAAGGATGCAAAGAAGCATTTGATAAGTTGAAAGAATTTTTAATTTCGGCACCAATGATTCAATCACCTAATTAGAGTCAACCATTTGAGATTTTGCGTGATGAGAGAAATTTTGCTATGAATTCCATCTTTGGTAAAAAATGTGGCAAGATGACTATGCCATTTACCACGCTTCGATAACGTTTAGTCCAACACAATGCAACTACTTCATCATAGATAAGGAGCTTTTAGTTATTGTGTTTACTTTAGACAAATTTGGATAATACTTGCTTGGTTTTAAAGTAATTATATGATCTAATCATGCGACATTTATGTATCTTTTATAGAAGAAGGAAGCTAAGCCAAGGCTTATTAGATGGATTCTCCTGCTCCAAGAGTTCAATTTGGAGATCAAAGACAAGAAAGATGTAGAGAACTCAGTCATGGGCCACCTGAGTTGAGTTGTGAGGGAAGAGGACTCAATACCATTGCAAGAGCTATTTTTGGATGAGCAACTACTAACTCTTCAAGATAAGGTACCATGGTATACTGATATTGTAAACTATCAAATGAACCATAAAATACCTAATGATTTGAGTAAAGCTAGATGAGACATAATAAACAGTGATTCAAAATATTATATTTGGGATGATCCTCAATTATGGAACATCGTTTTGATCAATTAATTAGGAGATGCGTGTTTAAAATGAATGTGAATCTATTTTGAAAATTTGACATTTGTATGCTTATGGTGGTCATTTTAGGCTTAACAGAGTTGCTAGAAAAATACTTGAATGTCATTTTATTGGCTAAATATATTTCGAGATTCTTATATGTTTTGCAAAGTATGTGAATAATGCCAGAAATAAGGTAAGTTATCCTATAGAGACAAAGTGCCTTTATCTCCAATCCTTGCATGTGAAATTTTTTATATATGGGGCATCGATTTTATTGGGTCATTTCCTTTTACTTTTTATTTATTGTGGATTATGTTTTTAAATGGATGGAAGCTAAAGCCACCAGGATTGATGATTCTAAAGTTGTTGCATAATTTGTCAAATCTAACATTTTTGCTAGAATTGGAGCACCACAAGCATTGATTAGTGACATAGGTACTCATTTTTACAATCGATTGGTGAGAAATCTTTTGAAGAAATACCATTTCACTCACAAGGTGTCTACGACCTACCATCTAAAGTCAAATAGGCAAGCAGGAGTGTAAAATAGAGAAATTAAGTCAGTCCTTGAGAAAATCATAAGCCTAAATTGTAAAGATTGGAGCCAACAATTTGATGATGCTCTTTGGGTATATAGAATCGTATATAAGACACCGACTGACATATCTCCATACTAGCTGATTTACAGAAAGTTGTGTCATCTTCCAATTGAAATTGATCACAAAGATTTTTAAACAAGTAATGCAATATGAAGATGGATATAGTGGGAGAATAGTGAAAATTGCAACTGCAAGAATTGGAATAGCTTAGGCTTGATTTTTATGAAAATGTAGAAATTTACAAAGACAAGAAGAAGCTATTTCATGATAAGATTATTATTAGCAAGAATTACGTTATTGGAAAAAAGTTTCTCTACCATTCATGACTTAAGCTGTTCCTCGGTAAATTACATTGTAACACCCCCTATACGAAACCTGCAACAACCCACATACAAGGTAACCAAATTCCTGTATAAAAAGTCACGACATACATTTCTATTAATTTATAGGGACTGTCATCGCACATCTTTCCATTCAATGCTACACATATACATATTACAAAATTTCATATCATTTAACATTACATTGAAAAGTAGTATTACATCTGTAAATTAACATGATAATCCCGAAAAGAAAACATACAATTTTCTTTATTACATATACAACCATTCTTTAATCGAAAGACATATCCAAAGGTGCTTTTACTCCTAGCTATTAGCCTTGGGCCCTTCAAATTTTCCTTGCATCGCACTCCTATAACCTAGACCTACACAGATTAACACTCGTGCTAAGCTTGAAAGCTTAGTGGGGAAGACACTTAATTTGGATTACCACAGCGGTCATCCACTAAGCACACACATTCAAAAACATCACAACTCATATACCATAAATTCACATTTATTAACCAAACATTGATATTCAATGCTCATGTAAACAATGATGGCATACCTAAGCAAAGTACATAATGCAAATATGCTTCAACATATTATCTATATATTGGAAATACACATTTATAAGCCAAACATTGTATTAAACGTTCATTGATATAATGTTCAATATAATTGCACATCATTACAATTCATCATTACAATCAATACAAATGCTAATCAATACCAATTATTCATATTGTCGTGTTGTATTTCTTATTTATGACTATTAAGTTTCCTTTCTATGTTAAGCCTACATGTTTTCTATAGCTATAGATAACAGGTGCTCTGGATATCTAAAGATATCAAACTGTAGATACCTAAAAGTATCAAATGGTGGATACTCAAAAGTATCAAACTACAGATACCCAAAGACATCAAACTATGGAGACATTATAGTCTCAAATGAAGACACCATTGGTGTCAAACTGTACAGCTGCACTGTAACCCTATAGGCATGCTTATCTATCCATCACCAAGGCAGGTACTGTAACATTTTCTTTTAATCATTTACCAATTTCTTGATTAATATATTGACAAGTCATATGATATATATTTCAGGTCATAAAACTTGTATTCCTGTTCATGCATGCAAGTCATAATTTGCTACCATTTGAAGGGTATCAAAATCACACTTGTATAATCATACTGCACACATATGAGTAATAAATAGGCATACAAGTCATTTATGTACATTTAAATTTTCTTTAGTATGCATTATGCATAATCTTATTCCAATGTTCAGTCACCCAATTCATAAATGGTAAGTCCTATTTCATTTAGTTCTAGGTGTTTAAAAAGTTTCATACACATTCATAAAGTTTCGAATAAGAAGCCATACAAAAGAAAAGAAAAGAATGTCATGGTCGTGACAGACACTCTCTCCATTCATACCACTACTTGTTCCTCAATATGCATGTAGAAAACGTTAGAATTGAGTTTTTAGGTCTTTTAGACATTTTTTTTCTCTATGTCGTTAGTTTATACAACACTAATAATTAGGCAATTTGGACTCCTAAGGCATGAGATATAGACCAAATATCACAGGTTGCTCCAAAACAAAAGTAGCATCAAGTCACCATTTTAAATCTCAATTTCAAAGGTAATAAAGCCAAATTAAGTTAGAGTTGCCTTTAGAGATAGATGTTTTAGGTTTCATATGCAACTAAAATAACATAATTTGGAAGTCTATGGACTGAGTTATGACTTAAACAATATGACCGACTCAAACAAATCCTAGACAGAATTCCACTACACGATCCTCTTTTTTCATATACAACCATGTTCATGCAAAGTAACACCAAAATAACACCAACGATCATCCTAGTAACCATTCTATATCCAAATGAATCTTTATAACCATTCAAACATACACACGAAGAGGATTTAAACTAAGTGTAGTCCCAAACCTCAAAATTGACAAAGTAGATCTTCTATTGCCTTTCCTTCCTTTCCTTTTTGGCTTTGCTTAAATTACCAAATTAAAAATGATGGGATGAAGAAGATGAAATGGATATGAGAAAAATCTAAAGTTAAGCCATCATGGTGTCATCCATCTCCCCTATCCATATGCCTTTTTATGAATTTTCTAATCTTAGACACATGTTTCAATCCCATTGGACTATATGTTACAATCTTATTGGACCATGTGTTACACTCCCAATGGACCACTTGTTACAATTCTATTGAACCATATGTTACAATTATATTGGACTATGTATTACAATTCTATAGGACCATATGTTACAATTCTATTGGACATGCATGGTTTAATCTTATTTGTCACACATGTTGTAATCTCATTGGTCAATAAGTTCACTTTAGGAAAATTGCATTCACTTCAGGAAAATTGCACATTGGTCCTTCTTCTTCCTTTAATTCTCACATTGGGTTATGATCTTATTAATTAATTTCATTACCTTATATGTTAATTTTATAATGACATAAATTTCTTGCAATTTGGTTAATTATATTGGATTTATACTCCAAAACCTATAGGCTGTTAAAAAACAAAGACAGCAACCAAAACTCAACTTCTAACCAGAATTCAAAAATCTCAGAGGTAGAATCAAGTTTTGGTTCCTTCATCAAAGTTTTAGATCTATGTCTCTAGTTTAATTCCAATTGAATTTTTCCAATTTTAAGGTCTACAAGCCAAGATATGGTCAAATTATAGAAGTTTGTTCAATGGAATCTATCCATTCAGTGATGTACACATCCTAACTCAACTAACTTCAGTCTTATCGTGCAAGAGCAACACAAAAATACATCCAATTTAACCAAAAATATCTCATAAAAAAATAGGATACTTTACCAATTGCCCTCACATCACATTCATAATCCAAGCAAACATATCAAAATTCTCATACATGTTTCACGCCTAAGTACGTATGTTCATGCCATCATAAACAAATTATCCATTCACCTATGTCTTTTACATTAAGTACCATTATGTCTCTTACTATACTTAGATGCAGTCAATTTGTTATGTTCACTTCTTAATACACCCTAGACATACAATAATACTTCCAAGGTATATATTGGGCCCTTACATACGTTCCTGCTAGATTGGATCTTTTGTTGTTACTAATGTGTTTTCGAATGGTGCAATTGAAATTGAAAGCTTACAAATGCATGAGAAATTCAAGGTCAATGGTTATTGATTGAAACACTTCTGTGAAGGATTCCAAGTGGAAGATATGGAAGTGATAGGATTAAAAAACCGTTATTATGAAGATTGAGCAACATGGAGTCGAGCCAATGACGATAAACAAAGGCGCTGCTTGGGAGGCAACCTAAGGGAAGTTAGTTTTTGTTTATTTACATTTTCACATTTTCTTTTTTTGTTAAATGCTCCTTTTATTTCATTTGTTGTTACATTAGGAGCAATGTAAGTTTTAAGTGTGGGGATGGGGATCTTAGTTTTTGTGCATATTTTTTAGCTTATTTGTTGCTTATGTGGCTTCTTAGGAGGTTTTCAAAATCAAATAGACAAACAAATATTTTCTCTTTTTCTATTGCTTCTAGTACTATATCGTCATAATTACAGAGTGGATTGACTAGAAAAATTCATAGAAAATTTATCATGTACTTTCACTCACGTGGTTGGTCAATATAAATTATCTTTAAAAGATTAATGATTAGTGGCAGACATAAACTGGTAAGATTTTGAGCCTTTATAGACTAACACATCCATATCAATCTTATTGTCTTTTATTGATGTGTGGCCTTCATGACATGTACATGCTGAATTTGCTTTTATTTTCTATTTAAGATCACATTTTTATCACATGTGTGAACATGGAAATGATATAGGCATTCTTTATTTCATAAGTTACATAAACCAAATAGCCTACCTATTTATATGATTTTCTCTTTGATAAGCCCCTTTGAGCTTTATTTGTCTTTTCTTTTTATGTTAACCACATTATATGTTTTAAACTGAACCAAATGTTCTACTCAAACCTTAAAGCTAGTGGAGCATTTGTTGATTATTAATGATTGTGGATGTATAAGAGTATAAGTGTGGGGTGTGCATATGTGCGGGATGGTTATAATTATGGGAATGTTATTTTATGTCATATCACTGAAATTACCATGTTATTATAGCTTCTTTCAATTTTATTATAAAAAAAACTAAAAAAAGAAAGAAAAAGAAAATAAAAAAGAGAAAAAAGAGAAAATGTTTAAATAAAAGTATCAAGGAGGAAATGCAAATGTTTAGAAAAGTTAGTTATGATTATTTTTTCCTTGAAGGATTACTCCGTATAGTTTCAATGTATTGTTATAATCAATTTTTATGAGTGGTCCCTTCGACTTGATTATGCTTCATATGTTATGGTGTGAGAATTTGAATTTGACCTGTGAAACATATTTGTTGCATTCATCAATGGTACCCAGTTTTGAATAAATGTTAGCTTTTGCGCTTGATGTTGCATTGAATGCTACTTTTGCTTCACTAACTTTGGAGGCTTTTATGCTACATTACCCAAATACATCCCACCTTATTACAACCTTAGAAAAATCCTTTTATTGATGATTATATTATGCTTGTGAATCTTAGTGGTAGAGAAATGAATGACATGCAAAGTTATGGAATGTCATGATCATAAATGGTATTTGAGTGTACTTATGGATCTATCTTATATAAATACATTTTTTCCAAGTCTACCTCTTGATTGCTTAGTTTCTAAGAGTGATGAAATGTTAATTGATCATGAGTAGAAGCATTGGATATTAAGTTCATGCTATGATTTTAGAAGTTTCTTCTCTTTGCTTATGGTTATTTATTCTTGGGAAATATGAAAAATGAGTAAGTATTTTGGTTTGTGACTTTGATTTTGATGATTTGCTCGAGGAAAGTCAAAAGCTAAGTATGGGGGAACTTGATGTGTGTTTAGTTGTTAATACATTTAATCCATGATAATTCATGATTAATGCTTTAAAATGCTTAAGACACTCATTTTAGTTCATATTTGATTTTAGGTACAATTTGGAAGCATAATAGCTAAAGTGAGCCGAAAGCATACTTATTGAGCTATCTTCTTAAGATTCACACTTAGTTGTCTTCATGGAATAAGAAGGAGAAGGATTAGAGAATGAGGAGATCAGAAAATGCCAAAAGGAATGAAGAGTGATACATTGTCATGCCTTGAGATACATCTCATGGCCATGACAAATAAGTCATGGCTATGAGAGTGTTGTCATGCACATGACAAGTTTGTCAAGGGCATGACATAGTGCTGCATGAGTGTGACACTCCTTATCATGACCATGACTCACACGCATGGGCGTGACACACCAAGTCATGCCCTTGAGTTGCCACCTGTCCACCTATAAACCTAGTTTTTTACTATAAAAGCATTGTTTTGTGATGGTAGAAGGGAGATGGATAGACTCGATATTTCTTCATTTTCCTTCGATTTTTGACAAGAATAGAGGTGATTCATGGCTATTTCTTGGAGATTGATGGAGAAGATGGAGGTTTAACCTTTTTGACACTGATTCAGAGGTCAGGTTGACATTGAGGAGCATACTTAAATATCATCTTTGTGTGTTCTTCCCCTCTTTTTAGATTGTTTACGTTATGTTTATTGATTGGGGATTGTGTAAACATGATCTTAAATATGCTCTACAAGATTGTTTTCATGAAAACCCATTGCCAGAAATTGAATACGATATGTAATAGTCGTGTTTGAAGTCATATGTGGCAACTAATGGTATTGAAATCATTAGAGATAACATAGCATAAGTTAAATAACCCGAGCTTATGTAATTATTGCTTATATTGATCCATTTTTCTCACTCATAATGCAACTATCCAAGTAAACTTCGAGAGCTTATTTTAGGTTATCTGATAGTTAGGGTTAATTAATGAGCTCTTTTTAATTAACTACGACCTGAGCAAAAATAGGGATTAACAGATCTTAATTATTGTTAATTCACAATCAATACTTTAAAGAGAGATGTGAAGACGATGATGCAATGACAAATGTGAAATTGTGCGTAGGTCGAAATTAAATCAAAGAACCAAATTTCAACCCATTCATAAATTTTCTCACTTTTTTGTTGTTTAAATTGAGTTGCTTTTATATATTCACTCTTATGTTATTTTCTAATTTGCATGTTTTACATATACAGATAATTTAGGAAGGTAATTGGATTTAATATCTATGAAAACTCTTCACTTCTACAGTTTTAGCTATAGTTATTTTGTATAGTATTATGACGCACTACCACCATGCTAATCATGAGACCCACATTACCCAACTGTTTTCTTTAGAGAATTACCTTTTAGTCATGTAAACATCTTGATATGCTTCTTTAGACTATAAAACCAAAAGATTTTAGCTATAGTTATAAAGGATAACAAATCTAAAGTGTCTAATTTTTTAGGATTTTTTCAATTTAGTACTCAAGTTTTTAAAATTTTCAATTGAGTGAATAATCTTTTAAAACCATAACAGTTCAGCTTAAAATGCTAATTTTGTTAGTAATTTGCTAATTTGATTAGTAGAATCTTTGTTGTTCATGATATGTAAATGTTCAGATAAAAAAATAGTGACCATGATTAGAGTAGAGAGAATTTTTTTAGGTGACACCTACATATCATAAACAATAAAGGTTCTATTAGTGAAATAAACAAATTAATAACAAAACTAACATTTTAAGTTGAATTGTTAAAATTAAAAAAAAAAAATGGTCATGCAGTTGAAAATTTTATAAAGCTCGAAAAAACTGGTACTGGTAACTTAGCGCGGCAGAAGCGAAAATTCTTTACTTGAAGGTGGAAAGCCCAAAAGGTATAAATTAGAAAGAGAAGAAAGAATCGGAAACTTGGAGATGTTAGAGAAACTGAGAGCATCTTCCATCTTCTGGCTTGGAATCTTCAAAGAATGCGAAATCAAAGCAATTCTTCTTCTCTATAATAACTGCGATATTGTTGGGCATCTCTCACGTTCCTGTGTTTTAATCAATTCTGTATTGCACCTTTCATCTTATTCCTATTTTCATCCTGCCAACATCAAAACCAATGCCGCCCCAAGAGGGTATGAGAACCTTGTTTCTTACGTTAACGTTATTATTTTTGTTGACGAAATTGTATTGTAATGAGTCATTCCACGATATACGTTTGAACTTCCCCCACAGAAATGGATGTTTTCGAGGTTAAGAAGCAGATGTTGGAGGAACTTGAAGATATGGGGTTTCCAAAAGCTCGTGCAGCTCGGGCACTTCATCATTCTGGTCAGCATGCCAATTCTTTAGCCTTAAAAACTTGAACTTCGTCTTTGTTTGAAGAAATTGAACAAAATGTGCGGTGAGAAGGCTTTTACTTAAAATTAAGTGGAACATGAAATTCTCCCATTTTTCAGGCAATGTCAGCATTGAGGCTGCTGTCAATTGGCTCATAGACCATGAAAATGATCCTGACATTGATCAGATGCCCTTGGTACTCTCTTATATCTGTTACTTGCACATAAATGCTTGACACTGAAATAAAAATATGATTATTATAACGCATTCTCGGCGTTATCTTTAGCTTTTCCCATCCTATCACCAGAATTCTTTCCATTGTCTCCAGATTGCAGTCAACATTGACATTCACTCTCCTCAACCTCTTCACACCACAGAAGAAATGAAAATCAAAGAAAAAGATTTCAGGTTTGTTTTCTCCAGACTCTCACCCTTCTCTTAATTACTATTCATCTTGTTCTTCATGTTTTAGTTTCTGTCCTTTTTGCTTCTGTACCCACTTTCAAATACTACCCACGTTCGTTTCATTTTTCTCATATTATTTGTTATTTTGTGAATTTCAAAAACGGTTATCACTCAGAGATGAAGCTTGTAGGAAGATGGAGGAAGAAAAGAGATTAGAAAGGGAAAGAGAGAAGGTAATTTGCTTTCAATAACTTGTTTTTAATCCATCTCTAGCTTGTCTAAGTAACAGCCTTCCTGGAATATGCCAATTGTTATCATACGAGCACCTCCGATTGCCGTGTTATACAGTAAAGGGTTGACAATAGATCTAAGTGATCCGAACAAGTGCTTCTGACATATGTTTGCACCTGTCTCAAATAGCTCATGTTGTTCTGCCTATCTGCGGCGCATTTCAAACTATCATTCCAGTCTGTGGTGTGCTTATTGGTAGGTTGTTACCATATATTATCATAACCTATTAAACAAAACCAAAGGCACTAGCTGAGTTTATTTTTCCTTCTATACACTGCCAATTGAGCTTATACACGTGAAGATGTTTGTCCTTCGGATATAAAGTTTCACAAGCTCCACTTGTTTCCCGTATTTATACTTTCAATGAGCATAACTTCAGAGCTAAGCTTTGACAGGAAAGAATTCAAGGTGGTAATGAATTACTGGAAGCAAAGCGAATTGCTGAGGACAATGAAAGAAAGCGGTATACAATTAACCCTTTTTGTCTTTCAATTCACTTCGTGTTCTTCTTTGACCGTCTGAATGAAATCTACATTTCTAAGTTATTTATCCTCAAGGAAAGCTGAAAAAGAGGAGCAGAGAAGGGCAAGGGAGCGAATTCGTCAGAAACTAGCAGCTGATAAGGTGTTGTTCATATTCTTGCCAAAAGAAAATTTTTCTTCTCCATGACTAATTGGTGATTCAGCCTAAGCCCTAGGGTATCGTAACACAACATATTTCATTTCTGTACAATAATTGCGTGTAGAAACGTAGCAAGCACAATAAACCACTTTTACAAATTCTAAACGGTAGTAAGACTAGGATTGTATGTTGTATTGCTAGGCAGAACGAAGGCGGATGCTTGGTTTGCCTCCATTGAGTTATATGGATTCCGAGACTTCCAGACCTGCGATGAAGGAAATTAAGGTTTTCGATCGTTGACGAATTTTGTTATCTCTTTGCAAAACAGAATCTGATACTGATGTAGGTTTGCTCGCTTCTAACTTCCAGAAATCCCTTCCAGCTATATCTGCTACAAAGGCTGATCAATTACGAGAATGTTTAAGATCATTGAAACGCAAGCAGAAGGTAAATTCGCAATTAGGAATGAATAAAGTGTCGTAATTCTTGTAAATGTTGAAGTAGTGGTGTCTTGAAAAAGCTAGGTTCCATGGCTTATGTACATTGTTTGAAAGCATAGAATGACAACGAAGCTGTTCGACGAGCCTTCCAAGCTCTCCTAATTTATATCAGGAATGTTGCAATGAATCCTGACAATGAAAAGTACAGGAAGATCCGTATCGGCAATCCATTCTTCCAGGTAACGCACTTATTCTCATTGATCATGTTGAAATAGGCATTTTCTCCCGTCAGTAACTAATAAAATCTGTTTTGAGAACATTCTTCCATATCCATTTGAGTAACCCATAAGAGTGGATGTCAACAATATGTCATCGATTGACCAGTATCGGACTTAGTGACGCTATACTAAAGAGTTCCACATCTGAGTCCTCACAATCTTCGTATGACTCTGACGGTGATAATGTTCTTGGGACATCTAATCGTCAACTGATGCTTGAAACTTTTCCTCTAAACTAGACTAGCAACTACTATGTATTAGTGCATTTGAATAACATATTTTTTAAGCGGGAAAATAAATTTATGAGTCCTCATTTAAGTTCTTGCAAAATCAGCATCCTTTAGTTCGTTATCCAAGATTTTCATCGTGCTCTTGTGTTAACAGGACAGGATTGGGAAACTCAAACCAGGTATTGAGTTCCTTGAACTTTGTGGGTTTGAGAAAATTGAGGGGGGGGAATTCTTGTTCCTTCCTCGTGAAAAGGTTGACATGGCGGTGCTCAGCTCAGCAGGTTCTGAATTGAAGTCTGCCATAACGAATCCCTTCTTTGGACTCCTGTCTAAAGGGTAACGGTTAGAGAGCTACTTGTATTTCACATCTCTGGAATAGCTATGCTATGATGGAACTCCAATATGTAGAAAGCTTTTGAATGTACGGTATTGTTTGACATTCAACATGTCTTTCCCAATATCTTTCCGTAGGAGAATTGGATATGTGATATTGGTATTACCGTATTAATGTATGCCAGTGTATGTGAAAAAGTGTTGGTTGATAATATTGGTGTTATCGTTTGGTGATTGCATGACGCAGCAAAATGCTTACAACAATAAATCTATTACGTAATCTGGTAAATTCATGGACCTGTTGAGCTAAATTCCAGGCAAGTAAAAACTCCTCCCACTTCCTCTAGTCGGAGGCTTTATTAGTTGAACAGAAGTGGCACATTTAAGCTTTCCCTATGAAAACACTGCTAGAAGTATATGAACTAATATAATCATAACATTAATTCCATATTCGCAACCATTAATTGAATTGCCCAATCTATGTTTAATAACCATAATGGAATGATTAATAATTTACCAATTGCATCTGAGACACATTATAGTACCCTAATAACTATAGGTTGACCTATTAAACCATAGTTCATCACATATATGAAATGACACAATTAGCCACATTCTACCCGTTAGGGTAAAACATGTTATAAATATTACATATGGTGAAAATGAGTGGGTGTTACCATGGATGTGTGTGGTTAAAGTTTAAGAAGGGTCTTCTACCATAAGCTCTCCCTCTTACACAAGTTTGTTGAATATTGATAGGTTGTGTTGTCTTAAATGGAAGAAATGCATCAAGATTCTATGCTGAACATTGGAGATATGTTCATTTATTGTATAGCTAATGCTCTAAATAGAATGTGGATTTTGGTATTATAATTATTGATGACTGCATTTATGAATAATGAAACAAGAGGGTATAGAAAAAATCAGAAGAAGAACTACTTTATTTCTCTGATTTTATGTAATTTATACATAAGTATAACCTATTATAATACTACTAAACTACTAGATACTTATCCAATCTATAGTATATCTTATCTTATCTACTAGAAGATAAACTTATCTCCTAGAAGATAATGTCCTAAGCTAACTAAACTTATCTAAAATAATTATCCAACACTCTCCCTCAAGTTAAGGAATAGATATTTATCATTTTTAACTCACTTAGAATTTTCTCGAATCTAGGCATTGGCATGATCTTTGTGAAGATATTGGCTTCCTATGCTTCAATAGGGACATATCATAGATCAACACCCCCTTCTTCTATTTCACATTTGATAAAGCTCCTGTCAATTCAAACATGTTTTGTTCGATTGTGTTGAATTAGATTCTTCACTATACTGATGGTTGATTTATTATCACTGAAGACTTTGGTGGGAGAGGAAGTGGTGATCTGTAGGTTCTGCATCAACCCCTCTAACCAAATAACTTCACAAATTCCTTGTGCAATTGCCCTAAACTCTGCTTCTGCATTGCTTCTTGCTACTACGGACTGCGTCTTGCTTCTTTATGTGACAAGATTACCCCACAGTTTAGTACAATAACTAGATGTTGACCTATTGTCTTTAATACAACCAGCTCAATCTGCATTTGTGAAACCTTCTATGTTTCTTTTCTCTTTTTTTTGAAACATTAATCCTCTACCTGGACTGCCTTTTAGATATCTTAGAATATGGTTGACTACCTCTAAATGTCTTTGAGTTGGAGAGTGTATAAATTGGCTAACAATACTCATAGAATAAGCAATATCTGGTCTGGTTAGTGACAAATAGGTAAGTTTTCCTACTAACCTTTGGTATCTTCCTTTGTCAACAGGAGGATCTTCATTTTTCTTGAATTTCCAGTTTCTCTCCAGTGGAGCTACCATAGGTTTGCAACCCATCTTTCTTGTTTCCTTAAGTAAATCAAGAATGTATTTTCGTTGAGATATGAAAATACCTTCCTTGCTGCTAGTAATCTCCATTCCAAGAAAGTGTCTTAATGATCTAAGGTCTTTTACGCTAAATTCCAGCCTCAATTTTTGTTTAAGATCATTGATCTCACTAGTGTCATCATCTATGATTATAATATCGTCCATATACACAATCAAGATGGATTTCTTTCCATTTTTCCCACACTTCATAAACATTGTTTGATCAACTTGTCCCTGTTTATATCCAAACTTGCAAAAAGTGTCATTGAACCTCTTAAACCACGCTCGTGAAGACTATATGAGGCCTTATAAGGATTTTTGAGTTTACATGCTCTTCCCCTTCCTTCTTCGATTTCAAAACCTGGTGGTATTCTCATATATATTTCTTCATCTAATGTACCATTTAGGAAGGCATTTTAATACCAAGCTGATGGAATTCCCAATCTAAATTTGTAGCCAATGATACGAGGACTCTAATTGTGTTCAACTTTGCAATTGGAGCAAATTTCTCCTTATAATCTATTCCGTAAGTTTATGTAAAGCCTTGAGACGCTAATCTAGCCTTATACCTTTCAATCTCCCCATCTGCCCCATAATTCCCAATGAACACCCCCTTCCTACCAACCACCTTTTTTCCTTCGAGTAGATCCATAATCTCCCATGTTTTATTATCACGTAAAGCTTTCATTTCTTCACGTACAACTTCCTTCCACTTAGGTTCTTGGAATGCATCATGTACATTTCTTGGAATTCTTACATTGTCAAGCTTGGTAGTGAAAGCTTTAAACTTTGAGTAAGTTAAATAATCTGAAATAGGACATATAGTACATGATCTTACCCCCTTTCGTAGTGTAATTGGCACATATTAAGTCACTTACCATAGTCTCTCTAGGAGTTGGTTCCTGGTCCAATGATTGGCCTTGTTGAGGAGCTTTAGGCCTTCGAGAATACAGTAAGGTTGATTTTTTGGGAATTGGTTCTCCCACCAAATTGGACTGGACATTTTTTGTTAGGCCCCGTTTTCGAAGTCTAACTCGTGATTCAAACATAAGGCATCACTCTGTAAGGTCCTTTTAATGAACTCTCATTAGCCAACATAGGTTCATCTTCATTCTCATAACATCCCAAAATTTGATGTTTGAACACTTGATATTCGTCAATCCATTCTTATGTTTATATCCTCAATCATTACCCTAACATATCACTCATTTTTATCTCTTATTTCCACATCGAACTAAGTACATTTCAGGTTCCATTCAAGCCTAATTGTATCATAGGAAAACATGGATAAGTCCACATTATATATATGTACATGATTTGGGACGATTAGTATAACTTTCACTATGGATGTCAGATTAAGGTCATTCAAGTACAATTTTGAAGAGGACTTCGAGTTCTACAACTTCTATGAAGACTCCAAAGAGAGATTTTGCCGTCTAGAGGGTCAAAATTGCACATTTATAAAACTATCCCAAGAATGTCTACTTAGAGGACATATGTCCCTCCAAACGGACATGAACTATGCTGAAACACTAAAATTCCCAAGAAGGTCTGCCCAGCAGACATTAAGTCTGCCCAACGGACATTTACGAGCCAAATTTCAAATTTCTAACTCCTACAAGTTACCTATGACCCATCTTATGCATATTTATCATTTCTAACTTATTTTTCTCATCATTTCCCCTTCATTATCACTTCCATTTCAGCTATCATTTACAACCAAATCATAATCTATGTTTGGTTATCAACCCAAAAACATTACACTCAAACTTATGCACATGCATCATGAATTTTTGCAAATTTTCAACTCCCTTTATCACCTCCATTTCATCTCTAATTTATCACACTAATTCTTTCCATTTCAAAACACCATAGTACTATTTTTCTATTAGATCAAGTTAGAAGAGGGCTATAAAGTGTCCAGCATGCACCCTATACAGCATCACTAACTTGTAAAAATCCCATGTTCTAAATATGATCTCCAAAAATTACATACTTTATATCATTGGAAAGCTAAGAGAATAAACTACAACTTCCAAGTAGACAACTTTGTCCAAATCAGCCTAGATTAATATAGTTTTTCCCTTGAAGTTAGAGTATAGATTTTAACCCATGAATGCTTGAAAATGCAATGTGGAAACTTGGAAGTCATTAGCAAACAAAAATATATTTCAATAACTTTAAAAGAAAGGAGTTTTACAAAGATTTAATGAGCATTTCAAGACACAAATACATCACTGAACTCATAATCCAAAAATACAAAATATACATATGAGTGATACTTGAAATATGACTAAAGCTTTGAGTTTTTCCTAGACTAACCTAAATACAAAATATGCAGATTTAGAGTGGTGCCTTGACTCTTGATCACTTGATCTCTTCCTCATCACCTGGTGATAGGGAGGAAGGGGGTTAGCTAAAAGCTCGTGGGTAACAAGTTTATAGCAGAGAAACAAACAAAACCATTGAAGCATTCATTGCCGTATTCAAATGCATTGAATCTAAAAAACATGTATTTCTCAAATTCTCAAGCTTGTCAAACAATTTATAAACAACATAAGACATGTATTTATCAAACTTGTCAACAAATCATAAACAATATGAGCAATCATAATGGTTTGGGTAGTTCTTATACATGAGAGAGTTCTTACGAAGCTCCGATACTATTATAAAGGAGTCCGTAATGGAGCTCCGTGTCACTAGCAGGTGGATGGGAGAACTCCTTAACATGGTCAACGTGCACATGACATAACATGATGGACACCAAAAACCCAAACACAAGCATGAATTTCATGACTTGTACACATATTGCATAAAAGGGGCATTTCAGAAACATGATTTCCATAATTATGATATATTTCAAATACAATTTCCATCATCATTTCATAAATCATCATCAAGATTCATGTACCAAACATATAGCAAATACTTGAATCATTTAGAAAGCAATAAATGTAACATTTATAAAGCAATTGAATTCATTTAAATCTATTGATTAGGAAAAATACTTATGGCCTATTAACTCCAACTATAAACATGTAACACACCTAGATTCCTTGCTTAAAAACTTGCTTAAAATTGCCCCTCCTCTTGCTCCTCTTGCCTTACTTGATTTCCTTCAACATTGGAAAAAATCTGATTTCAATGGGAATACCAATTGAGAATCCAAAAAGCATATTTACTAGAAATTGATTATATAATACTTAAACCCATGCATTTCCTAAGCTTCATAAACCAAAACTCCTTCCAAAATCCAAAGGATTAAAAATGTGCTTACTTTGAATCTTTACCAAAGAAAGAGATGTTTAGCTCAAATGGAAGCTATTCTTTTCTTCTTTCTTTTTCTCTTATTGAATACTCCCAAAATCACTCTTGAAAACTAAGAAAAGATGAAACCTAAGCTTGCCCTCTCTCTCTTTCTCTCATGGATGAACTCTCTCATTTCTCTTTCTCTTTCACATTTTTCTCTTCTTCTCTCTTTTCATTCACGTTTTTCTTCATCTAATGTGCAAGACAACATTTTCCTCTTCCAGTTCTACCCTTAATGAGTGCAAAAAGTCAACTTTACCCTTCTTTTAACGCTTCATGGTTCTTAAACTCAAGTGGCATGCCATATTTGCCATCAATACATTCTTACTACTTTAATTTAACTAACCAGTGAAATAAAATCCTACTAACACTGTAATAAATAGTTAAACTCCAATAATCATTCTATCATGACCTCATAATTTATTTAAATCATGCTTAATTCAATAAAAAAAATTCAGGGGTCAACATTTCTCCCCCATCTTAAAAGAATTTCGTCCTCAAAATTCTTACCTAAATCATTAAAGAGGTGTGGATACTTGTACTTTATGGCCTCCAAGGGCTCCCACGTGGCCTCTTCCTTAGAATTATATTTCCATAGGACTTTAACATGTTGAACTGTCTTGTTCCTGAAAACCTTTTCCATAATGTCCAGAATCTCCACTTGAGTCTCCTTATAAGTCAGATCATCTCTCAACTGAACCTCAGTGGTCTGAATGATGTGGAAGGCATCTGATCTATACCTCCTTAACATGGAAACATGAAAGACATCATGTATCTGTGACAATTCTGGTGGCAACGCCAATCAATAGGCTAGTGGTCCAATCCTCTCAAAAATCTCGTAGGGACCACCATATCTTGGGCTCAATTTGCCCTTCTTACCAAACCTCATGACTCCTTTCCAAGGAGATGTCTTTAGAAACACTTTCTCACCAACTTCATACTCCATTTCTTTTTGGTGTGCATCAGTATAGCTCTTCATTCTATCTTGAGCTTCCTTAAGCCTTTTCTTAACTAGATTGACCTTGTTAACTGTCATCTGGAGTAATTCTGGTCCTATTAATTTCCTTTCTCCTTCTTCATCCCATCATATAGGAGTTCTACAGGTTCTTCCATATAGTGCTTCATAAGGAGCCATTTGAATGCTCGAGTGGTAAGCAAATTTGACTAATGGCAAGTACTCATCCCAAGCACCTTTGAAATCCATCACACATGCCCTGAACATTCCTTCAAGGGTTCAAATGGTCCTTTCAGATTGGCCATCACACATACCCTAAGCATTCCTTTAAAGGCTCAAAGTAGACCGAAGATCTCGAAGCTTTTTTCATGCTTTCCCAAAATCTCGAAGTAGATCGAAGATCTCTGCCAGAAACTATAGAATCTGGAATCCTATGTAGTCTCACTATCTCATCAATGTACTTCTTTGCTAGCACATGTAGAGATTTAGTCTGTTTAATTGCTAGAAAATGGGTTGACCTCGACAAATGGTCAATAATAATCCATATGGCATCATGCTTCTTACTGGTCTTGGGTAAACCCATTTAAAAATCCATGGTTATCCTTTGCGACTTCTAATCAGGAATAAACAATGGCCTTAACTTGCCTGAAGGTGCCTGGTGTTCAGCTTTGACTTGTTGACACACTAGACACTTGCTTGCATATTCTGCTACATCCTTCTTTATGCCTTTCCACTAGAAATGTTGTTTCAAATCTCTGTACAACTTGGTACTACTACTTGGGTGCATGGCATAAGGCGCATTGTGTGCCTCATTGAGTATCTCATCCTTTACCTCCTTGAAATTCAGAATACATAGTCCATTTCCTACAACCATAAGTCCATCTCCCTCACTTCCACTTCAGACTACTTGCCATTCTTAATTTCTTCTCGGAGCTTGTTTAAATCTGCATCTTGTTCTTGTAACTCCTTAACTTTCTCTCTGAGTCTTGGTCTCACTCTAAAATTAGCAATAATGTAATCAAGATCCTCCTATTTCAAGCTTATTTTAAGCTTAGCCATCTCTTCCAACAATGGTTGTCTGAACATGGGCTATGAAGGATTTCCTACTTAAGGCATCGGCCACTACATTTGCCTTGCCTGGGTGGTATTCAATTTATAACTCATAATCCTTAAGCAACTCTAACCATCTTCTCTGTCTCAATTTCAACTTTTTCTAGCTTAATAAGTACTTGAAACTTTTATGATCTGTAAAAATCCTCGTTTGAACTCTATACAGATAATATCTCTAAATTTTCAAGGAAAAAATTATTGCTGCTAATTTTAAATCATAAGTCAGGTAATTCAATTTATAAGGCTTTAGCTATCACAAGGCATAAGTTATTACCTTGTCTCCTTGCATCAACACACAACCTTAAACCCTTTCTCAAAGCATCACTATAACCTATATAACCCCATGGGCAAGGTAAAAATTAGAGCACTTGTCAATCTGTGCTTAAGCTCGTCAAAGCTCTCCTAACATTCATCACTTCGGATAAACTTTTGATTTTTCCTTAATAACTTGGTCATTGAAGCAGCTATCACAGAAAATCCTTTAACAAACCTCCTATAATATCCTACTAGACCCAAAAAGATTCTCACTTCTGCCACTATCTTTGGTGCATGCCATTTCACCACAGCTTCAATTTTGCTCAGATCGACATGTACCCCATCCTTCGAAATCACGTGTCTAAGGAATACCACCTTATGAAGCCAAAATTTACACTTGTTGAATTTGTCATAAAGCTCCTTCTCCATTAATGTCTACAATACTATCCTTAGATATTCCCTACGTTCCTCTTCACTTTTGGAATAAACATGAATGTCATTTATAAATACTATGACAAATTGGTCCAAAAATTCCTTGAAGACCCTATTCAGGAGATCCATGAATGCAACTAGAGCATTGGTCAATCCAAATGGCATGACTAGGAACTCATAACGCCCATAACGTGTCCTAAAGGCTATCTTGTGTACATTAGATTCCCCTGATTCTGAGTTGATAACCTGACTTGAGATCAATTTTGGAGAAGACTTTTGCTTCTTGCAGTTTTTCGAATAGATCATCAATTCATGGTAGAGGATACTTGTTCTTAATGGTCACTTTGTTGAGCCTACGGTAGTCAATGTACATGCACTATGTTCCATCCTTCTTTTAAACAAATGGAACCGACGCTCCCTATGGTGACGAACTTGGCCTTACATACCTCTTCTCTAATAGTTCTCCCAATTGTTGCTTAAGCTCCTTTAGCTCAGCTGGAGCCATTTTATATGGTGGTTTGGAAATGGGTGCGGTACATGGAATCAGATCAACGGTGAATTTGATTTTCCTTGCTAGTGGCAAACCAGGTAAACCTTCTAGAAACACGTCTGGAAATTCCCTCACAATGGGGAAATCTTCTAACTTTCCTTCCTTCACCTCAGTATCCACAATGTCTACCAAGAAGGTTTCACACCCTTTTCTAATCATCTTGTTTGCTAGCAAATTTGAAATAATTCTTGGTGACGGTGTTTTTTTTATCTCCCTTAAAAGTCACCTTCTTATCGTTGCCAAGATCAAATTCTACCTCTTTGAGGCTACAATCTAACTTTGCATGATATTTCTCTAAGGTATCCATTCTAAGTTTAACATTTAGGCCCTTTAAATCTAAAGGCATTAGGTCCACTACAAGTCTAGCACTATTAATAAAGAGTTCACAATCTCAATATGCTTGACTTATTATCACATTCCTCCCTGCAGGAGTACTAACAACCAATAGACTATCCAATGGCACTAAATTAACACCATGGAATGTCATGCTTGTAGAAACAAAAGAATGTGTGGAGCTAGAATCAATCAATAAATATACTTTTGAATTAAATAACCGAGCTATACCTGTAACAACTTCTGGTGCAACTGCAGCTTCATCTCTAATCATGGCCAACTCCTTTACCTGCACTTGACCCCTTGGCCTTCTTGAAGGAATAACCTTCTTTTCTGCTCTAGAGCTTCCCACCTCAGTGGCTAGCCTGGTTCCTACTGTTTTAGTTCTCTTTAAGGCATACATTTGTGACCCATCTTGCCTTGGTGCTTGGGGACATTCCCCAACCATTTGTCTCTTCTCTTCGCATCGGAAACATACTCTAAGTGTTGGGCCCCAAATTTTATTTATTTATTTATTTTATTAAGCAGATTTGAAATATATTTTGGGGTCTTGCTAGATTTTTTTTATCTTGGAGTTAATTAGCATGTTAATGTGAGTAAGATAATATGATATAGGTTAAAGGAATTAAAGTTAAGGTGGTAAGTTTGTATAAGGGGTATTTTGGGAAGATCACTTAATCTTAAAAACCTTAAAGCATTAAAGGAGGGGAAAAATGGACATTGTGTAACCATTAAGAGTATAAAAGGGAGAAAGAAGACTTGTCTTGCATTTTAGAGAAGCAAAATTGTGAGTGAAAGAAGAGAGAAAGAGAGAAGTGGAGAAAAGAAGAAGAAGAAGCTAGGGTTTTGGAAATTCTTGAAGAATTTGAAGACTTTGTGGCTAAAACAAGTAAGTAGGAGTGTAACACCCATATATATCCCCTGGGAGGATATTGCAAGTGCCACATACACACAGAACACACTGAACACGAAGCATTATGAAACATACAAAACACTTTATACATACATTACCAGAATCTCAATAAACATACATCGCATATCGAAATTAAGGATATTACAACCCATCAAAATAAAAATTCATGAGTTATAGACATCAGATACAAGTCCAAAAATAATCTCAAAATACATATGAACAAAACAAAAATTAGACTCCTTTTGCCATTGCGGTTGTCTTGTCCCAGTTCCTACGTCCCTCTTTCAGAACCTACACGGGGCAAATCCACCATGCTAAGCATATAACTTAGTGAGTAATAACTAATCTATGGATAAACTAACAACTTATCATATTGAATCATGTAACAGCATATACATGCATTAAACAATAAATCAGACATAATGTATTTCAGAACAGACTTTATAATTAACAAAACTGAATATCACAAGAGGGTATAAACCCTTCAGAATCATAACAATAATGTTTATGTCATAATCAAACATATATATATATCAGAATTACAAAACTAGATAACTGTTAATCCATTTATAGAAGCAGGTAACGGGACTTATACAGAAGAGACCGAAGTCTCGACACTGAAGTGTCTCAGAAGAGACCGAAGTCTCGACACCTAAGTGTCAATATCAGAAGACACCGAAGTGTCAATAACAGAAGACACCAAAGTGTCAATAACAAAAGACACCAAAGTGTTATGGAAGCAGCTGCAGACCCTTCTAGGCATGCCTATTTACCCACAACCAGGACTCAACAATTTAAAGCCAAAACAAAGTCATTTCAGACATTTCATCCAAAGCAAGTAGTTAGTCATATTCACATGCAAGTAGCACTTTAATATCACATTCATCAATAATGAATTCAATTCAATAATAAACAAAACAAATCAAGGTGAGACCATCTTAGGTTACTCATAAAATTTACTGTCTAAATTACTTACAAAATCTCCCTTATTGCTTATTGCCTTGACGTCCTGACAATATTTGGAATTGGTTGCTCGATGGGTTCCTTTAAAATATTTAATACAAACACATATCATTATTGTGCACAATTATAAATTGAATTATGCACATGCATGTATAATGAATATGTATGATGCATGTTTATGACAAATTCCAGGTTTCTTATCCTTAATCTTGTCACATTCTTAATCATGCGAAATCATACTCAATTTCTCAATCCAGATTTATTTCACAACCAACTTTCGGTTCCACTTTGTTCAATTATTATCATCAGGTAGGTAAGGTAATTAGGTAATACTTCCTTCTATAAAGTTTTCCCTCATTATCTTAGGTTTCCAATGATACCAATTTTATCCAATTTGGGTTAGTATACCGAAAGTTATGCCCAAAAGATTTCAAACTGTTCTTAAGCTTCAACATAATTCTTATCTCAACTTCCAATCAGATTCTGAAATTCCTAGAGGCAGAATTAGAATTCCATCACTTCATAAACTTTGTAGCTTTATGAATCTAGTTTAATTCAAAAGAATAATCACTCCATCTGGAAGACTACATATCAAGATATAACCAGAATACTGAAGTATATTCAATAAAACCATCCCAGTTATCATACTTCAGTACAGTCATAATTCCAACTTAAATTATTCAACCAATCCATTTCATAAAGTCCTAATTTTTTGTGGAGATGAATATTAATGTCTTAAGAGTTCATTGGTTCAATGTCTTAAGAGTTCATTGGTTCAATTCCCATATCAATTGGATGTCTGGAGAAGAAGTTATAACCAAAATAATGAAGGATGTTCAAAACTGTCAAACAACATCGTGTTCTACCTTTATTTTTTTTCCAACTTCTTCCAGCCCTTCCCAAAACAAACCTTCGGGTCAATGTTACACGGTCATTTTGACAATGAAAATGAAAGATTTAGGCCAAACGTTCTTCTGAAAATTTGTTCCTTTATGTCTTAAGTTTCTACTGAAACAAATGTTATGCAATTTGGTTCATTATTTTGAAAATTATCCCCAAACGACTACAGACTGTTCACAAACAGTGACAGATTCTAGATACACAACTTCAATCAAACTTTTGACACCATTAGTGACAGAAATAAAATTCAACTCCTTCATGAAAGTTTTAGATATAAGTTTCTAATTTAATAAGAATTTAAATTCACCCAATTTTGATACCTACAGAGAAAGATATGTAACACTCCACTCCTGCAAGACCCAAACCCGACATCGATGGTGATATCTGAGTCCGTACCTCGCAAGGGTGGTGTGCTAGCGTACTAAAACAATCAAAAGTCAGTATAAGTTTTTTTTTATAATCGCATATTTGGGCCCATTTTTATTCAGAAACATTTTCACTTACAAGACAAAATGTCGATTTGCCCATTCCAAAAAAAATAAAACATATTACACTTTGATCAAGCTCTTTTGCAAAACCCAAATACCCAAAATACAATAATTTGCAGAAATTACAATTCAGTGCGAAAACAAAGGGACACAATGCAGACACGAACTGATCCCGACCTCTTTTTTCACTCACATGAAATAGATATACTCCCGCTGCCTAACGGGGTATTCTTCTGAGTCCTGAAAAATAATTGCAAATT
>JAOSBO010000004.1:19452161-19465911 GCA_027563915.1 Erythroxylum rotundifolium
TTAATTTTTTTTTTTATTTTTTTTCTTTTTGTTTTTTTATTTTTTTTTTTTTTTTTCAAAAAAAACCCAACCCCCCCCCCCCCCCCACCCCACCCAAACACCAATTCTTTTCATAATAAGAGCTAACCGAACACTCTTTGTGGGATCGACCTAGACTCACCACTGCTATAGTTGTAAGTCTAGTTATTGTGGGTAATTATGATGCACTACGTCACTTATGATCTATTCTAGGTATTTTCTTTATTTAGAATCTTAAACCCTTTCTAGGTATTCCACTTTTATTTTTAAATAGTAAGTAAGACCAAAAACTTTTAGATATTTAACCATTTGCTTTGATATTTAATTTTATACCCTAGATAACACTCTAAGTAGTTTATAGCCTTAGATAAAATTATTAATATTTAGGTATTCAACTGTATTGCATCTCTACTTCTTTGTGATGTTGTTTTCTCTTAACTCAAACCGAAGTTTATTTCTTCTTAAGTTTCCAAACTTTACAAAACATTTTTTGATGTCGGTAATTGTTTAAATTGGTAAAATAAGATGCTTAACACCTTTCTTATTTTATAAAATGACCTATGAACTTTTGTTTGTTAGGACTCTTAATTTTTCTTCATTATTTTCCTTTTGTAGGAACCCAACGCATCACTTAAGTTCTTTTCTCGATCTTTCATTAATAAAGTAAAGTGACAATATTTAGTCCTATCTTTGTCAAAGGTGTAATTTTTCTACAACATTTTTTTTATTTGTGCCTCTTATTTTAACTTTGTGTTATCTCATATCTTTTATATTAGGAATAATTCTTTTAGTTTTTTATGCATGATCATTTTTTATTTTTGTTCAATATTATATCATTTTATTCCTTGAATTTGCTTAAAAAATCATGTTGATATGATTTTTTTCTTACCTTGTTCAAATAATAATAATTTCTAATTTGTCCTTAATTTGCCCATGCTACTGATATAAATCATTTAAAGTTTGGGTGTTATTGGCTTCTAGAAATTTTCCATAATCAAGAGCATTGTGTAACACTATATAGAATGCCCACTATTGACAATATGAGTCATAATATTAGCTAACTGATATGAAATTTTGGAGTAAATAATTTGTATTGCTCCAATTAAAATTATCTTTAATATAATTCATGTCTAGTTTAATATGCTTAATTTGATTAACAAGTATTGGATTATTTTCAATCTCAATGGGTACCTTTTTATCACAAAACAACACCATAGAATTTTTTAGACCAAAACTAAGTTCGGTTAAAAAAATTTTAGCCAAGACTATGAATACATGATGCATAGCATGATATTTAGCTTCTACACCAAATAATGATACCACATTATGTTTTTTTATACTTCTTTAAGTCACTAAGTGTCCTCCAAAAAATGACAAATATCTAAAAGTGGATTTTCGATCAAGTTTACTACTAAAAGAATCGAAATATGCATATCCCATATTAAGAATTTCATGTTTGGAGAATAAAATACCTTTACCTGGAGCTAAATTTAAATTTCCCATAGTTTGATTAATAGCACTTACATGCTAATTTCTTAAATTATAAATAAATTGACTCATAAAACTGATTCCATATGCTACATATAGACTAGTGTGAGTCAATTAAATTAATTATTAATTATCGTTTGATATCTACCCTTGTTTGATGGAACTTGATTAGTAGAAACAGATAAATCATGATTCACCATAATAGGCATATTTATAGGTTCACATGCAGAGTTACCAATTTTATCTAGGAGATACAAAGCATGCTTCCTTTTGGAGAGGAAAAAAAAAATCCTTGTTTAGAATAAGAAACTTCAATGCCTAGGAAGTATTTAAGAAGCTACAAATCCTTTATCTCAAATTCATAGGCCAAATAACTTTGCAGTTTCTCAATTTCTTCTATGTTATGAAAGGTAATAATCATATCATCAAAATAGACAAGAAGCAAGGTAATATCATTATATTCATGTTTATAGAACAAGGGATGAACTTTGAACTACCAAAGCTTGCTTGGATCCATACTCTTTCACTGTATGAGTTAATCGCCCAAACCATACCCGTGTTGATTGACTTAAATCAGACAATGCCCTTTCTTTAGTTTACATATTTTTCCTTCTTCCAATGTAAACGGAAAATGGTTGACGTAAATCATACAATGCCCTTTCGTTATTTTACATATTTTTCCTTCTTCCAATGTAAACCCAGTAGGTGGATCTATAAACACTACCTCTAGTAAATCATCATGAAGAAAAGCATTCTTCACATTAAACTAGCATAGAGGTTAGTCTAAATTAACTGCAACTGACAATATGACTCGAACAATATTCATCTTGGAAATTGGGATAAAAGTCTCCTGATAATTAATACCATATGTTTACATATGTCCTTTTGTGATCGGTCTAGCCTTGTATCTTCCAATCGTTATATCTAACTTATATTTGAAAGTGAACCTATTTACACCTCATGGTCTTCGTTCCCATTAGTAACTCCACCATTTCCTAAGTAGAATTTTTTTAATGAGCAAAAATTTCATCTACCATTGCATCTTTCCACTTAAGATCTTGAAGGGCTTCCTAAAAATGACTACATATAGATATATAAGACAACTGAAAAGAAAACATCAAGTTACCTTTAGACAAATAATTATAGGATATAAAGTTTGAGATTGGATAAAAAAAAACATTGGAGGATTTTAGAAAACCAAATATATCAAGTGCTTTCCTCTCATGAATAGGATCTCTCCTATTATGATCAGTATTAAGATTGGGACAAGAAATTTTAGGAGATTTAGGAGAATAGTCATATACCTCAGTATCAATTTTGAAAGATTCATTTAATGACATGGTAATATCTTCAAGAGAGGTATTCGACTTAAAAGGTGTAACCATGATATCTTCCTTTCACCTAGAATAGGCTTTCTAAAATAGATAGGTTGGTTCTCATGTCTCTCACCATCAAATTCAATTTTATTTTCCTTAATAGAAGGATTTTCTAAAACTAATGATTTTCCCCTTTTCCCTAATATTCTCTAAGCTAGAGATCCATACCTTCATTTCTCCCAACCATAATTGGTCCTCTTCTTGACTATTAACCTAACATGGAGAGGACCATGGATACATCTCCTAAAAAAGACAACTCATTTTCACAAAATCCATCGAGACATAATAGGTACTTATAGGAGGATGAAAGAATTTGAATCCTTTTTATGAACTAGAGTAGTGAGAAAAACACATTGAAATTATAAGGTTTAAGTTTATCCTACAAAGAGAGTGAATATGAATTTAAGATACACAACCAAAAACCTTAGGCTAAATATTAAGACTAGAGGGAATGGAATGAAATCTAAATACCATCCTTGAAGGAGTTTAAAAATTAAGAATCCTAATGGACATTGATTAATAAGAAAAATAGAACTCACAAAAACTTCAACCCAAAAGGTCCGGGAATACGTATAGTGAAATATAAGGCTCGGCCCACTTCAACGAGGTGGCAATTCTTATATTCTGTTGTTCCATTGTGTTGATAGAGATGGCATTTGGGCCCAGTTCAGACCCGAATCATGGTCAATAAGACAGACTCAAGTTGACCTAGCTTCGAATGCATTTAAAAAAAAAATAGGTCTCAGGCCAGGGCTACCAGGCTCTGCCCAACCCAAGACCTGACACCTATAACAAAAACAAAATGTCAATTTTCTATTTTTATTTAAAAATTAAGTCAGGTCAGTCAAGTCAGGCTATCGAACCATCCATTTCTGCCCCTAATTATATAGCTATATCTCTATTTCTAAATTAAGGAAAACTATACAAAAAATATACATAATAGGAAAATAACATATCATTCGTTCTAGCTATTTGTTTCTTAATTTGCAACACTTCTCGTGTAGTGAAGGCTAGGCCTTTTAGATGGGAAGCAAAGACTCAAGTCTTCAAGTTATCTTAAGTATTGGTTATCTATCTTCAAATATTTATAGTTAGACTACTCAAAGTTGATCTTCTGGTCTAGCATTTTCTTGTTTTATGATCCAGCCAATATTATTTTACTTTAGCTTGCACGTTATATTACAATACTTTTGCAAAACATAAGTTGGGCTCAAATTATTTGGGCTCAATCCCAATGAAAGTTTCATCAGGTTTATTTCAAGCCTAAGCACATCCTATGTGGGAAAGTGTGCATTATTCTATTTGAATTTACTATTAATTGAAACAATATTTTCTTAAAATAATGCATTAAAAAAAACTCACTTGAACTTTGGTTTGAACAAGTTACAATCCTAGGTGATGAATTTCAAAATAAATTAAGGGCGTATCATTAGTGTGAATGTGTCTGATGCTTGGGCTCAAGCCTAAAATCAATCCTAAAAATGTATAAACCTTTGTTTTTCTTTTTCTCAAATGGAGAATAAGAGGAGAGAGGGGGAACTTAACAAATTTCTAAACACAAATTATCTTTTCAAAGGTCCGCATTCTTTTCGTAAAGGCTCAATTTCTTTTTTCAGATACCTTTCTTCTTTTCAGAAACTAGCTATTTTATTTGTGATTTTGTGTTTTTGATGACAATTTGATAATTGAGTTGTTTGAATTAATCTTTGATATTAAAGGAGTCTTGAAAAAGTTTTTGAAAGAATTTCACTATATTGAGTTTTTAGTGCATTATGTAATTAAGAAATGAATTTTTATATTATATTTAAGTGGTCGGGCTATAAATTGAATTGTTAAATTTCTTCACTCAAAGAAGATGTTCATTGAGTTACCTTTTCGCTCTAAGGTCAGGAGGATTTGTAATTTTATATGACCTTTGCCTGTTTGTTGCCCTCAAATCGGAATTGTGTAATAAATAAAACGGGAATTGAGAAAGTACAATGAACAATTTTAAAACTTCTGTAAAATAGGAAGGCAAGCAGCAACAGAGCCTGGCGACAACATATGCGCAAATGATTTACTCCTAGATCGCTCTCAGCTGATGGAGAATTGGAGGTTTTAAAACTGAACATCAGTACCATGTGAATGAATATTTGAGATGATACAAAATTGAGTTACAACTAACGTAGTTCGGTTTCATGCTGTGGTACACATATCTGATTACTGATCTCTGGATCAAGTATGGTTCCATTTTGATTGCTGTTTAGTTGTTAAGGCCCCTAACTAACCGATTAACTGTGCTAGTCCAAATAATATTTCCAAGCAACAGCAAATGCAGCTACTAATATAACTTTCATTACTAGTTTTGAACTAATCATCGACGACGTTGAACTAGGTGATGGTTGAGAAGGTTCCCATGCTTTTCCCCTAAGCTTGGCAGACAGTTTGGATAAAAGCCGATGAAGCTGGCCACTTTCTGAAATAGCTGTAAACATACAGACAAACAAAGATACATAAGTACGTGTTGAGCAATCCAAAGTAACACAGAGAATATACAAGGACTTATGTACAGTGGTTTCTAGAACTTGTTGCTCAAAACAAGTACTCTTAATAAAAAGAGAATGTAAGCTTGACGACAGGATGCTAATCACCACCTTTTGCATCAGCATTCAGTCTACCAATTGAAGAATTGAGTTGGACCATGACTATCAAAATCCTAGATGTAACAACTCATGATCGGATTGCATCAGGGTGATTATATTTGCCTTGAACTAATACGACATACTATGAGGCATGAAATTACCTTTGCTTTTAAGAAATCTCTCCTCCTCACCAACACGCCTTCTAAGTACATTGAGCAATGATCCAAAATACAGTGCAAATACCGTACATGTGATAGTGATGACATTGTAAGGCATGCTGAAATCTGGAGTCGTCAAAGGTACAAGTAATACTTCTGTGTAAGAGAGAACAGGACTCTTTTCCTGCATCATGTATCCATATTGGTTATGTTCAAATGAGGAAATCAAAACAAACCACATTGTTAAAAAGCCGATTGGGACATATAGTACCTGAAATATGGACAGCAAGTTTGAACTATTTTTGTTGTCATGATTAGGGAATGGTATGCTAGTTTGGAAGTCAGGAAAGCTTATCACTGCTGATGGAATATCAAATCCCTGATTAGCATCCGGAGGATATTCATCAATGTGAAGGAAGCCCTGCTGACAAGTAAATGGATGAGTTGGTTTTATGGAGGAGTAGTGCTGGACTTTTCTCCTGAGAAGTGCTAATATACTGTATTATTACAGTCATTTGATTAACTAAATGAGGTACCATGGCCAACAAAATATCTTAAATGCAAAAGGAGTTTTGAATATACCTCAATTTGAAAAGTAAGATGCTTCAGACAGTAGTTCTTGATTCCAAAAATACCTTGAAGTAGGACGGATAGAAGAAATACTAACTAGTAACTAAAATCACAAAATTAAAAAAGATGGCTGATATTAGGTTGCTGAAATATCAAGTTCTAGGTCTGGATTTTGGCTAGGAATTTTGAAATTTCAGATTTGGTATGGTTGAAATTTTAGGATTTGATTGCTGAAAATTTAGGTTTACAATTTCAGGGTTTATTATAAACAGAATTTAGGATTAAGATGACTAGAATGTAGGTTAGGTTTGTTAGAATTGAGTGAGGAACACAAACAACAGAGAGTAGGAAACTAAGAATCATTCTTAAAAAAAAGCATCATACCATTTAATTGAAGGCTCAAGTTTGTAGAAAAAATTCAAATTGCTTATTCTTGATGAAGAGTTGACTACACACATATAGATATAGTTCTCAGAATCCTTATTCCATTAGGAAGATTTCTAAAAAATTTAAATCCTATTTTAATAAAACTAAAAGTCCTAAATAACCAGAATAACATACCTGAAATGAAATAATATATTTAACTTACTACCACTTCCTATCTAATAAAATCCTAACATAATCTAAATTTCAGCCTTTATCTTTGATGTCAGCTCAATTCTCAATCCTCATCCCAACAAATTATACTTAATGGTTAGCTAATTTTTTCTCTTTTATTTCTTTTATAGACTTTTAGCTCTTTGCATCAATTCTCCTCGGCTTATATGAAGTCATCCTTGATGTAGAATGTGATAAATACTGATCATACAAGTCTGGATTCGACCTCTGAAATTCAAATTCTAAAATTCAACTACTGTCAGAAATCAGCTTTCTTTTCCACTTGACAAGAAATTGTTAGTATCCTCCATCTCTTGTGGCTATACTTTGTTCATCAAAAATATCCTCTATCTCTTCTTTAAGCTTAAAAGTGTCTAGAATTCTTATAGCTATAGTAGGGGATTGCTCATCTTAAGAATAGTTTAGCTGTGTGGACAACATCATAAGTCTTGACCAATATATTTGCAAATGATTTCATAAGCAAACCACATCACTTCTTTGCAACATAGGCACCAAGAACATACGTATTGTTGCTTCTTGTAGTCAAAATGCACTAACTTGCCGTCATTGTTGAATTTTGACTTTGCAACTGAACTCGAACTTCTCCTTTATTCCTATGTTGTACTAATTGTGCATCTTCATTCAAGTCTACTTCGTCACTAGCCACTACATCACAATCTTCATCAACAACACCAATGATATCATAAAGTTTTGAACTAACAAGCTCCTTGCAAATTTCTGCTCTTAAGTCCTTTTTCTAGTGACCCTTCACATTGGATAAAAAGTCCATCAACTATTTTCGAGTATTCAATTATAGACATATCGCTTGTCAAGAGTTGAGAGTTAATCTTAGAGATCTTCCTAATAATGAAATGGTAAGCATTTTTCTGATAACTTCATCTCTGCCCAATCAACAATTAGTGGGTTGCCTTTTTTTCCAAGTATATCCTCTACCAATATCCACCAGATTTGGCAAGTCCAACATCATCTTTGTAAAACGAACTTTTTAATCTTCGACACATTGAATCAGTCAAAGAAATCTTCCATTACTACTATCTAGTCTATAAATAGGCGTGGATCCATCTTTCCTAAAACATTAAGGGCTTCAACACGAACTTTCTTAATAATGTTGTGTGTTTCAACTCAGGCTCACATGCGCTCTCTATGTGTTGCTAGTTGGTTTCTTTATCTTGGATCTTTTAGTAGGAGTTGAAAACATTAGGGGCTTCAACACAAACTTTCTTAGTAATGTTGTGTGTTTCAACTCTATCGTCACCTCATGCGCTCTCCATGCGTTGCTAGTTGGTTTCTTTGTCTTGGATCTTTCAATGGGCATTGATTATATTTGTTGTTGATTAGTGTCAGTCTCTTCGTCTTAGATTTTACGTTCTCCACCCCCACCATCAAGTGTAGTTTGTTGTCTAATATTATTTTCTGGACTAGTTCTTAGAGCACCTTGTGATCAAAGGTCATTAAGGTCCAATCTTTCTATAGCTCTTAAAAGTATCATCTCGGTTTTAGTCACTGAATATTCCTCTATATGCCCTTCCGCTACATGTCATCATCGTGAACCATATCTCTAATACCAAATTGACAAATAGAAGAAATATTAACTAGTAGCTAAAGTCACAAAATTATGAAGTAAGGTTATTATAAGGTTGCTGGAATATGAAGTTTTAGGCCTGAATTTCAACTAGGAATGTTGAAATTTCAGAGTTGGTATAGTTAGATTTTTAGGGATTAGATGTTGGAAATTTAGGCTTAGAATTTCAGATTTTATGATAAACAAAATTTAAGATTAAGATGACTGAAATTTAGGTTAGGTTTGCTAGAATTTGGTAAGATATATAAATAATCAAGAGAAGAAAAGTAAGAATCATTTCTAGGATTTAAAAATCACTCTTAGAAGAAAGCATCACATCCTTTAATTAAAAGTTCAAGTTTGTAGAAAAACTTCAGATTGCTTATTCTTGATGAGGACTTGAATATGCGCGCACGCGATAGTTCTTAGAACCCTTATTCTAGTAGGCAAAAATTCCTAACAAATTTAAATTCTATTTTAATAATTCTACAAGTCCTGAATAATTAAAATAAAATATTTAAAATAAAATAGCATATTTAACTTACTACTACTTTCTATGTAATAAAGAATCTTAACATAACCAAAACCTTAGTCCATATCTTTGATATGTTCTCAATCCTCATCTCACCAAATTAAAGCTTATGGTTGACTAATCTTTCCTCTTTTATTTCTTTTATAGACTTTAATTTATTTTGTATCATACTTGTTTGTTATAATTCAAGGAAATATTAACAAGCTATGGTTGGATATGCTTCACCTTTTATTGTTTTTTTGGGAAAATGAAAGAAATTGAATTAACAATAGCAGAAGCTAAAACATAACATTACAATGAGTCGCATTATCGATCCACAGTTCAGCACAAACTGAGGTTACAAGAGTATGTTAAAGAAGAAAAAAGAAAAGATATTGACTTACAACATCCAAGTATTCTTCAAATTATGACTAAGTGAGCTTTGTTTTTTGTTGGCTATGAAAGCTACTTGAACCCAATTGACAATGTTTTCACCTTTTATTGTTACTCTTTACCTTGCTCTATATTTATTCTATTATATATTTTACCACATATTTTTATATTTTTATTTATACGTATTTATCTATAGTATTATTAACATTATTTATGTCTATTTTTATTTTTATTTTTAATATACATATATTATTCATGTTGATCTATCAAAAACAACCTCTCTATCAAGACGGGTAAAGTTGCATACCACAAAATCTCCATAGATCCTGCATATTATCAGGACTGTCACTGGATGTTGTTATTAGTTGGATGTGCTTCACACATGTTAAACAGAATACACACTTTTTTGTTATTTCCAATAGTTACTTATGAAAGATTATCAATTAGTTTTTTTGTTACCATGTAAAAACTAAAAAAAGGAGAGATACTAAGCATACCTTATCAAACTCTAATTGGATGGCTGCAGATTTTATGCTACAAGGAAACTTTAGAACCATCTCCATCACCCCAGGTGATATCTTGTCTTTGGAAGGCACAATATGAATCTTCTCCAAAAAATCTCCCCTTGCCTTGGGCTTTTCATCCACAAATAACTGAAGAGTATGATAGTAAACCTTAATATACCAGGGCACAACTTGGAAAATATCAACTTGCAACTTGCACTCATCACCATCATTAGTACCAAGATCCTCATTTGATGCAGTGGATCTCAACAAGATAGCAATTGCACCTCTTTCATTCCCACTTCCCATCAAGAACCTACTACCATGTAATGGTGCTTGTTGACATGACCAAACTACTGGGAGTTTCCACTTGAGACCTAAATCAAATGGCTGTGAATCACTGCATTTCTCAATTGAGAATTCAAAGAGGACAGATGGGCTTTTTCTTTGGCCCTTAGCCTCTTCTTGATATACCACATCTGGATTAATTGACAACTCATAATCAGTTTTACTCAAATAATTCCCAAAAGCTTTATTATCCATGCCATGATTCTCCAAATTCTTCAATTGAGCAACCAAATCTCTCTCAAATTGAAGATAGACATTACTAGATTTGGCAACAACACATCTTCCAGTAACTTTCCTCCCAAATATAGAACTCAAAGACCAACTTGGTTGAAGATTTCTCTCACTAGAGTAACTTAAACTAGTTCCCCAGCTATTAGACTGAAGAGCAATAGTGAGCGTTTGCTCGAGAAATATTCCTGAATACATTCCTCCCTCAGCGTGTCCATTGGAAGTCAAATGCAACCGCTGAGAATGATAGAAGCCTCTATAAATTGAGGGTCTGTCCAGTAACACAGAAAGCCCTGCCTTGTCTCGACAAGGAAGAAGCTTCAACCATGGAGTTAGATTCTCAGTGCAAACAGCCTCACGAGGCAAAAAACCATACCTCAGATTACCCAAAGCTGGCCGAAAGCTCCACTCAGGAGCTGAATACATGGTAGAAGACTCGAGAAAATTGATTGAAGCACAAAAGATACCTGAAAGAGCGTGTGTCAAATTCTTCCAACAAGCATCAATTTCTCCTTGAGGGGCATCAAAAACAGCCCACAACTCAATCCCAGGAGGCTTAGCATTTCTACTTGAAACAGGATCAAAACCACCCCACCTTTCATAGTTCCATCGACCTTGTGTGAAAGATAATTCCATTTCCTTAACATGAAACTTCTGCACCTGTTCAAGTTACAATTTTTATGTACAATCACCAAATTGTATATATCACTTTATATACTTTTAACTTAACAGAGATATTACAATCACTAAATCAAAATCGAAGATATAAATTACCAGCTGCGAAATGGCTTTAGGAAAGAGATGATGGTGGCGGCCATTGGAATCGGAAGGCGGCGCTCTGCTTTCAAAGTGGAAATGGGCCAACACCTTCCGATCTGGCAAGGGTCTGAGCAACAGTTCTTCATAGAACTCTTCTTCTCTTCGTTGTTCTTCTACTACGGCTTTCGATCCAAATACAATTTCCGTTGAAAGTATTAGAAAAAGTGATAAAACCCATCTCCGTGAAAGCGTCGCCGCCATGGACTGGGCTAATAGAGAGCAATTCGATGTGCGTTTCCCTACAAGTTGGTGGCGGAGCGGAGATAATCCGCCATTAGAGAACAAATACCAACATAGAGCTCTCAGTGAAGACTAAGCAACAAGAGTGCGACTGTTTTACACTGAGTTTTGTTCACGAGGGATTCAGACCTTCCGTAGGGCAGTTTGTAGCAGTATTATAAATGCCGTACCGACTATCGGATTTAGTTATAGTATGGTAATGTATTGATGTTGATTAAAATCAAATATTATTTTGGATTTTTTTAATTTATAATATAATTTTGAAATTTTTGAAATATTACAAAATAGTTATTTAATATACTGTAATGTATAAGTTATAGTTTTACATTAATCATATTTCTAAAAATCATAATAATAAAATTAAAATTAATAAAATTTTATTTATTTTTATTAAATCAATCTTGAATTAAAGATGAGAATATACATTTAATTGAAACCAAAAGACCTTATTAAAGGTTAGTAGTAGAACTCTATTGTTAAATTTTCTTAAAATAAATTAGGTGTATTCTCATCCTGTAGATTTAAAAAATTAATTATAAATAAATTATTAAGTAATTTTAAATCATTAAATAATTTTAAACATAACAAAAGAAAATATATTCTTACATTCAGTTTAGATTTTGATGGATATAACTAAGAAAAAAAAACTATTTGTGATATATGTGTACTTTAATTTTGATACACATAACAAATGTTTTAAAAATTGGATAGATATCGAATCAGTCAAATGAAAAAATTAAGATTTAAAAGTTTAATCAGTATTAAACTGCTATTAAACTACTATATAATAAATAAGAAATAAATTAACTTTTCGGTTGGATTCAATTTATTTTAATAAATAATAATCCTTATTGTTAAAGACTAATTAATTTATTAATTAACTAGTTGATTTTTGTAAATTAATCAATTTTTAATATTCTTTTTTATTTAATTTGATGAATAAAAATAATGTCTTTTAATTATATTTTAAATTATTTGATTATATTTAATATTTAACCGATTTTATAATAGGATAATCCTATTGAATATTTTAAATATTTGGGTTTAGTTTTTAAAATATTAAAAATTTTGAACATTTTCATTGCAAAATATTAACAAAGACAAAAAAAGTGCAAGGTTCATTAAAATAAAACCAAACAATTCATTTCTGACCAAATAATTAAAGCCAACACATTGACAACTTGATCTTACCCCATTGACACAGAGAGTAACCATTGGGGATGTCAATTTTGACCCAACTCGGCCTAATTTTGGCCAATTTTTCGGTCCATAGGCAAAGTTAAGTAGACACAGGTCAACTTGATCGGGCCCATGATCCTGCCAAAATGTTAAAAACAATGTTGTTTTGTAAAAAACGATGTCATTTTTGAATATTTTAAAAAATATATAATCAGACTCTTTAGCTCTGGCCTATCAGGCCCCAGGCTGACCAGCCCTTAACCAGGTCAAGCCCAGGCCGCTCCTGGTCCAACCCATTGACATGTATAGTAACTATCATAATTACCATTATCTTGAACGTGAGGAGATGAGCTTATCTTGTTTCCTTATTTCTTTGATCAATCATCTTACTATAGTCTTAGAAAGTTTGACACTCCTACTTTCCAAAGTATTACTCTTATGTATCACACAATAAATTGAGCTTATTGCCTTGTTCCTTCCGGTTCTAAGCCAACAAATAATAAATTATTACAAACTGAGCTTCTTCTGCACACTTTCACATCTAGACTCCTATCTACCCACCTGAGAAGAAGTAGAAATTGTCCAATGTCTAGTGCTTAACTTCACACTCTTTATTTAGGAGCGTTTTTGGACAGCCCACTTGGTCAAGGCTGTAGAGTCGGAAAAGTCAATGGAATTGATTGATTTTGTGCAAAAATGAAATCTCTCAGGCTGTTCTTGAATTATTTGCATATGAGTTTTAAGCTTTCTGCATTTTGAGTTGTTCAAACACAAAATGACCCATATCTATCCCCTTCGCCACTTTTGTCTTTAATTGTCGCTCAGTTTGTGTTTTGCCTTTGGTGATGTGTGAGTGGGCATTCTCTTTCTCTCTTTTTTGCACCTTTTTCTCTTTCATATACAGCAAACTAAATTCTTCTTCTTCCCCTTGATAAGGTTTGTTCAATTTTTCCTGTAACATCCCATCCCCATATTAAAGGTTAGAAATCAAATTCCAATAATAGCAATGTGAGAGTTAGAAAATTTGCAATTTCAAGCTCATAGGAATGTCAGCATACATGCATGTGAATTTGAGTCCTTGCAAACATGAAAATAATTGTACATGCACTCATTGACATT
>JAOSBO010000004.1:19516644-19526717 GCA_027563915.1 Erythroxylum rotundifolium
ATATTGTTATGTTAGTGTGTTTAGGTTGCATATTGTGAATTGTGTGAATGTATCAATGGCTTAGATGAAACGAAATCGATTCAATTTTGAACATAATCCATTAGGTTATGAAGAATCACTAGCCAGCGAAATTAATGATTTGGGTTCTTTGGCTAAAATTTGCAAGTTAAATAGGATTCACTGTTAGTTTATCACCCTATAAGTTGTCACATTCATTCATAATTTTAGGGCTTTCGACTAAATAGCTTTGCTAGTAGTTTTTCATGAAAATGAGAGATAAAGAACAAGGTAGGCAATAATAATAAAAAAGTTTGTAAATTTTAAATAAATAAATATTCTATTGGCCTTCAGGTTATGAATAGAGTTAGTAGCCAGTTGAGAACGTAATATAGCCAAGTAATAGAATGACACGCATCACAAATGTGTACTTTCATGCAAAAGGCTGTAATGACATTCCAACCAAGAAACTTACTAAAAACATGACTTAGTCAAGTAACCAAATCGACATTTATCACCAATGCTTGCCTCCGTATAAAAAGACTAGGCCTATGTCCAAGAAAAGAATGTTTTCTAATAACAACCTACCAAACTTGTAAGTAGCTTAACTTTTCATGAAAACGTACTTAAGATTAGTTACAAAGTTTGATTGACCAAATAATTATTAATGTGTGTGTACAATTGAAAGGGGAACTCGACATTTATGTTTGATTAATATGTATATTTAGTCTAGAGTTCCTAGATGCTGATTTTGCATATTAATAATTTAGAACAACTTGAATGATTGTGTTTAGAGTGAATTTTGTTCCGTGTAGTTAAAGTCATTGCCTCATTATTGCATTGTGTGCTCTGTGCTTTTGTGTTGTTTGTTGTTTGTTGTTTGTTGTTTTATTTGCTCTAGGACAAGTAAATGTTTAAGTGTGGAGATGTTGATAAGTGTAAATTGCGTCATATTTTAGGGCATAGTTTGATACGTGTTTGGCCATTAATTCGATCATTTAGTATGTGTTTAAGAATTGTGTTAGTTTGTTAATTATTTGTGTTTTAAGAGATTGATGGGTTAGTACAAGCTTTTGAGCTTAGATATTATGTTTTTTATGTAACTTGATGTGTTTGCTAGTGTTTCAAGGTCAATATCAAAGAACGAAGGAGTTTCGAAAGGAACTCAGGCCATAATACACTACCAAATCATGATAAAAGCACTAGGATTGGGCCACAATCGTGGCCTACATGCCACAATTGTGACCGAGAGCCTACTCAAGAGTCATGATCATGTCATATAGGCCATGATCGCGGCCAGGGTCAGGACAAACATAGGGACACTTCTAGACTCACTTTTTGATCTTTTCAGATCCCAAAAAAGATCCTAAGTTACCTCACAAAAAAAAAACAGGTAGCGAGCAAAAAAAGGGAATCTTTGTTCATCCACACTTGAAACCCTAAAGAGAGAATACTGAGAGAGAGAAAGAAGATGAAGGAAGAGGAAGAAGGAGGAAGAAGAAGCAGTCTCAACATGCTTCTCAAATCAGGAGGCTTTCTGATGCTACTACCTTCCCAGATCGTCCATTCTAAGGTTTTGTTTCATTTTCATTCAATTTTATTCATGTATAAAGTTGGGATGAATTGTATGATGATAGATGGTAGAATGATGATGATGTTCCAACTCTCCTTCGGGATTTTATTTTGATTTATTATTATTCGAGTTGATTTTGTGTTATTTGAATAGGGTATTGTGATTTGTTGCGTTTCTTGCATAATTTGGTAATAAAATGAGAGGGTGAACAAAAATGATTGGATCTGATTAATGAGAGTTAGGCAATTCAATAGAACTCATAACTAATCATATCGGTAATTGTGTGGAGAGAGATCTCATGCAAGACCTAATAGTTGACTAGAGTGTGTTAGATCTAATTAGGGTTTTGAGTCTTTTTTTGATTGAGAGATTACAAAATTCGTAATCCAATTAGGGTTTAATGTTATAACTCGAGAGAGAATAATGAACTCTAGGATCATCTAGAATCGACACCCCTATTAACACATAATCGACTAGGTTAGCATTAATGATAGGTAAAATCCCCTTTCTCATAACTTGGTAAATTCTTTGGTTGATTTCCGTTGTGCTTGCTTGCTACTCAATTGTTAATTCCTTCATGTTTAACTTCTGATTTAATTAGTCGAATTCAATTCTCATATTTACTTTTTGTGACATTGTTTATTTTCGGTTTCATATCTTTTTATCCTTAGATTTTTTAGGATTAGATTATTTTCCCTCCTTGTAGGATCAACATCTTTAATACCATGCTATAAACTGTGCACTTGCGGAATATTAAGGGTTTATAAGATTAAAACTTACCCCGATCAAGTCCCCATAAATTTATTCACTAAACTTTACACACGACACGTATCTTGAATTCTGTTCCAAATGAATTGGGGAATTCACATAGGAAAAAAAGATGATCTTTAAATTCCTTAACCCTTTTACAGAGCAAACATTTATTTTTAGTATAAAGGTAGGTCATCCTATCCATGGTACTTAACTTATTCAATGTTGAAAGCCATAGTAAGAAGGAGCAATTAGGCATGAGAGACTTTTGATAAACTTTAGGGAACCAATATGCCCTTTTCTTGTCCTAATGCAACCATCAACTGGAGGTTCTAAAACTAAATTTGCTAGGATATTAGTTAAGACATAAAAAAAACACATTGTCTTTTAACATCAAGTTGATGGTTATGTATAAGATGTTGTATATTTATAGGGAAAGCATAACAGTGACCTTTTTGGATAATTGATTTGACTTTAACTTTAGCAGGGAATATACTCCAGTAATGCACAACCGAAGGTATATTGATTAGGGGACCCTTTTTTGTCCAAAAGATAATCTTAGTATATCTCCTAGAGCTAAATATTAAAGTGCCAATAAACCCTTATCTAAATTTTGAACTAGTAGCACTTTTCAAGACAAGCATAAAGAAAATGGTTATACGAAATTTTAACAAGGAATCAAAAATGAAGATACTAATAGTTTGTTATAATTTTTATCATCAATGTTAATAAAGATGAACAAATGAATAGTAGGACCAAAGTTATATAAATGGAATAAGGGTAAGAATGCCATCGCTCAAGTCAACTAACCCATAATAGTTTTTTGTGACTATTATGACATTTTTGCAAATTTTAATGATAAAGAACAAATCAAATAAATCTATATTAACAAAAATTATAAGTACTATCAAACCCATTTAACACATTCAAAGAGCTTAGCTAAAATAGATGAACAACCATAAACACAATTTCCATCCATCTTAAATATGCATATTAAACTCCTGGAAGGAAAAAATTGAAAACAATCAAATGATAGCCTACATATTTTATCTATCCTTATACTCTACGTTTTAAGCTAATCAAAACCATCAATTTGCAATTAAAAAGTGGTAGGTGTAGTGTATAAGTAGAAAATAATTAACAATAAAATATTCACTAGAAAAATCCAAATGGATTATCATTTTCACTTCAATTGTCTAGTTACTTTAAAAAAGGAGGAAAAAAACCTCCATTAATTCATGTATCAAATCTTCTAAGACATGAAAAGGAAAATTACAAGTAAACCAACATTAATTTAATGAATTGCATTAAAAACAAAAAATATTACACATTTTCTCTCAAAACCAATTATGCTTATTAGAAACTTGCAAAAATGAAAGCTAAATAACAATGTCTATATATATTCATATACTCACATATAAAAACATGCTTATGCACAAACATGACCTCGGAGAGAAGAAAATGGACCAATACAGTGAGAAAAAGAACAAATAAATAGCTAAAACAAAAAATACAAAATTCATATTAAACAAATAGAAAATGGAATTAGAATATTAAGTAGGGAAATAAAAGATATAAAATCACATTACAATACATAGAAGTTGAAACAAAAGTTATCAAGAGCCAACAAACAAGATTTAAACATTTCATGTTTCTTGTTGATGTATAAGGAGATTTCAATTATCTAAACTAGAGATAAAGAAGATAGAAAAATAACAATGATAAGCTGAAGGCAAAAGTAAAAGCTAAGCATCAAACGCTATAGTCAAACTAATAAAATCCCAAGTACTTTAATATTTACTATCAGTTCAAATTTTAGTTAAAAATACCCTACCTTACTTATTTGACAACTCATTCTGCTTTTCTTGTCTACAAAGTAGAATGTAGACAAACAAGAAAAGTCTAAAGTTTTATTTACAACAAAATAAGAAAAAACAAATCCCAAATTTAATTATTACAAAAATAAAAACTATTTGAAAAAGATGGATAGCAGAGCTAGTAGCCAAGAGTGACAAAGCAACCAGAGAAAGCAATAATGTGAGCAAAGTGAGCAATAGTGATGCAAGTAGCAACAACCAATAAGCAATGACTAAGGCAAAGAAACAACTATGTTAGGTTGTGGGAAACTATTTAAATCTATATTTGCTTAGTAACAAAATGACATCATTTTGTTATATAAACAAAACAATGTCATTTCATTTATGCATGAAATATTCATTCTTAGTAATGAAATATCATTATGTTGTTAGACATATATATAATGGTTTCATTTTTTATGCATAAGGTTCGGGCTTCAACTAGGTTCAGACTATGGAGCACAAGTTCAAGCTTCTCATGGAGCTTAAAAGTTAAGAAAAAAACTTGAACCTAGTCCAAAGCCAAGTCAACTCAAGCCAAACCCACTGGCTTTAGTTTGGACCCATCTTGACTAGGATATAGCCTTTTTGTTAAGTCTACCAACTATGTAATTTATTGAGATGTATATCTTAGGAAAAGATAGATTAGGATACATAAATAAGGACCTTAATAACCTCAACTATGAAATGACATACTAAGAATGCAATTGTCAACTTTATAGAGAGTAGATTTGGCTATTGTATCAATGACTAGGGTATTATTTATTTAGCTAATGAAGCACTTGTTTTCATATTTATTTTCAAATTTACTAATTTTAAACTTTAAGAGTGACACTTTCATTCTAGCAAAGAGTTACTAAGTTTTTTAATGCATTTGCTTTTTCCTTAATATTTTTATATGTGAGGGCACTCTCCTAATTCTTACATTTTTTGACATTCTTTGATTTGTAATATTTATGGATGACTAAAACCAAATGAATTGGCTAGATCCTTGTATAGTCCATTGTATTTGTTACAGTATGCCTTGTATAAAAAACGTTATCATAATTTTGATTTCGTTATGAAACAAATATATATCATTATGGATGCCACTTTTTTAGAGTTGAAGATTTTCTTTTCATCTTTAATATTCAATTCATCGCTTAAGGGGGAGATAAAAGATGATGAGTATAATTGAACTATATGGTTATGATTTGAAGAAATTAGAATACAATTTAATAGAGGAAATGAAATGATAGTTAATAAGCAAACAAATAAAACATTAATATCCCTCCAGGAGGTTATGCAAATGTGACACTTAAATATAAATAAAAAAATTCAATCCCCTCATCTTTTAGTACCCAATGACCCTTCTTTTAGGAAACCACAAAACTTATTTTTCCTAGACTTTGAAGAAAAGAGGTTAAGATATTCAATTGTCAATTAAATATCTACTTGGGGATTATCATATTCTGTCATGGCTTTTGTATAAAGTGTATTCTTATCTCAAGTTCTTAACGAATTATAAGAAACTTTAACTTACCCAAAGTCATCTTAAGTTATAAAGAAGGAAATGGAAGCATTATAGAAGAATAAAACATGAACTTTGGTTCTATTTACATAAGGAAAGAAAACAATAGGATGAAAATGGGGATTTTTCTATTAAATAATGTTATGGATCCATTGACAAATATAAGGCAAGTTTAGTGGTGAAAGGCCACATACAAACATGTAGCATAAATTATTAGTAAATTTTCTCACTCATAGTAAAATTAAATAAAATTAGAGTGTTGTATCTCGTGGTAAATTTAGATTGATTACTATATCAATTTTACATTAAAAAAGGAAATAGTAGGTTTATGAGTTTTGTGAAAAAATGTGCCTACCAAGTTGTACTTCCAGAGCTTTCTCCTATATTACCAATCTGCCTTTCTCTCATTCAAACTCCCAGTCTTGGTCTTCCTTCTTTAATGATATGCCCTTTCTTTGGCGATTTTAGCAATTGGTGTCTCGTCGTCCTTTAGGCTTTGTCAATCACATCATAGAAACTATTGGTCTTGATCAAGGTCTTAACAATGTTTACCGCTTTTAGTCCTTTCCCTCCTGTGAGGGGATTTTTCATCACCACTAGTTCCATCTGTCTCTAAAAAAAGATCTTACTAGAACTTTGGATAATGATAAAGGGATTATTGAACAAACTACTGATTCTGTTTATGGCTACACGGGTTGACAACATAGTCGTACAAAAATTAGGCAGGTTCCACGGTCCTTGCTCGTCTTTTAATTGATTGAACACTTTTCTTAATGACAATATAAAGGAGGAGGAGGTTTACATAGATATTTTGCTAAGCATAATACATTATCAAATGTTGAAGTTGTACATTATATGGACTTAATAATCACTTTAAGCATTGTATGGTCAATTTACCTTGGCTTTGAAATAATATCACTTCCAACAAAGCAACTTAAACCATACTTTATTCCTAAAGCATTGACTAGCTAAATTAACAAATTTAATTATCTATGTAGATGACATTATAATTATAGGAAATGACTCAAAAAGAAATTTTTAGATTTCAAAAGAAATCGGCAATTGAATTTGAAATGAACCATGGAGGACTCAAATATTCTTTGGAAATTGAAGTGACAAGGTCAAAGCAAGAAATTTCTTTCCAAGGAAAATATCTATTAGATTTGTTTTGATAATTTGGATTACCAGATTGTAAACTAGCTAATACTCAATATTTAAAATCATAAACTTAAAGAGTCTCTTGATAAGGCGCCAATTAATAAGCAAGGTATAAAAAATTAATTGATACACTCTTTGATATATCGCACATTCACCTAGATATTGCTTATATTATAGAGAGTCAATTTATAAACTTTTATAGTAAACATCATATAGATTTTGTAATTTGGATTCTTTGATATTTGAACTCCTCTCTTAAAAAATGAATATTTTTTTTAGAATAATCATTTGAATATTGATGGCTATATAGAAGCAAATTAGGAAACAATATTTTAATATAAAATCCATTTCAATTTTTTTGAATTTGTAAAAGAGAATCTAGTTACATGAAGAAGGAAAAAAAAATAGAAGCTAGTAGCATTATCTAGTACTAACGCTAAGTATTAAGGAATGATAGAATCTTTCCAAAACTCTTTGAATTAAAAGTTTATTGATTAAAATTAGATTTGCCCCTAAATATGAGATGAATTTATATTATGAAAATAAAACAATCATTAAAATTACTCTCAATCTAGTCCACTATGATCATAGTAAACACAACGAGACGGATCAACACTTTATCAAGAAAAACTTTAAGTATAAAGTAAGTTGGTTCTCATTTTCTAAATCTCAAAGACAACCTAGCGAAGATAGTCACAAAGTTTTGTCCTAGGATCTTTTACATATTACTAGATAAGCATCACATTCAAGTTATATATGCATCCATTTAAGTGGGAATGTTAGTGTGAAATGTGATAAAAGTCATAATTGGGAAATTATATGAGCATAGGAGCAAGATTTCAAGGAAAAAAAATTGCCTTTTTTTCAAAGGTCAACTAATTTTATGACTTAAAAATTTTTTATAGTACATATTGTTCAATAATATAGAAGAGCAACTCATCTAGGACATTTTTTGGTAGCAAACCTAACACTAAAAGAGTCGATCAGTCAAAAGAAGTAAAATAAGAATGCCAAATTACATTGAAGAGTCGTTGAATGAATAAAGGATATATTTATATACATATACATGTACTTTTACTTTTAGTTTTAATTTTACCATGTACTCTTTCCAAATTGAGCAAGAAAAATGTTCAACTTTCTCTAGTAAGACTGTTGTTAGGCTTCTAATAACTATATATAAATTGAAATTCCTAATTAGGATCCTTAGTATCTAATGATTCCAACATTTACAATATATATAGTTGTAAACTGAAAAGAATTCAAGGGTCATGAGAATATTAAGTCCAAAGTTCAAAAAGATATACTAGTTAATGCTGGATGATCACTTTATATCTACCATCAATGGCCATACATACGTGCATATGTATATGTTCCCGGTTTATATAACTTTTAATCAAGAAGTTGCTCTTGAATCGGTTATAGGTTCAAATAGGGTCATAATTATTAAATGAAATTTCTCCTACTATTGAGAACTTGATCTAATTTTAGTTTGCTACTTCAAGGTTGCTTTTGCTTCCAAACATTAAAGTATAATGATTTGATTTGTTATGGCAATAACAAAGAGGAAATATTTAGCATGTTGAAAACTATGTAATAACATCAAGCACCTTTTGTTTTTCTATAGTTCTTAGGAAACTATAGCAAACCATTCAAGTATAACTATCATATGTTTTCTTGTATTATTACAAGATAGACATTGGTTGTAAATATTTTTTGATTCCATATTGTGGACCTCTCATGTTATCTGCTCTTTTATATATATATATATATATATATATATATGGTTGCTTGGTTACCTAGAAGTGTAACGGGTAAGGTCAACTTTGCTAAGTCAATGTATTATATGGGAAATTAAGAAGGTTTTGTCAATTCAAGGAGGGACACAAATTTAGCTATGTTTAGACAACTTTTCTGGTTAGGTTCTTTTTTTTGTTCTTTCTTTTGAGCCATGAAACAAACTCTCATTTTAGCCTTTAATTCCCCTTCATTTCTCTTATTTAGGTTCTAGTCAATGTATATTGGTTATGATTGTAATAGTTGGTACATATTAAATTATGTCTACAATATTACAATTGTTGGGGAAAAGTAGACCACATTTGTTACGAGAATGAAATTCTCATTTATGGTGGTGGATTGCTTCCACAACACAATAATGTTGCATTTACCACATTTGTTACGAGAATTTCATTCTCGTTTGTGATGGTAGATTGCACCCACAGCACAACAGTGTTGCATTTACAATGATCCATCACAATCGTTCTATTGCAGTATAATAAAAAAATACCAATAGATATAAAAAAGAAGTAGGAGGAGGAAGACGTAAACTCACAAAATAACGAGGAGAACAAAACCCATTATCAAAACAATCAACTTAATTACAAAAATCGTTGATATTTTTGAACATAGAACGAAAAGGAATCTAAAAAATCAAAACTAGAAACTGAAAAAAGTGGCAACATTACTATGAGTAAAGGTGAAAATTTAAAGGGAGAAAGAAGGAAAGTAAAGAAAGAGTGAGATGAGATGAGAGAAAGAACGTGAATGAATGGAGAGAAAATAAAAGCAAAAAATGTAATAAAAAATATGATATTCTAAAAGAAGAGTGAATAATATAAACCTTTCCTTTCGTAAACACTGCTATATCTAAATATAATTTTTCAAAATGTTAAAAATTAACGCTTTATTCCATTTTATGATATTACATTATATATATATATATATATATGATATTAATAATACAAATTATTAATTAAACTATTACAACATAAAATACATAATTGTGGGACATATCAATTACTATAGTCATATAATAAAATTTGAATAAATTATATAAGTTAAGAAATAGTTTCACGATTGTAACATTTATAATCTATAATTTAACTTATAATTGCCAAAATTCACAATACGACGACCAAGATCTTAATTTAAAACCTCAATAATACTAATTTGCTGATTTTGAGTATTTTTGCATTGTACGATTGCGAATCATTTGAAGAATATATTTTTACGAGAGTTTATTTTGAATTTGTAAAAGTTATTCTTGCAAAAATTTTAAAAGTATTTGCACGTCTTTTCACCAATATTAAATATAAATATGTTTTTATAAATAGATTCGGCACGAGTTGAAGACGAGATACAGAGAGTTTGTTACAGTCAAGCAAAATCGCGAGCCCTCTAAACATTGTGGATTTTAGGTTTTTCTACTCTGCAGAATTGAAACCCACTAGAG
>JAOSBO010000004.1:19540609-19569459 GCA_027563915.1 Erythroxylum rotundifolium
TGTATCGTAGGTTATTCGGTAGCTAGGTTCAATTAGCTAGCGTCTTTTAATTAAACACTAGCTAAGGGAAAACCAGTTACCAATAGTTCAAGGAGAGGTAAAAGAATAACAATTCAATGAAATATGTTTAATTAGGTGTAGGCCCAAATTAAAACAAAGAACTGGATTCCCAACGAATTTATCTCTTTCATCATTTTGCATGTTTTCTTTTATTTGCTTTTGTTAGTCTATTTTTGTTTTATTTTCTTATTTGAAAACAAACAAACCCTTCATAACCTAAACACCAACTATTTTCATAACAAAAGCTAACCGAACACTCTTTGTGGGATCTACCTAGACTCACTACTACTACAGTAGTAGGTCTAGTTTATTTTACATAGTGTTACAACACACTACATCATAACTCCCTGAAGTAAATCATCTACCTGATGGCTTCCATTCTTTCTTAACATTTAGTTATGACTTCCAAGCATATGAAACCTTAATATGATCTTCAAAAGGTTCCAAGTCCTCATTTAATCTTATAATTGGTATGCTATCAGGTAAAGTAGTAATAAACAATCCTAGGGCACATATCCGCGCAAATTGTACCCTTCTTACCTCAGCAGTTGCATGGCCCAAACAGATAGGCTTATCGAGGAAGCTAGCAGCATAACTGAAACCTGCAAAGGTCCATTATTCTAGAGGAACAACATGTAGATTGATCCAGAGGGGTATATTATCTTGCTTGATGTCTTCCATTTTGATCAATTTTCATCACCATAATTTGTTAGAGTAGATAATATAATGATGGTAAGTAATAGTAATATTATTCCTTATAGGATCGACCTATACTCACTAATGAAAGCTATAGCTATACTGTGCATTTATAATTAAAACTAAATCATATCCCTTATCAATCTATTAAACTTAGTACTAATGGTGATTAATTTTTTTTATATCATATCAAAGTGGTAGACTTAGAGGAAATAATAAGTAATATTTTCTATCCTCTTGTTCAGTTAGACTCAATACTAATGTTGAATAATAATAATAAGTATTATTAGATTTATATTTTGAAGATTAAAAAATTAATTACTTAGTAGATAAAGAGTATAAATATATTGTTACAATAATGATAATTATCATAACATATTTATTAGCATATTTATATGATATAATAAATTTTTGGTAAATTACTTAATTTACTATCATCTTAAAATGTTTAATATGTTTTTAACAAAACATGACAAATTAATATATTATTATTTTTAATCAGATAAATTTATATTATATATTAAATAATACTATTTATTTACAAATGAAAAGAGAAATTTTACTCCATTAAAGAGAGAGCAAGTATTTTTCAACTTGAGATACATTAAGCACAATTAAAGAGCATAGGAATTCATTACAAGGATTTGCTTACAAATTTGAAAAGGTAAAATCAAGGAACCATAACATTTTGTAGAGATTCGAGTCTATCAAGAGTCAAGACCTCAAATTAGTATTAGATTTTCCTACAATCTTTATCATAGAAACTTCACAACCTGTTAAAAGGATTGGGAACCTCAATTGGTGTTTTCACATATGCTCCAACTTAGAAGTTATTCTCAATCATCAATCATCATATTTCAATTCCATTAACTCACCCCAAGTTCTAACAATTGGATTCTAACTTTTCCAGCTAATGATCATGAAATTTTTTTTTTGTATAATTACTTTTCCTCTATATTGAGTAAACAATGTGGTTGAGCATTAACTTGAAGGCAGATAAATATAGCTTCTTCGTTTCTTAGATTCTAATCAACTATGTCATTCTATTGCTATAAGTTGCATTATGTATTATTGCAAAGTGCTAACATACCATAGATGTATGGTTGCAGTTGAACAAAATGTTCATTTTCTTATTTTTCTCAACTGAGTTTAATTTATTTTTTTCCCTCAGTATGAAACAAGTTTTTAAAATACTATCCTTATGCCACACTTGATCTTTTAAAAATTTGAATTAAGTCTAGATGAAGAAAATAAAGCAAAGTAAGAAATTGAACAGTTGACCCAAAATAGTGTGGTGAAGATTTGGACTTAATAAATCATAAATGAGAAAAAGAATCAATCTACGCGTGCTTTTTCCTCGTCCGCTTCTGTCTCCTTTCACTCTTTTATTTAAAATGTCTTTTCAGTGCAAAATCTCACTCTCACAAGCAAATACAATACCCTACTTTTGTTAGTACGATAGAAAATTAAATATTGTGGGGAGCCAAAGTAAGGTTTTAGCACACATCTCCAGCACCAGCAGAGCGATGCAGATTGCTTATATAATACTAGCGTATTAAGACTAGATGCGATCTGCTACCTTAAGTAACGGCTAGTCTTTATGTTTGAGAACCCAGACGCAGGGTGTGGTTTGGGGAAGCTGTGGTGATTTGATTTAAAGATGGACGAGTAAATATCGCTCAATCTCTTGCTTTCTTCATTTTTTGTTAATCGGCCCTTCGTACATGTTGGAAATGACTTTTCAATCTAGTGTTTTGTCACTAATTTCTTTGTTTTTCTTGACTGTGCAATGTGAGATGGGTTTTCATTGATGCTTTAGGGCATGGGTTTCTTGGATTAGTGTTGGGTATTTGTTTGTTTACCCGATTGTCCATGCATTTGATGGTGATTTTATGAAATTGATTTCCTCTGTTTTTTTTTTCAGTTTTTTATTTGTTTTGATTTCTCTCTTTGGTTTCTGGATTCTATCCTGTACTTTTTGGGACTGAAATGATTAGAGGATGTGGGCTCTGATTAAATTTGGTGGGTCATTGTGTTCTTTCGTTTTTTTTCTTTTGCTTTTTTTTTTTGGCTTATTTCTCTTTTCCCAGACAGTTTAGTGAGAAACCCAACGACATAGTCATAGCTCGGAATCTAAGGGTCTGGGATTGGACAAACGGTTCTAGAGTTCCTCTATTGAGCATTCCGTTTCTGGTCGAGGTTATGCAACTGGATTCGATGCTGCAAGTTTCTGCTTTTTCTTTATTTTTATATTTTGCCTTTGTGTGCTGTTTGTTACTGTTACTGTTACTGTTCTGTTGTTATCTTGCTGACGTTCTGGCTGATTTGCCTATTCAGTTTTTTTATTAATTGTTGCTTCAGTCATTGATCGGTACCCTTAATCACGTGGTATATTTTGTCCACTGTTAGTAAAATTCTGCATATAATTCCAAATCTAAGATTCAAGATTTTGTTGTCTCACTGTAATAGCTATATGTCCATGGTAACATATTCCTTATCATACTTTATGATTGGCAGCACCGAATATTGGGGTTGGCAAAGGGATGGTTTTAGCCCACAGAAGGATTGTAATTTTGGTGAGTTTTTATTATAGTATCTTATATGGTCATTGATGAAACCATTTGCCTTGAAGCTAGCATCTAGGATGTGAAAGTCAAATAGTAAATGAGGTTGCTGATGACTGATTGGGCTTCTTATTTTTAGCAGATGCTTCTGAAAGTTTATGGAATCAAGTAACACTGAATGAGGACAATTTATGTAACATCTTTGACGAAACAACCCCGGTTAAGGCTTGTGGGGATTTGACTTATCACAGAAATTATAATGGTATGTTTATATTTCCATTGTTTCCTTCTTGCTTTATGGTTGGTTTTAGTTACCAGTTAATTTATCTAATTTGGAGGGCTGAATTTCAGATAATATGAACAAGGAACCAGAAGAACGTAGGGACACTTCTTCACAGTTAAAACGACGTCGGATGCTACATTTTGACACCCAAGAAACAGATTCCACCCTTTGCAATGAAGAGATGAAATCTGCATTCTTGAAATCAAACGTTAGTGCTTGTATTGGTTTTACTTGGCAGGAATTTTCTTTCTGAAAGCAATCATTGGAAGCTGATTGCCGAATATTTTCTTATTTAAGCTTGATATCCTATCGCGAAAGACTGATAATAGCCATTTAAAATCACACATACGCATGTACAAAGGGTTTAGAGGTAGATTTTGAGGGTTTATCAGGCTTTGTGATCACACAATTATAGTGAAAAGTACAATTTTGCATTAACCAGCAGATACTGCTGAAGGTTTTACAGAATGATTGTACTTTACATTGCAAATATTTCTTGAATAATGGCAAGTCTTTTGTGTTACTTTCAGGGAAGGGAACACTTGATTGATGACGTTATGCCCCAAGCATTGCCTTGTGTTCCTGGGTTTCCAGGTTTGTGTCTTGGAGGCTTCGTGTAGGAATTCAACCTGTCTACATATTCTAGGTTCCTAATCATACACATTACAGATGTGTCTGCTGGCTGTTATGAGAGCTTGGATCAGTCACCAGAGGGCTGGGTTGCTGAATGCTTTAATGACAGTGACATGCATTTAAGTCCAGATGATATGTATGATTTTTCGGGATCTAGACGGTTAGTTAATTTTTTTTCTATATGGTTTGACTTCTCAATTGTTGTGACTCAGGAATGTCCCTGGAGCATCTGATATTCAAATTGATATTTCAGGTATTTGACTTTTTTTATATAGTCATGCAGTACTATTCTTTCGTTTTAATGTTATCTCTTGTACAAAGTTAACATTTATATGATGCTTAGAGTTCTGCAATGACCTGCCTGAGTTTGAAGCTAATTTAGTTCAAAAACAAGTTATTAGGACTCCTCCAAACATCATAGTTAAAGGTTTGTATCTGCTCTCAATATTTTCTAAAATTGATTGTGCCTATTTGGCTTACTTTCATTTAGTATTGCTCGGGAGATTTTTTCCTTCCTAACTGAAGTGGAAAGTTTTTTGTATGAGGTCTCTTTAGCAAACCGGATAATGTTCTTTGTTTTACACCTTTTAGTTTCCCCCAGTAGCCTAGAGGAAGGGGAAAAGAAAAACACAGTTTAAGAGTTATCAATTTGAATTTGAGATCCCCTAGATGGGGAACTATTTTGAATTCTGAGATGAACTGCAGATTTGGTCATGCAATATCAAAATAAATTCTTATGTTGACGAGTTCCTCTTTTCAACCTCAGGTAAGAAGTCATTATTGCAGACGCCTACTAAGTTAGCTTCTTCTGTTGTATATCCATTTGCTTTCATAAAACCATGTGGGATGCAAGGAGATATTACTCTGAATGATATCAACCAACGAATCCGAACACCACCATCAAAGTCTAAGCAAATTGATGACGATCCTGCTGCATATCCCACTTCAGCTTTCTCTGGGAAGCCTGTTGTCGGCAAAACTAAAATTCGTACAGAAGGAGGAAAAGGAAGCATCACAATCATGAGAACCAAAGGCTGAGTGGATATGCAAACTCCTGTTTTGCAGCCAACATTTTAGATCACCCCAATGTTTTGGGTTGAGTTTTGTCTGTCATTCTCGTGCTTGCGAGTACAGAATTCATAGTGTTTTGTATGGCCTGTGATCCAGTCTTGGAATTCATAAATCACATCAATTGTCTATGTTGCCTTGCAGCACTGTGGGCGTTACTGGCTGTTGTTTCATGCGTGCCAACCTGATACTGACGAGAAACTTTTTGAGATTCGTGAATTTCCTTTTGACTTTGGAAAGACCTTGACAGTGCTGTCTTCATTCATTAAAAATTCGGAGCCTGTATCGGAATTATGTAATATAGTTGTATTTATCATGAAATGGAAAATGCGAGCCTTAATCTCATAACACTGCCTCCATCTGAAATCTGTTTTCAGTAATGCTTCAACTGTATAATCTGGATGGTTAGAGAATGCCCGTCCATAGTTTTAGGGTGTGATAAACCATAACAGGCTGCCAACTTCATAAAAGGAGGGAGTTTTGTAGATTATCCTATCCGTGGGAACTCTGAAAAGACTTTTTACGTAGTACAAGAGATGTACCGAAGTTTTCTTTCCTCTATTTCATGGGATGAGACATTGAGACCATCTTGTGATGTGTATGAATTTTCGAACTCCGAGATTACTTACGTCCTAGTCTGGTTTAAGGATATGACACCAGGCTCAATACGTGTTCAGAGATTCTTCTTAAAGACCTGGAAAACGTAACGTTTTTCGGCGTAAGGCCTCCAACGATCAAGTCAGTTGTGGAAATCTAATATTTTAAAGAGGAAAAGTTGTAAAAAAGTCAAAGGTAATCTTATTTTCAAAAATAGTGACGAGCGAATATATAAGATACTGTTACTATTGTACCGATCGAAAAACAGAACAATATTAACATCTTCAATATTGGATGTAAATATCGGTCAGTATCGAGTTAAATACCGGTCAGTATTGAGTGTAAATACAATTCAGTTTGTCCGATACTAGCCAGTATCTATAATACCGGTGATATGCCGGCTAGTACTGAAAAATTTGAAAAGTATAGCGACTTTTTTAACAAAATTTTCAATTGTTTAAAAAAATTATTCTACCGTCTCTCTGTCTCACTCCCCCTTCTTTTTTTCAAAGTTTTTATAATTAATTATTTAGTTAAATTTTTATTGTGATTTTTTAGTTTTAAATTTTAAAATAAAATAAATATTTTTATTTCTAATAATAATTATACATTAAATTAAACTTAAAAATAAATTATTTTATTTAAATTTATTTAAATCTTTTATATAATATTTATTAATAAAAATATTTTTTAAAATAAATAATTTAAAATTATTATTTATAAACTAATATTTATTTATATATTTTAATTATTAAATCAAATTTTTTTCAAAATTTATGTATTTTAAAATTTAATTGTATTTATTAATAATTATTAAATTAATTTATAAATTAAATTAAATCAAGATATTTATAATTTTAGTAATAATTAATTTTAATTAATTAAATATATAATAATTGTTTCCTTATCACGAATTCTTGTTGTAAATTATAATAATTTGAGAGTTAAGGATATTTATTATTCTTTTTATTGGATATTTTGATGTAATTATTATTTATCATATAATGAAAATTGAAATTGTAATATTTTAAATACTTTATATTGTTCTTAATTTTATATTTGTATGGTAATGATTTTTTTCATATAAATTGTGGTCATTATTTTTATGAGAAATATTTGAAAATTATTGTTATTTCATATTAGTTGTTATTATTGTTTATTATTTTGATTTTTGGAGACGGGGTTAAAAGTTCAAGGCTATTTTGCAAATTTAAAAAAAATTCAGGGACTATTTTATAAATTTAAAAAATTACCTGAAACGATACCCGGTATTAACCGGTACTAATATAATACCATACTAAAATCCAATCTGATACCAAGTCCAGCACAGTACTTGTAACATTGGCTGACACGCTTTAATCTTATGTAATAGTTCAAGACTCTTGGCTAGTGGACATTTTTTTTAAATTGAAGTAATTTTCATTGACTATAGTAAACTATTTACAACATTACAATGAAGTTTCCTTTTAAGAAATCAACAAAAGATTACATTACATTGGGCAAAACATAAAGTTACACTACATACAGTTAAGAACAAAATAATTACAAGTTCCACCTAAGCTTCATACTTGTTGACAAGTCTTAAGTTGCTTCCTTTGCCGTTATAAGAGCTTTGATTTAATTGATAATGTTCTCTGCCAGTTGGTATTTGTTTGTCTGCTTCCTTAAGTAGAGCCTTCTGCTTCTGTCCTTACATAGGTTATAAGCTATGATTATAAGTTTAGCTTTAAATAGTTTGCCATCCTTCTTCTGCTACATAGATATTAATCCAATTTAGCATGTCATTCCAATTATAAGAAGTGCAGTAAGCTTTTAGCTTATAAAGCAATTGACTCCACATAACTTTTGAATAAAACAAACAAAGTAGCAAATTCTCCGCACCCACACTTAAAAACTTACATTATTCCTTATGTAACATTAAATGTAAGAAATGGAATATTTAATAAAAACAAAAAGTTACGAAAATATAAAGGAAATGGAACAAACTCCCTTTGGGTTACCTCCTAATTAACAGCTTTGTTTATTGTTGTTAGATCACTCTATGTTCTCCTCATAACATGATAAAAAATCTCTCTCCAAAGATGACAACTTCTGTATTGTCCACTTAAAATTCTTAAAGATAAGGCTTGAGTCGATGACCACTCACATTCAATGTCTTCCCTATTTTCAAGAATCTTAATCTCTACTACACAATAGGGAGAGACATTGGTAATCACTTAAGGATTGACCCAATACGGACATAACTTATGTGGAAATAGTTTATATTTAGAGCAATAAAGAAGCACTTTTTGACCAACAACGAAACTTTTCCTTAAGACATTGAAAGTTTTGGTCTTCTTATTGATTGAGACTGCATTTAGTTTATCTGTACACCTCCACTCACAATCTCATCGACTGAAGGATCAATCACAATAATCACAAAAACATAATGGTTATTTTAGGGATGCTTATTGACATGAAAAATATTGAAATAAATAACTTTCCCCTCAAATTCCATCATTGAGGTATCTTTACAAACATCTATCTTAGCTTAGTTCAAGTAAAGAAATGGTCCACCTAACTTATATCTACCACGTAAATATCAGCTGAAAATACTAGTTCATTCACCTATATAAATACATCCTTAATCACCCCATTTGGATAAGTGTTAGTATAATCAACCAATTATATGATAACACCAGTTTCTTTCAAAAAGCATAAATTTTAAGAAACATTACATGGAACAAAGCATAACATGGCCTATTTAATCTTAGTGTTAAAAATTTTAAAAGGAATGATAAATATGCTTGAGTCTTTACACTTAAGAGATATTTTCTTTTTAACTACTAAAAAAATATTTTCACTCACCCAAAGCATTTTAGTACCTTTCAACTTCTTTTTGTTGTTACACAATTCCTTAACAACAAAAAGAAGTTGAAAGGGAATTTTACATGCCTTAGCACTTGCTTGATTGTATCTAATAGTGGTATATTCACCTCAACATTCTAAAAGGTCTCTTAGATCTCTTTATCCTTATCCTCCTTATTTGACTTTGCCAACTTGATCGAGAAAGGTGGAGGGTTAGTCTTAACAATAATTAGAAATTTAACATTTACATTAGAGCAAGATGATATATCCTTTTCTCCATTAAGCTCCTTTTCAATTTCTTCTTCACTGGCCATCCTTTATGTAGGCCTCTTACCACCCTCAAGGTGATCGCACTAACATTCTTCATATTTATCTTAGATTGTGAAGGTAGTTTTCCTCTTTTTTGGGCTTTAAAACTGTTAATAGCCACTACATCTAACTCACTTGGTTTCCAAATTCTGAATGGTAGACTTCATCCCTTAAAACTTAGATTTGGTCTCTTATTGAAATTGCTTCACATCATGTTAGAATTGTAAGGTGTTAGTTGCGAAAGACTTAACTATATCTTCTAATGACGTACCTAAGGTAGAGGAGGAAGCTTATTGTCTATATTGAAATTACTATTCACCCTGTAGCTTATATAAGAAGTAGTTCTATTGCCTATTCCCTCCATAACTTAGGTTTGGATGATCTCTCTAACTTGAGTTATAGGTATGGGAATATGGGTTGTATTGAAGTGAAAACTTCCCCTGGTAATATTAACATATTCCATATTTCTCTCTTATATAGTTGGGCAACCATCTGTTGGATGGTTCACATTTGCACATATATTGCAAGCTTTCACTTGTTCCTATCTTACAATAATTCATTGAACAAAAGATGGTAGTTCATCTAAGCAATGTTCTATGGATGAATTATTTACCTCATTTACCCAACGAACATCATTATGAATGCCAAATTATTGAGTGTTTGAGGCCATACTCTTGATTAAAATTTTGGCCTCCATAGGAATGTTTTCATATAATGCTCTACCACTTGCTGCATCTACGAAGCTCTTACCTATAGGTAATAATCCTTTGTAAAAGTACCAAATAATGAGTTGTTCTATGATATTATAATGAGGGAAACTAGTAAATAACTCCTTGAAGTGTTGTTAATATTCATAAAGGGATTCTCCATGATGTTTCTTTATCCCACAATTCTCTTTCCTCATACTAGATGTCTTTGATGCTAAAAAGTACTTCTCCAAAAATAGCCTCTTCATTTCAATCCATGTGCTTACACTCCTTACAAACAAATCAAAAGCCAAAATTTTTGATACATTCTTTAGTGAAAACGGAAAGATCCTGAACATATTCTACTTATCCATTACTCCTAGAGGCTTCATACTAAGACATACCATATTGAGCACCTTATGATGCTTATGAGCATCCCCACCTGCAAGATCATAAAAGTTAGGCAAAAGGTGGATTAAGTCAGACTTAAGCCCAAAAGTAATACATTTAGTAAAATTTAGAAATGCAATGTGTAAGATTCTTTAAGGCAAGTCTGGTAGAGCCAACTCTTTTAGAGTTCTAGCCATAGCTTCATCAAATTCAATTCCTTATTGTAGTCTTAGAGTTGTTATGATTTCCCTCCATAACCTTTATAATGTCCTTTTGATCTCGGGATCAAATTGTAAAAGGCCTTGATGAGGAGATCTCGTCACTACCTGTAACACCCCAACATATACCTTGGAAGTATTATTGATGGGAGACCCACTAGAAAGTTACCCTAGAGAACCTTTAACAAGATGGAACTATGCTCGGGAACAACTAGAATCAAACACACATGGAAGCACAACAAAAAAAATTGAAAAGATAGAAATAGAACACAAAGAGAAAAGGGGTTAGAAGAATGTTGGTCAATGGAAAGAAGCCTAAGATAACTTGTCTCTTAGAACCCTAGTAAGAATGTTGGTCAATGGATCAAAGAACTTGTCTCCTAGAACTCTAACCTTGGGACGCCACTAAGGAAGACCACTCCTTTGATAAGTCAAGTATTCTCAAAGGATACAAAGAAAGCAAGAATGCTTTCAATAATACTCAATATTTTTTCTAAATGAAAAATCCCCTTCAAAGTACATAGAAGGTACCTATTTATAGGAAAAACTTCCTAACCTAATGTCTTAAAGAAGAAACTAAATAAAAGGAAACAAATCAATCCCTAAAAGGAAACAAAATAAACTTAGAAAGGAGATGACCTTATTTCAAGGACAACAAAAAAGGAAACTAATTAAAACATGATCTGAACATATTATACCTTATAGATCACGTCCTTCTCCTTATTTTAAGTGGCACATGGTTATCACATGGTATTTTAAGTGAGTTTTCCGAATTGGACTCCATGTGGGCCTTTGGAAACTTCATGTTGGGCTTCAAGGAGTAAGACAATGCCTCTTGGACCTTTATAAGATGAAATCTGACTCAATAACAAGGGCTATATCTCTTGAAGGTCTTGGACCAAATAATTCAATGCTTGCTTCATTGCTTTGGGCCTAGCTCTTGTCATTGGGCCTCGAACATCTTGTAATGGATCTTTAGGTACATTATACTTGAATGTTAGGCCTTTGATATGGGAATTTCGTTGAGCCCCTTTCCTTGCACATTTAGACTTCAAATCTGATCCAATTTTAGCTCCTAAGCCTCCTTTTATAGGCTTCCTTAAGGTGAATCACACCATGTATGCTTCTCTTCTTGTCTTTCACATGCCCATGGTTCTCCATCAATTATAGCAAGTCTAAGGTGTATTAAGAAGTGAACATAATTAATAGGTTACATCTAAGTATAGTAAGAGACATAATGGTATTTAATGTAAAAGACAAGGGTAAATGGATAATTTGTTCGCTTCGGCATGGACATACATACTTAGACGTGAAATATATATAGAAATTTTTTATATGTTTGCTTGGATTTATGAATGTGATGTGAGGGGAATTGGTAGAAGAAGTATCCCATTTTCTTATGGAATTTTTTTGGTAAATTGGAAGTGTTTTTGTGTTGCTCTTGCATGATAAGACTGAAGTTAGTTGATTTGGGAAGTGTACCACACTAAATGGATAGGTTCCATTGAACATATTTATGTAATTTCGCCATATCTTGGCCTGTAGACATCCAAATTGGATAATTTCAATTTTATATTAAACTAGAGACATAGATATAAAACTTTTATGAAGGAACCAAAATTTGATTCTGCCTCTAAAATTTTCGAATTCTATTTTGAAGTTGAGTTCTAGCTACTATCTTTGTTTTCAAATAGTTTGTAGTTTTTGGGGTATAATTCTCTATATAATTAACCAAATTGTATGAAATTTATGCCATTAGAAACCTAAGGCATAGAGGAATGAAATCAATTGATAATATTATAAGCTAATGTGGGAATTAAAGGAAGAAGGACCAATATGCAATTTTCCTAAAGTTAATTCATACCAATAAGATTAAAGCATGTGTGTCCAGTAGAATTGTAACACATGATCCAATAGAAGTGTAAAACATGGACTAATAGAATTGTAACATATGATCCAATAGAATTGTAATACGTGGTCTAATGGGATTGTAACACATGGCTCAACAGGATTGTGACATATTGATCAATAGGATTAAAACATGTGTCGAAGACTAGAAAATTCATGAAAAACGCATATGGAGAGGGGAGATGGAGGAAAATTTGATGGCTTAGCTTCAGATTTTTCTCCTCTCGATTTCAACTTCTTCATCCCATAATTTTTCACTTAGTGATTTAAGCAAAGCCAAAGAGGAACAGAAGGAAAAGCATTAGAGAACTACTTTGCTAATTTTAAAGTTTGGGGCTTCACTTAGCTGATTTCTATCTTTTTGTATGATTGAATGGATATAAAGATTCATTTGGATGTGTAATTGTTGCTGGGATGTTGCTTTGGTGTTATTTTGGTGTTTCTTTGCATGAATATGATAAGAGAGTATTGTGTAGTGGAATTATGTCTAAGATTTATTTGAGTCAGTTACATTGTTTGAGTCATAACTTAGCCTATAGACGTCCAAATTGTGTGGTTTTAGTTGAATATGAAACCTAAGACATAGAGATAAATATCTCTAGAAGGGACTCTCACTTAGTTTTGGCTTTATGACTTTGGAAATTGAGATCAAAAAAGGTAACCTGATGCTACCCCTGTTTTGGAATAGATTGTGATATTTTGCCTATATCTCATGATTTAGAAGTCTAAATGGTCTGATTTTTGGTTATATAGAAACTATAGACATAGAGGAAATAATTTCTAGAGGACCTCGATGTGCAATTATTGATGAGCATTTGTATTGGTTGAAATGATGTGCAATTATATTGATAATTCATAAGCATTTGTATTGGCTTGAAATGATGTGCAATTATATTGATAATTCATTACCAATTATTCATGTTGTATTTCTTATTTATGACTATTAAGTTTCCTTTCTGTATTAAGCTTGCACATTTTCTATGGGTGTATATAAAGGGTGTTGTGGATATCTGAAAATATCAAACTTTGGATACTAGAAGGTATCGAACTGTGGACACTGGTAGTGTCAATTGTAGCATCTTCATTGTAACCCTATAGGCTTCTAGAATTTTTTTTCCTCTATGTCTATAGCTTCTATATAACCAACAATCAAACCATTTAGACTTCTAAATCATGAGATATAGGCCAAATATCATAAGCTATTCCAAAGCAGGGGTAACATTAGGTAACCTTTTTCGATCTCAATTTCCAAGGTCATAGAGCCAAAATTAAATCAAAGCTCCTGCCAAAGATATTTATCTCTATGTCTTAGGTTTCATATGTAATTTAAATCAAATAATTTGGAGGTTTGTAGGCTGAGTTATGACTCAAACAATATGACTAACTCAAAGAAACCCTAGACAAAATTCCATTACACAATACTTTCTTGTCATATACAACCAAGTTCATGCAAAGTAACACAAAAATAACACCAAAGCAACATCCCAGCAACAATTAAACATCTAAATGAATCTTTATATCCATTCAATCATACACGAACCTTAAAATTGGAAAAGTAGTTCTCTAATGCTTTTCCTTCTCTTCCTTTTTAGCTTTGCTTAAATCACTAAGTGAAAAATGATGGATGAAGAAGGTGAAATGGAGAGGAGAAAAATCTGAAGCTAAGCCATCAAAATTTTTTCCATCTCCCCTCTTTATATCACTTTTCATGAATTTTCTAGTCTTAGACACATGTTTAATCCCATTGGTCCATATGTCACAATCCTATTAAACCATATGTTACAATCCCATTGGACCACATCTTACAATTCTATTGGATCATGTGTTGCAATGCTATTGGATCATGTGTTACAGTTCTATTAGACTATGTGTTACAATTCTACTGGACACGAATGCTTTAATCTTATTGGTCCACGAATCAACTTTAGGAAAATTGCATATTGGTCCTTCTTCTTCCTTTAATTCCTATATTATCCTATAATATTATCAATGCTTTCATTCCTCTATGTCTTAAGTTTCTAATGGCATAAATATCATGCAATTTGGTTAATTATATTGGGAGTTATACCCCAAAAACTACATGTTGTTTGAAAATAAGGACAGTAGCTAGAACTCAACTTCAAAACAGAATTTAAAACTCCTAGAGGTAGAATTAGATTTTGATTCCTTCATGAAATTTTTAGTATGTCTCTAGTTTGCTTTCCAATTGAAATTATCTAATTTAGAGGTCTACAGGCCAAGATATGGCCAAATCACATAAATATGTTCAATGGATCCTATTCATTCAATGAGGTACACATCTCAAATCAACTAACTTTGGTCTTATAAGCAACACAAAAACACATCGCATTCAACCAAAAGAATTCCATAAGCAAATGGGATACTTCTTCTATCAATTCCCTCACATCACATTCATAAATCCAAGCAACATAGAAAATTTCTATACATATTTCATGGCTAACTATGTATGTCCATGTCGAAGAAAGTAAATTATCCATTTACCTTTGTCTTTTACATCAAGTACCATTATGTCTCTTACTATACTTAGATGCACTCAATTCATTATGTTCATTTCTTAATATACCCTAGACATGCTAGAATACTTCCAGGGTATATGTTGGGGTGTTACACTATCGTACACAAACATTAATGAACATAAAAAGATCAAGCACTAACTGTAGAAACTAATTATAAACAAATATATATACAAAATACTAATTAAAATTAAAAAAACTAAATCACTTCACTTCCTAACAATAACTCCAAAATTCTTGATTTGCACCGAACACACTAGAAAATAAAACCTAACTCTTCATATCTAAATTTGTATTAGTGGTGAGCAAAGATTGTAGTCACAGAGAGTGTGTGTGTAACTTTTAAAACGAATAAATTAGTGTTTAGGATTGGTTGGGGGCGTTTTAGTCTAAGTAGATTAACAAAATAAGGTAAAGATAAACTATTGAAGACAAATCAAATCAAACAATATAAAATTGCTAGGATTAATCGATGGGTTTCAGATCTAGTATGTAGTTCAATCTCAACCTTCACATAAACAAGTACAATCAATTATCATGCTGTTATCGCACCTCTATTTGAAACTATTAAGTATAGGTTAATAATAATCTTTGTTAATCCTAAATTTTCCTTAGGTTTTATCAAATTAAAATAAGTTTTTAATTAGGTTTAGCTATCAAATAACCTAGAATAAACTCTTTAGATTTATTATGACAATCACATTATGTAATAAGAAAATATGTTAATTTAAGCAATGACCATATAAGCTCTAGTCATTTGACTTAAGCTATGTTATCCTTAATGATGCTCGACCAATAGTTTACCACAAGTGAATTAGATGTATAATTATTACATATTATAATCTAGATTCTAGCAATGGGTTCATACATAAATAATCTATTTGAAGTGTCTAAATATTATTACACAAATCCCAAAACATTAGTCATAGAGAACATAATCAATTCCAAAAGAAAGTAAGAGAAACATCACTAGATTAATCAATGCTCATAGATGTTCGTCGACTAATATCCCCTTTTAAATGGGAAGGATGAAGGTTAGCTCCTTATAGCTCTCCAAAGGGTAAGAAATCTACCCCTTTTCATGTCTCTAAAGTCTTCATACCTCATTCCTCTTAAATGCCCTTTTATAGTAAAAATTAGGATTTTATTACAATACATGGTCAGATATATAGGCATCTAGGTGATCGTGTCTGTAAAAATTGTAAGAATTGTCATCTTACAAATTCATAGTAACATAGCTATATTGCTCACTTATGTAGCCGTGTAAGTCCACACACAGTCGTGTAGGTTATAAAAGTGGTTAAAATTGCATCTTCGAGCTCTTACACACTTCCAGTGAGTTAGATAATATCATATATGACCATGTAAGTTGCAATAACTTCATTTTATACATTCATCTTCACCCTAATTCATCTTCTTCTTGCTTCCAAAAAGGAAAATAAGATTAAGCATTGATAAAACGACTCCAAGGTTATATTTTTAGCTTATTTTGATTTTTTCCCTCTAACTTGTACCTAAAATATATGAAATAAAATACGTATCTTAAGCATAGCATAACATTAATCACCAAGCATTGGTAGCAAATATATAGTCAATCAAGCACTTATAGGCCACCTTTAATCATACCAAGGGTTGATAATCTTTCCTTCATTGCTAGCTATAAAATAAAGTAGAATTTTGGGACATACAAATTATTCGAAACTAAAGTGTGCCAAGGGAATTTAACATAATAGAGTTTATATAGTACTTGTTTGTGAAAATACCTGATGAATTCCCATTCCATTGAACTTTTCTATTGCCTATCTTATATAATATCAAAGGCTACATGACTCCTTTAAGCTTCAGGATTTGCATAGTCTATCTTTGGACTAATGGTTTAGATACTCTTGTTTCTTAAGTAATGCTTATTTAACCATTTCACTTATAGGGATTCCTTATTAGTGATGCATTGCTGGAGCCTTTTTGCTAGGAACACTTTGTCGCTAAGTTGAATAGCTCTTATTTCGAAACCTCCCTCCCCTTACCTCATCTTTAGGTATACAAACATCTTTCCATATGACCTCCACAAAAGGCTTAACGTTTAAGTTCCATATCCATATCCATAAGAACTTTCTTAAAAGCCTTTTAATGTCCCTACTTAATCTCTTAGGAAGCCATAGATTGGTAGACCAGTAAGCATACAACTTACTTAACACTAAATTAATAAGTTCAAGCCTACCTGAAAAGGACAGACATTTGGATGTCCAATTCTCAATTCTCCTTCTAACTATATTAAGAAGTGGCTGACATTTAGAATAAGATGTTCTCTTTGAGGAAATAGGAATTCCTATATAAGTAAATTGGGGAGGGGGTAGTTGTCAAACCTGACGTTCCAATATAGTTGTAAACTATGGATGAAGCATCGGTTGATATCATAATAAAACTTTTCCTTTTGTTGATGGAAAGCCTAGAAAGAGCACTAAAATTGTCCAAAAATTTTATTAGGCATTCCAAAGATGCTAAGTTGGATCCAAAGAAAAAAAAAGAAAATAAGAAAAAGGTAGGTGAGTGATTCCTAATTCTTTGCACTTTTTATGGAATTTGAAGTCTCTGTTTTAACTAACATCTTTGGATTATTTGAGATAGCACTTTAATAAAGAAGGTGAACAAGTAGACGGGAAGGGATCTCCTTACCTTTTCCTCCCTTTCATGCCTAAAATAATGAGTAACTTTTCCATTAATAATCACGCCATATAAGGTGGTAGCAAAGCATTTCTTAATCTAGGAGATGTAGGAGATTGGAAATCCAATAGCTTTAAGAGGTAAGAGAATGAGATCCTAATTAACTCTATCTTGATAACATAGTTACTCCTAAAGCCCTCTAAATGATAGTTTCTAAGAAACTCCTAAGCAAGCAAGATATTATCACCTATGTTCCTTTGTTAGATGAAGGTAGCCTGTGCATAATGAATAAAATATAGTAGAACCTACTTAAGCTTTGAAGATAGCATTTTGGATATGATCCTATAGAAGGTGGACCAGTAACCAGTAAGAGATAATCTTTAACACCTTTAGATACTTCTAATTTGTGGTTTTGAGAAAAAAGCATAAATGAGTATTATTCCATACAGACATTATTCCGAAGCTAGAGAAAAATTACAAGACAACTTCATAAGCAAAATTCTTAAAGAGGTTCCAATACTTTTGAAATAAATAGGCACTAAAGACAATAAGACCTAGAGCTTTATTAAGATTAAGCTTAAAGACCATACTTTCAATATCCTTAATGGTAAAGGACCTAGATAGGAGTTCAATTTGTTACATAGATAGATGATTAATGAATAAATCATTAACTAAATTAACTAAAAGATTAATACCTAATAGAATTCCTAAGATGTTCTTAAGTAACTCCTAACATATGATAAAAGCTCCTTCTGATTGGAAAAAAAAGTCCTTTCTTCATTCCACAACTTAATAGTCTATTCATTAATCCCTTTATTAGCAAGGATTAATAGAAAAGTTTGTATTACGATCTCCTTCCTTAATCTAATGCACTTTTAATGTTTGAGAAACTAGTGAAGAGTGAGAATCCAAAGCTTTAATATATGCTAAAAGAGTAAGTTTCTCCTTAAGTAATAAGGAAGACTTAAGGGATTCTTATAAACCTCCATTTGGCATGAAGATAAATTCTCCCTAACTTTTCCATACCTTTTTTTAGTCTTAAATTAAGATAAATGAAGCAAATTCTATAACTCCATGTTAATACTCATTAGTATCTTGTAGAACTTATAGGAGTACATATAAGATTATATTTATGGAAATTGAAGATAAAGTGATGGTCAGGGAAAGACATGTTATAAAACATCAGGTGGTGAATTATGAAGAAAAGAGAAAACAAAATTTAATGCTATTATATTTTCTTAGTTCAAGGTGTTCTTTAGTTTATTTAGGAGAACTTGCTCATAATATAATGAATGTATCTCAACCAATAAATTACCACTTTTTAGGGAATCTTTGTAATAGACCCTTATTAGCACTCTTTAATAAGCGTACCAGTGTATATTTACTCTTAAAGCAATCAATTTGTGTAAGAAGTTGAGTGGATGTGCTTTTGGCTTATATAGTAAAATTCTTAGGTGAATCTTAATTATAATTAATTTTGAGTACGAGAATTGTGTTATGCTTAAGTTCAAGAAGTTTAAATTGCTTGTTATTAATGTCAAATTAATATGGTGTGCTAAATATCCCCTAAAGTTTTGCAAATCATGCTTATCTACAAAAGAGCTCATTCAAGGTAGTTGGTATTGCCTAAACTACACTTATTAGACATTATAAATGACAATATATTAAGTTCTCTCTAGTAATAGGTTTTGTGATGGTAGTTATAAAAGGGTTTATTTGGTACTTTATTATCGTATTAGGATTCACAAATACGTTGAAAATAGATTTTACTTAAGCCCCTTAAATGCTTACATGAAAGCTAAAAGTTTCTTTCGACTCAATAGTTAACACTCAAGGAAAATCACAACTTAAAATATTTTTCTTTTAACATTATAGAGGAATACTTCTATTCTATATTAGACCTATCACAAACGTCAAATGATACCTTAAGTTATAAATAATTGGAGATTTGAATTTGATATGATAAATTTGTATAAGTTCTAAACCATTGTATTAGAGAAAGATGACATAAATGTGCAGGATCCGTTAAGGCTTATAAAGTTAAAGTTACAAAGAGGACTCTAATTGTAGCTTACAATAGCTCTAAATTGCAAGAATAGTTAGAGACTTAGGTTAAAATTTAGATGAGTGTATTTCTCATTTTGTAATTAACTTTTGAACTTTAATATTCTAGTTTAGGACTTTATGTTTCCTTTCCTCTTTAAGTTTTTCTCTATCAACTCTTAATAAGTTGAAGTGGTAACTTTATTATTTCTTATCCATATTTCATCCATTTTAAGTTATTCTTCTCTATTTAAGGAATATAAAAACATTAGCAATAGTTGTGATAAGAAAGTACTTTTAGATTACTAGCTCTTTTCTCTAGTTTAGTTTTTTACTTCTCACCATCTCTCTCCTGTTAAACTATCCTAACATAATCCCTCTTTCTCCTGTGAACTTTGTCCCTTTTCATGATTTTTCAATCCACTTCAAAAAGTTCTTTGCTTCTTCTAGGTGATGAAGCATTGTGCCTGCTACTACACTTCATCTAAAGTACATACCTAGTCCATCAAACAAAATCTCCACAAGCGCTAGTGATGAGGTAAGTCATTCTCAAAGGCTATAATCGTTACAAAAAAATTCAGGTTTAGCACCTAAGTAACTTCTATGTTGAACTAATATTTATACTATATAAGGCTCTCCCTATGTTTGCATTAAATAAAAAAGGTTAAAGTAGTAGTTTAACCTTCTTGTTATTGGAAAAGTAAGCCTCAAATATGGCCTTGAGTTACTTAAAGCTCGAGATTAATCCTCTTAGGATGATTGAATGGTCAAATACTAATCCCTCAAAACTCCCACCTTATTTGAAGAGAATTCCTTGCTTATTAAGGTTGTTAAAACTCATTGACGAAATGATTTTTAGGGTGCCATATCTTTATATGCCTCCAAGTTAGGTAAGTCTTTTTTAAAGAAAGCTGATAAAAACATAAAACACCTACTGACTAGTCCTAACATCACTTGTAGGCAATCTCCTTCTTATTAAACTACAGTAATATTCCTACTCGTAAGACCAAACTTAGTTTCAAGGATAAAATATTAATTATCATTAAGATTTATAGTTAATGTATAATAATTATTAATAAAATTTTGTAATTATAAGTAAGTTATTTAACTAAAAAATGTCTTAAGCATTAATGTATAATTATTATTATAGCTTGCTAACAAGTATAGTAAAAATTTAATTTCGACCATAAGATCTTAATTAAAAGATTCATAATTAGTGTACATTAATAGCCAACAACCAAAAATTTAATTTCGACTATAATATCTTAATTAAAAGATTCATAATTAATGTACATTAATAGCCCACAACCAAATTTTTTAAAGCTTTAAGTACCCCATTTATTTTAAAAAATATATGGCATTAAAATTAATATGAAATTACTGCTATAAATTTTAAATAAATATGATACAAATAATTTTTATGATAAAATCTTAACTACAATCAAAAGGCTCATGAATAATCTTAGTCATATAAAATTTTATAGTTATGCATAGCTTTTTAAATCAAACGTAGAGAGAATAAATAATAAATGTAATAACTAAAATAATATAAAACTAAAAATTTAACCATCCTAGCTAGTGTATATTAACAACAAATAAACAAAAATTAAGCAATTAAAAGATTAACCTTATTAATTATTATTACTGTATTTAACTTTCTTTTAAATTCCTGATTTACCATAGAAATTTAAACTTATAAATAATAATTTATGACATTCCATGATTAATCTTTTTGCGAAAATAAAGTTAATAGATTTAATGAATATAAAGTTCCTAATAAGGATACAAGTTGAATAAGATGAACGTATTAAGATAAAACAGAAGATACAAAGAAACAAGGATCAAGGAACTAAATAAGGAAAGTAACTAACTTATTCCTTTGTGGTTGCCTCACTTTGGCTAGGTATGATATGTCTTGGTATCATTTTAAACTCAAAAACTTAATGAGAGATAGTAGAAGGAATTCATTCTTATGATGCATAACACCAATTTTGTTAATATGGAAAAGCCCTAGTTTGTTATGTTGCTACTACACTAAAGATCAATATGGTAAGTCATTTATTTCTCTCTTATTAAGTCTTTTAGTTCTTACTTTATTTGCTAAATCTGACAAACATTAACTTGGAAAATTTTATTGTTTATTTCTTTCCATATTGTATAAACCAGTCCTCCACAAGATAATGTGAAAATAAGGCAATCACCTTTACATCTCTATTGCCTTTTACTAAATTAGGAGATGATATCAATCCAATCAAGATGGGGAAAAATGAGGTAGTACAAATTTTGTATCTTCTCTAATAAGTGATAGAAGAAGCTACACTAAATAATATATGATTAATGGACTCAGATTCTTATCTACATAGTGCATAACCATTGGTGATATTAGGGTTGCCATGATATCTATCCATCATGGTAAGCCTCCTTTTGATGGCAAACTATGAGATGTATGACCTTTGAAATAGCCTACTTATACCACATCTTCTTATACTAGAGAACATTTGGACTACTGGATCTTAGTATTTATTTACAAGATTTATTGGAGAAAAGGTTATAAGAATGTCTCAACCATTAAATAAAATCCTCTCTATTAGAGTTAGGATTAAAATTAGGAGCTATTACTAATAATTTAGACCAAGTAGTTTGATTAAGCCTTTATAGATTTTCTCTTGGGAGATCTTTGACTAAAGCTTATTCCTTAATTAAATATTTGAGTAAACTGAATTCATTGATCATATTAAACTGAATTCATTGATCATATATAATGGCCTATTGATACTCTAATTATCATACCATAAACTAGTGCTAAATCCATCTTCAAGCCTTTTTTTAGCTTCCAACCTGACATGTTTCCTTAATCTTAAGATATGCAATATAGGCCATGATGTATTGGTTTTAGGAATGAAGTTCCAAAAGTTCTTTCCTATTAAGAATTGTGAATGTCCTTGTTGAACCTATAAGACTTCCTCATTAGTTAATATTTTCCATATTCTTTTGATCATTATAACCTTGTAAGTGAGATTTATTGGATAAATCTATAGTCCTCCTTCCTCCTTAAGCTTACAATCCTCATTCAATTTAAACTTAGCAATGATTTTCTTATTATATCACAAAAAGGTTTTAAAAATTTTCTTTATTATTTAATTAGGAATTAAGGGAAAATATGTGTAAGAACCAGTACATATATAAGGAGTTAAGAATATAATTAATGAGTTGTTTTTTACAAGCAAAGGAAAGGTTTTTATTGCATTAGCTATTAGCACTTCTTTATATCCTTTCAATTAGAGGGAGAAAGTCTTTGTGAAATAGTCTTTTATAAGAGATAAGAATCCTTAAATAAGCAAATGGGAGCTCCTTGATTTTGAGCCTTGTTAGGTGAGAGATTCAGCTAGCAAGAAGAGTTGAACCTAATGAAATAACTACTCTTCTCTTATTAATGCTCATAAAAGGCCCAAATAGATCCTTAAAGGTTCTAAAAGTTGCCTTTAGAGCATAGATAGACTTAAGATCAACACCTCATAGAAGTAATAAATCATCAACAAATGACAGACTATAAATTCTTAACCTTTTACATTTATTTTAGTAATTAAAGTTCCTTTCATGATTAGTAACCCAAACAATAAGCCTTTTGAGAACCTCAATAAGTAGATCTTTTTCAACTTTAATTAGATGTTTATGTTGTTCATTCACCAAGATGATATAAGAGACTAAATTGATGCATTGTTCTATCTAATCAATAAATTGTTAAGGGAAACCAAATTCTTTTAGGGAGTTTAATATGACTCTCCAATTAATGGAATCAAAAGCCTTGTGGAAGTCAACCCTAATTGCATAACTATTAAGTCTTAAATGAATGCTTTATGGTAATTTTTTAGCATTTCTTTACCTAGTAGAATATAATCCCCAATTTTCCTCCCTTTAATGAATGATCATTAGGCAATGAGAGAATTTAGCATAACGTTGAGTCTTGAGGCTAAACCTTAGCAATAATTTTGTAAATTATGTTATAACATGATATTGGTATAAAATCTCTCAAAAAAACTAGGACAAGGGGATTTTTGGACAAGAGTAATGAAGATCTTATTAAACACCTTAACCCTCATGAAAAGACCTAAAAAATAACATATGTGAGTAATTATTTAAAGCGAATCTAAGTTCTTTGAAAGAAAAAAATATTAAGACGATCGAGAATAGGTGCTTTATCAGGCTTAAGATCAAAGAGAGCTTTCTCTACATTTATGGCATTAAGGGGTAAAAGCAAATAATAAGCTTCAGTATTAGTGATCCTCTCAGTGATGATATATTTAAGACCCTGTAGAGAAGAAGAGTAGAAAGAGGCAGTAAAAGGGTGTTTGAGAAGTAATCATGAGCTTCCAGTAATGTCCTCTTGAGAGTGAACTAAGACCCTATTAGCTTTTTAAATGAAAGCAATCCTATTTGAATTTTTTCTTGAAAAAATAATTTATAAAAGAAGGAAGAGTTCTTATTGTAACAACCCCTATATGGAACCTACAACCACCCACTCACATGACACCTAAAATTCTTGTACATACATTAATGGCATACAATGTTATTCAATGTTGTAAATGCACATATTACAAAATTTGATATCCCTTAACAATATCATTTAAAAGTAACATTACATCATTACTTTAATATGGGAATCTAAAAGAGATAGTACACATAACTTAAATTCTTAATTACAAATTGTTAAGAAACTACAATTTCCTTCATTACATATACAACCATTCTTTAACCAAAAGACACATCAAAAGGTACTTTTACTTTCAATGGTTGGCCTTGGTCCTTAAAGATGATCCTTGTACCTTACTCCTATTACATAGACCTATACGGATTAAAACCTGTGCTAAGCTTGAAAGCTTAATAGGAAAACACTTAGTTTAGATGACCAGTCATGGTAATCATCCACCAAGCACACACACATTCATGAATATCGTAAACTCATATAAACAGTGTTGACATAATTAAGTAAAATACATAATGCAAATATGTTTCAATATATTATCTATATACCAAAATGCCCATTTATAAGACAAATATTGAGATTCAAAGCTCATTAATATAAATTATTAATGTTGTTATACTGTATCTCTTATTTATTACTGTTAAGCCTGCACATTTCCTGTAGGTGTGGATAAGGGAGTTGTGGATATCTAAAGATATCAAACTATAGATACCCGAAGGTATCGAACTATAAATACCCAAAGGTATCGAGCTGTGGATAATTGAAAGAATTGAACTGTGGAGACCTTATAATCTCAAAATGAAAACACTAGTAGTGTTAAACTGTAGCAGCTGCACTATAACCCTATGGACATGCCTATCTATCCTTCACCAAGACAATGAAGCAAGCATTGTAAGATTTTCCTTTAATCATTTACCAATTTCTTGATTAATATATTGACAAGCAGTACAATATTAATTTGAAATCATAAAATTTGTATGAAAACTTATATGGTCATATTAAGCAATAAATATGCATATAAATCATCTATGTACATGTAAATTTTCTTTAGCATGCATTATGTTCAATTTTACATTTCAATGTTTAATCCCCCCTAATTCAAATATGGTAAGTCATATTTTATTTATTTCTAGGTTTTTGGAAATTTTCATAAACATTAGAAAAGGTTTCGATATGGTTCAGTGAAAGAAAAATGGAAGCAAAGCATTCAAAATACTGCAAAATGCGTTGAGCAAATGGTGAGTCTAAAAATAGGTAAACAAATCAATCTAGAAGTAAATCACACTACAATCTTTACTTGTTCCATAATTTTCACATAGCAAATATTCAAATTAGAACTTGAGGTCTTCTAAACGTTTGTTCCCCTATGTCTCTAATTTCCATACAATCAAAGATCATCCATTTGGACTTTTAAGTCATGAGATAAGTACCAAACGTCACAAGTTGCTCCAATACAGGGGCAACATCAGGTCATCATTTTCGACCTTAATTTATAATATCATAAAGCCATAATTAAGTCAGAGTATCTTCTAGATATTTATAGTTATATGTTTTATTTTTCATATGCAACAAAATCACCCAATTTAGAAGTCTATAGGCAGAGTTATGACCAAAATAATGTGACTAGTTCAAGACAGAATTTCACTACACCATACTCTCTTGTCATATTCAACCAATTCTATGCAATATAACACTAAATAACACCAAATCATCATCCCAACAACCATTCCACATCCAAATGAATCTTTTTATCCATTTAAACATAGACACAAAGAGAAACTAGTCCAAAACCTTGAAATTTGCCAATTAGCTCTTCTTTTAGCACTCTTCTGTTCCCCTTTGACTTGCTTGATTCACTAATTAGAACAGCAAAAATGCATATCTCAATCTCATAACCAACCTTATAATTCCAGATCTTCATAAGCAAAGTAAGAAAGATGAAGATGAGAAGAGAAATCACAAACTTTTACCTTGATTTTCACTTAGGATTAGCTTGATTCCTTACGAAAAATGATGTGATTAAAGAGATGGAATGGAAAGGAGGTGAAGAGAGGAAATTCTGGAGTTCAACCATTCTATACACGTCCCTAAAGAAGTTTATAGTCTTGCACACATTTTTTAATCCCATTGGTCCATATGCTAATTTTTGGCAAAATTGCACATTTGGTCCTTCTTCCTTTAGTTCCCACATTGGCATATAAAGTCATCAATTGATTTCATTGTAGTCCATAACTCACGCATAATTATTCATGTCCATGCCTAACTGAAGAATTTCCAATTTTCCTCTGTCTTATAAATTAATTACCATTATGTCTCTTACTATGCTTAGATACAATTAGTTCTTTATATTCACTTCTTAATACACATTAGACACCTATAATGCTTCTAGGATATATATTGGGGCCTTTCACTTGTCCCCATCTGTTAGCTATTGAATTATTGATCTTTGGTTAAGAATAAAGTAATTGACATTCGTGCTCAAGTATTATTACTAAAAGTTATCCTTTCTTTTTCATATTTTACTACATCTATAAGATCTTGATAAGAGTGTTGTTCCTGGGATAAAATGACCTTAGTAGTAGATATAACTTGATGAATGTTGCAATACCTTTTGAGATTGACTTTCTTCAGCTTCTCTTTAACCATATGAAATTTTCTCATACAAATAAAAGATTTTAATCCCTTGAAAGTCACAACCCAAGCACTTTTTTTATAGCTTCTTTGAATCCCTAATCATTTTCCAAGTAATTACTGAATCAAAAGGATGTTTTGCTTTGTTGTTTTAAGGTCAGATCATGAACTTCAATAAACGAGTGATAAAAAATATAAGATAATTGAATAAGACTTTGCTACAAGTGATAAGAATAGAAGATAATTGAATAAGACTTTGCTTTCTTGGAAAGTGCTAAATTAGTGGCTGTTGATAAGGGCTTTGTCAAGCTTTTTTTTTTTATAAGAAACCATCTTCCTTATTATTCTAAGCATAAAATTGTCCCTCCATCTTTTTTGAAAAATTAAAAAATTGGATTAATAGATAGGAGATAAAGAACAACATTCGGAGAAATAAGTCTCTTACAACAAAACAACAACATAGTACTCCATACAAACTAAATCAATTTCAACAACATCATAGTAAAGACGAGTGCTTCCAAATTAAGGCTACCATCATAGAAATATTAGTCTGAAAGTTGTGTGCTAAGATGGTCATTTAATCCCCTATTGTTGATCCTGGCTGATTTCCTCTTTGTAGTTTTTACTTGTACACAGAAATCTCCTAGAATGTCAAGGATTCGGTCAGCAGCTGATGGAGAATTACAATCCTCTACTGTCAAATCTAGATTACTTTCTCGAGGGGAACCTATTTTCTGTTCTGCATTTAGAGAGATGATATTCCTAGTCCCCTACTTGTCCCTCCGTAATCATTGGTGTTTACCAATATTGTTTTTTCTTTATTCTCCAACCTAGCCTTAGAATTCTCATTTTGCCTACCAGTTGCTAATGGAGTCAACATGTTAGCCCAATCCATTTGAAAATGCTCCAAATATTGCAAGGTGGCGTGTTGCACTTCATTTTCCATACCCTTGGGAGAGGTGTGTCTAGATGTTATGTTAGCCTTCCCACCCACAGTATCTAGGATATCAATTGCCGAGTTATTATTAGCATCAATTTGTACATTCACAACCTCTTCATTTTCTATTATAGAATAATCAACACCCAATAATTCATCCTGCCATCCAGTTTGAAAAAAATTTCCTGTAGGAACCCATTTCTTGATTGAATTACGAGGCTTCCAGGGATATGTGACCTTAATTTTAGAATTTTCAATCTCCCTTGTTTCACCTAACCTAAGTATTGGTAAACAATCAGGTAATATGACATTCCTTTTGACCTCTACATAGATTTTTGCATACCCAATTTGCTCCATTCTAGATGTTTTAGCATCCATACAAAGAGGTTTTTATAAAAAGCTAGCTAAAAAGCTCAATCCTTTAATTGTCCAAATTCTAGTGGCAAATTATAAAACTGCACCCACATAGGAAAAGTTTCTACATATTCTATATCAAAAGCTATCCCAGGTTTCCACTTTTGAATAAACATGGGTTGGCCCCCTACATGCCAAGGTCCCATTTCCAGTATTTCATTTAAATTACTATTAGTATTAAATTTAAACAGAATAGTGCCATCATCAAACAGTAAAGTTTTTTCCAAACCTTTCTTACCCCATCGAACAGTGGCCCAAGCATTGATGATTGGAAATGTGGTGGGCCTTTTACTCTAGAAAGATCCAACCAAGGCAATAAACTAAGCCCTCGCTCCGACTTGTAGCAATTCAATCGGTGGACTGACAACTCCATCCTTTAAAGTGTCCGGGTAGTATTTCACATGTGTCTTAGGTTGAAGCACATGAATTTTCTTTGTCCAAGCACCAATCTTGTTGGGACCCCACCCTTGCGAGACACGTGTTTGACGTCCGAAGTGACATCTGGATGCACATCCCACAAAGGTGGAGTGCCCTCATCAGGATAATCCTCAACTTGAAATTTCATCTTGACCTCTTCAGTACTTCTTGTCCCTTGACTTGTACTTATAGCTTAAGTCCCTAACTGCTTCTTGATCCTTGATAAACCCGTTCTTGTTGAAAACCATTAATTTTTGAATTCTATAATTAATTCCAACTAAGTGACTGTTCAATCTTATTGGCTTAACTCCTTCTTTGTATCGTCTATGGTTAGCCTATCGTCTGTGTTTGCTTATGGTTTGTGTTTGGCTTATGGTCTGGGTTTACCTATGGTCTGTGTTTCCTTTCGTCGGTCTTGCCTATCCTCTGTCTTTAACTTTCTTATCGTCTGTGTTTGACTTCCTATCGTCT
>JAOSBO010000004.1:19575129-19587662 GCA_027563915.1 Erythroxylum rotundifolium
TCTCTCAAAGCCACGACACTCTCTTCTTACAACCCTCATGATCTTTGATTTTCCTCAACTCCTTTACTTTGTTTCTTAAGCTTCTTATTGTCTTCTTCTCTTTGTTACTAAAAACCTAGCTCATTCCTCTTTAAGTAGTAATGATCGTATGAAGATGGAAAGCTAGGGTTGAGTGTGGGTTGAAGATCTTAAAGCTTAAACAAGTAAGTAGCATGTTATTGTTCTTCATTTGTTGAGTGAAACATGCATGATAATAGTTAGATGTTGAAAGATCATGAAATGGGGATGAAAATATGTTAAAAACTTGGATGAGAAAATGGATGTACTGATTTTGTGTTTATGATGAATGATATATGAAAATGTTTTGATTGTTTTGGTTGATGAACAAGTATAGCTTATGAATTGTTTTGTGAATGATATTGGGTTGAAATGAAGTTGAAAATGAAGTAGAAGAGATGGTTTAGGTTTAAGATGATTTAAATGTAAATGATATAAATTTGAAAATCTAGAACATGTTCACTGCGTATGCATCTGTCAAAGTTCGTTGCGGCCAACTTGAAGAATGAAGTTCACCGCGGCCAACTTTCCTTGGTTCGTCATAGCCAACTCGAAGGATGAAGTTTGCCACGGCTAACTTAGGGGTTCGCTGCGACCAACTTAACGGTTCGCTGCGGCGAACTTGAAAGATTTCATGCGAACGTTTTATGGGTCGTCATGGTGAACTTTCTAACACTGAACATGCTTTGGTATTTTGATGATATCTTGACCTGTAGTTATCCAGTTGGGATGATTTTTATTTGAAGTAAACTAGAGACATAGGGATAAAAATTATCTAGAGAAATAAAATTCTTAATCAGATTATAAGAATTTCAATTTTTGGGTGGAAATTGAGTAGAGGGCACTGTCTCAGAATAAAAGCAGTCCAAAAATATTTGGAGTATAACTTTTACACTACTGAACAAAATTGAGTGATTTTGGTGTCATTAGAAACTTATGAGATAGAATGACAATTCTTAAACAGAAAGTGTTCCTAAATTACTTCATTTTCATTGTTTAAATGGTTAGAAATAGTAGACCCGAAAGTCAGTGTTTGGAGAAAAATCTGAAATGATTCATTGGGTTATCAAATTAGATTCAAAGTGTTTATTTCATGTATAAACCCTAAGTACAAATTTTACTTAGGTGAGTTTTGATATAAGACTGATAATGCAATGAAAATAATGGAAAGATACCCGGGATTGTCATTGAGCAAACATTGTACATATTCCATATACACATTGTGCATAAAGGAATACTTATAATTGTGCAATTATTAATGTGTGTGCAGTATGTGTATTGCATAATTGTGATGTGTAAGATAAGTTGACACTTTCAGACGCTCCCAGATCTTGGAAGCAATTGCTAATCTGGAGCGTACTGTGAGTAGACCTAGATGGTCTCATTTCATTGTTTGTTTTGTGTGAATTTTGGTATTGATTAACTACTGAATGTCTACATGAATGTGATCAATTGTGTTGGTTTATAGATAAGAGGTCCGATGATTGTGATGCTTGGTTGAGATATTGAAGTGTTGGTTGTATGTGAATGAGATGAATTAAGTGTACATAATTTTATGATAAATGTGTTTTGAATGAGCATTTGCATGTAAGTGAAAAATGTTATTCTTAACTTAATGTTGAATACCAGACTAAGGTCCGATGATATGTGAACGTGATTGAATGGGATCATGTAAATATGATTGATGCATTTCATTACATGTACATGATTGCATGTAAGATAAAGGCAGTTGTGACCGGAGTAGCCACCGAAAAAGAGCTTAAAGCTCAAAAACTGTGATAAGAGCCTCAGGCTCGATTGTAAATGTACCGGGTATCCACTAAGGGATATGGGACATCATCCGATACTACCCGATATCTACTAAGGGATATGGGCTAGATAAAAAGCCACTTGGTCACAACGAAAATAATAAATAAAAGTGTCTCATGTACACTGTATATGCCAGATATGAACGATTATAATGGTTTGAATAATTTCTAAATATGATATGTGTTGAATGTAAAATGTGAAATGATTGATTAAGTGTATGAGATCCAATGTGATTATTAAATAAATAATGTGAATTATGTGTTATGTGACTGGGCGAGCCAACGAGGATGGTCGCTCACTGAGTTTGCAAAAATTTTCCTAAAATTTTGCAATATTTTTCAGGCTCAGAAGAGTTACCTCGTTAGGCTAATAGGAGTATAGACACTGCTTTCAAGTAAGAGAGAGAGGTCGGGATCAGTTTATGTCTGCGTTTATATTTTCTTTATTTTGTATCAAATTGAGTCTTTTGTAATTATTGTAACTTGTGTATTCGAATATTTCTGTTTTGTAATAACTTTCCAAAATGGAAAGGGTTGTAAATGAAATTGATTTTGAGTGCAATTAATATTTGTATGATTGAAAAAGTTTAGGATCGAAATGAGCACGATTTGATTATTGATTTTTTCGTAAATGTGTGCATTGTTTTAAAAAAAACGTACTGAGATTTGATTGACTGAGTGCTCTAGCATGTCACCCTCGTGGGGTTCAAACTTGGATATCACACAGGATGTCGGGTATGTGTCTTGCGGGAGTGGGATGGTATAGAACATCCAGTCGATCTATTCTTACAGAGGTGAGGACTACTCCTAGTCAGATGCCTTATCTTCTGAGTTCTAAGACATCTATTCCCAGTAGTAGTCATGGTTCAAGACTTACTGGCACTTTTGGAGTCTTAGGTATTAGGATTTAGGGCTTAATGTCTAAGATTAAAGTTTATGGTTTAGGTTATAGGTTGTAGGTTATAAATTATAGGTCATAGGTAATAGGATTTAGGAGGGGTTTAGGTTTTAGGTTTTAGGTTTTAGGTTTTAGGTTTTAGGTTTAGGGTTTAGGGTTTAAGGTTTAGAGAGCTTTTAGGTTTTTTAGGTTTTAGGATTTAATGTTTAGTATTTGACCTTAAGTTTAAGGTTAGGAATTGGTTATATTTGTTAAGTTGCAAATAATATTAAAGTATGATTATTTGCTTTCTTGACTTATTAATATCTTTTACCTTTTTATCATAATGCATGCTGATAACTGGTATATTATCTAATCTTTGAAGTTCATAAATTTTGTTTTTTTTTGATTTATCAATATTGAGCACAACTGGAGGTGTTGAAAGTATAGTTGTAAGTGTTGCAAGCACGATTACCAAAAATCTATCTAAAAGATATGAGGATCTTGCCTGATATCCTTAACCTGTTGTTGATTGAGGGATAACACATAACAAGGTTAGCTTAGATTATGTTATTATCTCTTTTTGATGTTGATTATATTACTTTTTGCCGCAACAATAGCTTCTGTGGACTTCTTCAATCACGCCTTGTTTAGATCCAATTTTGGTAAGTGTAATTATAGTAATTTACTCTATACAAAACTTTTGCTTCAATTTTGTAATTATTTATACCTACAGTTTGTCGCAGAAGACGACTCTGTTTGATGATAACAATGGCTAGATTTTGTAGTTTTTATAGAGATGGTATAAAGGTAACCGTTTTTTGCCTTGCTTAGTAAAGAAATATTGATTAGTTGTATTCCTTAAAACATGTACTTACTATTGTGATTTATTTTTATGTTTAGAGTTTTAAGGTTTAGGTTTTAGAGTTTATGTAGGCATTTAGAAATTACGATTTAAGATTTAGGATATAGGATTTTAGATTAAAGTTTATGGTTTTGGTTAAGCATGTAGCTTGTAGGTTGTAGGTCTTAGGAATTAGGAATTAGTGTTGTTTAGATCAAAATTAGAAAAGGGCTATATATATATATAAAATCCAGGAAGAACATTGTATAGCGTCCCTAAATTGTAAAAGTTATATCTTTAGGCTTCAATGTCCAAAAATTACAAACTTTATTTCATTGGAAAGTTAAGAGAATATACTACAACTACCAAGAAGATAACTTTGCCTAAATCATTCTAGATTAATACAGTTTTTCCCGTGAACTTAGAACATAGATTTTTCCTCTATGAATGCTTGAAAAAAATGCAATGTGGAAGCTAGGAAAATCATGAGCAAAATATAAATATATTTTTTAAATTCAAAAGATTGGGATTTTACAAGGCTTTAACAGGAATTTTAAGCCACAAATGCATCGTTGGACTCATAATACAAAATACAAAATAATACATGAATGAGTAATACTTGAAATACGGCTAAAGCCTTGAGTTTTCATATACTAACTTAAATACAAAAAATGTAGACTTGGAGTGGTGCCTTGACTCTAGATCACTCGATCTCTTGCTCATCACCTGGAGATGGGGAGGAAAGGAGGGTGAGCTAAAAGCTCATGGGAAACAAGTTTATAGCAGAGAAACAAGCAAAACCATTAAAAATATCTAGGATAAAAGTTTTTAAGTTTTAGGTTATAGGTTTAAGTTATAGGTCTTAGGTTAGGTTTTGGGTTTAGGATGTAGTATTTAGGATAAAAGTTTAAAATTTAGGCTTAAGATATAGGTTGGTTATATAGCACTTAGGTATTAGAATTCAAGGTTTAGTGTTTAGGATTAAAGTTTAAGGTTATACGATTATAAGAAAAGTCTTAAAACAGAAAATCCAAACCCTAAACCCCAAAACCTAAACCCCTCCTAAATCCATTAACCTATGACCTATAACCTTATAACCAAAGCCTAAACTTTATATCATAATCCTAGACGTATGTAGTTACAGTTGGGATTTAATTTTAAGTTTAGATTTTTATTGTTTAGGTTTTAGAGTTTAGGACTTAGGATTTAGATATTAGGATTTAGGATTTAGGATTTAGCATCTAGGATTTAGGATCTAGGATTTAGGATTAATGTTTAAGGTATATTTTTAGGATGTAGCTTCAGGTTATAGGTCTTAGGAATTAGGATTTAGGCTTTAGTGTCTAGGATAAAAGTTTTTAGGCTTTAGGTTATAGGATTTTCTATTAAGGTTCATAGTTTAGATTTGGGGATAAGGGTTTAGGTTTTAGATTTTAGATTTTAGGATGTAGTATTTAGGATTAAAGTTTAATGTTTATGTTTAGGATGTAGGTTGGTTATATAGGTCTCAGGTATTAGAATTTAAGGTTTAGTGTTTAGGATTAAAGTTTAAGGTTATATAGAATATAAGAAAAGTCTTAAAACATAAACTCCAAACCCTACACCAAAACCTAAACCCATCCTAAATCCATTAACCTAAGACCTATAACCTTACAACCTAAGCCTAAACTTTATACCTTAATGCTAGACATTAACTCCTAAATTCTAATACCTAAGACCTATATGTTTAGTATTTAAGCTTAAGTCTAAGGCTCAAGATTTAGTTGTATTTGTTAAGTTAGTAATAATAGTATAACACACTTTCCTGAGTTATTGATAATATGTTTTACCTTTTTGGTCATAATGCATATTTATACCTGGTCTAGTCGCTAACTTTTGAAGTTCCTAATTTTCATTTCTGTTTTGATTTGTCAATATCGAGCAAAATCGAATGTCCATTAAATACATGTTTAGGTGTTGCAAGCAAGACTACAAAAGATATCTCTAAAAGACATAAGGATCCGACTTGATATTCTAAGCCTGCTATTGATTGAGGGATAGCACATAACGAGGTTAGTTTATATTGCATCATTTGCTCTTTTTTATGTTGATTATATTACTTTTTATTGTAAAAATAGCTTTGGTAGACTTCTTCAGTCAGGTGTTGTTTGGATCTAACTTTGGTAAGTGTATTCATAGTATTTTGCTACACCGAGAACCTTTGATTCAATAGTGTAATTATTTATATTTCCAGTTTGCCAAATAGGATCACTTCGTTGATGATAACATTGGTTGAATTTGACGATTTTGACAGAGACAATATAAAGGTAACCATTTTTTGTCTTGCTTAGTAAAGAATATTAATTAATTGCATTCCTTAACGCATGTAATTACTGTTGGATTTATTTTTAATTTTAGAGTTTTAAGGTTTAGGTTTTAGAGTTTAGGACTTAGGATTTAGGATTTAGGACTTGGGACTAAAGTTTAAGGTTTAGTTTGAGGATGTGGCTACAGGTTATAGGTCTTAGGAATTAGGATTTAGGTTTTAGTGTTTTGGATAAAAGTTTTTAGGTTATAGGTTATAGGTCTTAGTTATTAGGATCTACGATTAAGGTTCATGGTTTAGGTTTAGGAATTAGGTTTAGGTTTTAGATTTTAGGTATTAGTTTTTAGGATGTAGTATTTAAGATTAAAGTTTAGGGTTTAGGTTTAGGATGTAGGTTGGCTATATAGTTCTTAGGTATTAGAATTTAGGGTTTAGTGTTTAGGATTAACGTTTAAAGATATAGAGATTATAAAAAAAAGCCTTAAAACGTAAACTCCAAACCCTAAACCCAAAAACCTCCCTTCTAAATCGATTAACCTATGACCTATAACCTTATAACCTAAGCCTATACCTTTTACCTTAATTCTGGACACTAACTCCTAAATCCTAATATCTATGACCTATATGTTTAGTATTTATGTTGAAGTCTAAGGCTCAAGATTTAGTTGTATTTGATAAGTTGCAAATAATAGGATGACATGCTTTCTTGACTTATTAATAATATCTTTTCCCTTTTTTTCGTAACCCATGCTTATACCTGGTGTAGTCGCTAACTTTTGAAGTTCTTAAATTTTTATTTTTCAACATCGAGCACAACTAGAGGTGCTGTAAGTACATTTGCCTGTATTGCAAGCAAGATTACCAAACATCTATCTAATGATGTGAAGATCCTGCCTGATATTCTTAACCTGTTATTGATCGAGGGATGGCACATAACGAAGATAGTTTATATTGCGTTATTTTCTCTTTTTTTGTGTTGATTATATTACTTTTTGTTTTAAAAATAGCTTTTGTAGACTTCTTCAGTTAGGTGTTATTTGGATCCAATTTTGATAAGTGTAATTATTGTATTTTACTGCATAGAGAAACTTTAATTCAATATTGTAATTATTTATATTTCCAGTTTATCATAGAACTTGACTCCGTTAATTATAACAACGGGTGGATTTGACGGTTTTGACAGAGATGTTATGAAGGAAACCATTTTTTTGTCTTGTTTGGTTAAGAATATTAATTAATTGGATTCCTTAAAGCATTTATTTGTTGTTGGGATTTATTTTTAAATTTAGATTTTCAATGCTTAGGTTTTAGAGTTTAGGACTTAGGACTTAGGATTTAGATATTAGGGTTTAGGATTTAGGATTAAAGTTTAAGGTTTAGTTTTAGGATGTAGCTACAGGTTATAGATCTTAGGAATTAGGAGTTAGGTTTTAGTGTTTAGGATAAAAGTTTTTACGTTTTAGGTTATAGGTTTAATTTATAGGTCTTAGGTTTTAGGATTTACGATTAAGCTTTATGGTTTAGTTTTAGGGATTAGGGTTCAGGTTTTAGATTGTTGAACCCCGTTTCCAGAGTCCAACTATCGATTCGGATACCAAGAGATATTTGACCCGATCTCCAGAAAAAACTTATGGTGACCATTCGGGACCCTCGTGTGAGGGTGGTATGAAAGAAAGGTGTAAAGTAATACAATTATAATAAATCTCAGCGTGGCAGCAAAGGACAGTTCGCCGTGGCAAGATACAGGTTCGCTGTGGAGAACCAGGAAAAGTTCGCCATGGAAAAAGTCATTCTTTGCCACGGTGAAGTCGCCTTCAGAAAGGTTCGCCATGGCGAAACCCTCAGAATTTAAAATTCGAACTCCAATGTTCAAACATTCAAGACAAACACATACATTCAAATATGACCATTTGAACTTAATCACAATCTAAAGACAATCATACACAAGAAACTTCAATTCTTCATTTCATTACTAATCCAAAAGTTCGAACAAACTTTACTTACAAAACATCATACATATCGAAGCTTAATACAAAATACAAAGTGATGCTCAATGTTGATATGCCTATAAAGCTATCCAAAATAGTCGCTAACCTAGGACAAAAGTCTCTAACTATAGTGGAGTTTTCGATGCCTTGCAAGGATCAACTGTTGTCTTGTTCCGCACCTAAGGAGGGAAAATAATGGGTTGAGCTACGTGGCTCAGTGGCTAATATATTTATAGCCATCGATAATTAGCACAAATTCAAGCATATATATGTATATGTACTAAGCAATTCAAGTATTCTCAATTCTATTCTAGCAATTTGATCAATGACCAGTAAAGTTCAAGAATTCAATTAAGCAGGTTAATCCATAACACATAACATTCAAATGCATCATACTTAACAATTCAAAGATGAAATGCAAAGACAAATGGCTCAAGGGTTCCATGGAATCAGAATGGAGAAACCCAAGTTTACACCATGAACAGAATGAGTCCTTTTTCGGAGTTCATATGCCATAAGCGGGCAGCCGGGAGAAGGCTCTTGTCAACGTGCACGTGACAAACAGAATGGTTCCAGTCTCGCCCAAACAAAAGCACATATTCATTTGATCATATGCTCAGACTTTCATGCTTGTCTATCTTTTCACATAAACAAAATGCCATGAAATTTTTCAATGGCATAACTTGATCAAGGTTCATAAATCACATGCATTTTCAATAATCACATAATTCACTATCAAGCAAGTTGTACATGCACACATATAGACAAGAATTTGCCTAATCACACAATAACTATAAACAAATTACCCACCTAATTTCACTTGACAATCCAAGTTCAATGTTGTCTTTCCTCTTGCTCTTGGATTGGGGTTGCTTGGTTTCCTATAACAAACTAAGTTCTCATTCAAATAAAATTCAAAGGAAATATAAATTTATAAGGCTATGATAATCAAAATGTTAAAATTGAACTATAACCCTTTCAAAATCCATACTTTCGGGTCAACTTTTCTATGATCATTATGATCAGGTTAATGAAGAAATTTGCTAACACTTTCTTCTAGAAAAATCTCCCCCATTATCTCAAGTTTCCAATGACACTGAAATCATTCAATTTAGTTCAGAAATACATAATTTATACTCCAAAAATGCTGGGACTACTCTTATACTGAGACAATATTCTATACTTAAATTCCATCCAAACATTGATATCCTTAGAAACTGAATTTAAACTTAATTTCTTCACAAAACTCGTATTCCTATGTCTCTAGTTTACTCCAATTTAAAAATCACTCCTTTTGGATAACTACACAAAAACTTATGCCTAAATTACCAGAACATGTATGTGAAAAAAATAGATTTCGCGGTGGCGGAGGCAAAAGTTCGCCGCGGTGAACTTTTTTAGAAACTCATTCCCAAGACATTTTTCGATATTCTTCATCTATGTACTCCCCATATTTAAAATATAACTCATATTAACCCTAAACTACTTCTTCTACTTCATTTCCAAGCTCATTTCAACACAATATCATTAACAAATACATCAAAATCTATCTTTGATCATTAAGCCTAAAAGATTAAAACATTCTCATACACCATTCAATAACAACTCCCCACACACATTCAACTTCATTTTTGCTTCTAACTATAATTAATCATGATTAATCCAACAAATCAGGAAAGGAAGAATGCTTATACTTATGTTTAAGCTCCAAATTCTTCAAACTCTTTAAGATTTTCACAAACCTTAGCTTTTCTCTTTTTCTCTTCTTCTTCCCCTCTTCCATGACACTCTCTTCTCACACAAGACATAATTACTTCTTCTTCTAACTTACACTCTTAATGATTATAAGATGACCCTTATGCCCTTCTACTTATGCCTTATAACCTTTAGACTTAAGTAATCTACCAAGATTGTCCCTCATGCATTCTTACTACATTTATACTTTAATTCCATCAATTCAAGCAATAAATCTTCCCAACATTGGCATTCTAGTTGTTCCAAAATAATAAATCTATTAAGACCTCAAAATAATTTAAATCATGCCTAATAAAAAATTAATTTCGGGGCCAACATTTCTTCCCCCCTTAAAAGAATTTCGTCCTCGAAATTCTTACCTGAGTCATTGAAGAAGTGTGGAGACTTCTCTTTCGTGGCTTCTGATGGCTCCCATGTAGCCTCCTCCATCGAATGATTCTTCCATAAAACTTTAACCAGCTTCACAACCTTGTTTCTCAAAACTTTTTCCTTTGAGTCCAAAATCTTCACTGGTTGCTCCTCATAGGTGAAATCCTCCCTTAACTGAACCTCTGAAGGTTGAACTATATGCGAAGGGTCAGATCGATACCTTCTCAACATCGATACATGGAAGACATTGTGAGTCTTAGACAATTCTGATGGCAAAGCTAACTTGTGGGCTAAAGGCTCGATCTTCTTAATGATTTCATAAGGGCCCATATATCTCGAACTAAGCTTGCCTTTCTTACAAAACCTTAACACCCCTTTCCATGGAGAAGCTCTAAGAAACACCTTATCTCTAACTTCAAATTCCATCTCTTTTCTATGTGCATCTGCATAGCTCTTCATTCTGTCCTAAGTTGCTTTAATCCTCTGTTTCACAAATTTAATCTTACCAACTGTGACTTGCAAACAACTCAGGCCCTAAAAGCCTCCTTTCACCTTCCACATCCCAACAAATAGGAGTTTTTCACCTCCTACCATACAAAGCTTCATAAGGTGTCATTTGAATTCCCGAATGATAGGAATTATTGTAAGCAAACTCAATTAAAGGAAAATTATCATCCTATAAACCCTTAAAATCCATAACACAAGCTCTTAACATTGCCTCCAAAGCACGTATTGTCCTCTCCGATTGTCTATCAGTCTAGGGATGGAAAGCTGTACTAAAGTGCAACTTAGTTTCCAAAGCCTCCTGTAAGCTTTCCCAAAATCTGGAGGTGAACTTGGAATCTCTATCCGAAACTATAGAGCTTGGAATCCCATGTAGTCTGATTATTTCATCCACATATTTCTTGGCCAAAGCATTCAAAGAATCTGTCTGCTTAATTGGCAAGAAATGTGCTGACTTAGTTAGCCTACCCACTATCACCTATATTGCATCATGTTTCCTGTTGGTTTTGGGCAACCCCATCAAGAAATCCATCGTAATCTCTTCCCACTTCCGTTCAGGAATAGACAAAGGTTGAAGCTTGACTGAAGGTGCCTAGTGCTTAGCCTTCACTTGCTGACACACTAAGCATCTCTTAGTATACTCCGCAATATCCTTCTTCATTCCCTTCCACCAAAAGTGCTATTTTAAATCTCTATAGATTCTTGTACTCCCCGGGTGCATTGCATAGGGAGCATTGTGCGCCTCATCAAGAATTTCATCCTTTAGCTTTATCATATCTGGAATACATAATCTGTTTCCTACCACCATCAATCCATCTTCCCTTATTTCTATTTCAGAAGGTTTACTACTTTTAATCTCTTCTCAGAGCCTGCTCAAATACTCATCCTATTCCTGCAATTCCTTAATCTTCTCATTCAATACTAACCTCACTCTAAAATTAGCCAATACACAATCAGGCTCGACTTGCCTCAATGTCACATTAAGTCTAGCTAATTCCTCCAACAAAGGAAGGTACATTGTCACCACATGTGCCATAGTGGACTTCCTACTCAGTGCATCCGCTACTACATTAGCTTTTCCTGGGTGGTAGTCTGTCATCAAGTAATAATCTTTTAATAGCTCTAACCATCTTCGTTGTCTCAAATTCAACTCCTTTTGGCTCATTAAATACTTAAGGCTCTTATGGTTTATAAATACCCTATTAGTGACTCCATACAAATATTGTCTCCATATCTTCAATGCAAAGATTATAATAGCTAATTCCAAATCATGCGTAGGATAATTCATCTCATAGGGTTTTAATTATCTAGAAGCATAAGCAATCACCTTATCTCCTTGCATCAACACACAACCTAATCCCTTCCTTGAAGCATCACTATATACTGTATATCCATCATTACCTGAAGGTAAAGTCAGAATTGGTGTCGTTTTGAGCCTATTCTTTAATTCCTCAAAACTATCCTAACACTCCTCTGTCCACACATACTTCTGATTCTTCCATGTCAATTTGGAAAGTGGAGCAGCTATTATAGAAAAGCCCTCCACAAATCTTCTGTAATATCTGGCCAAACCTAAGAAACTTCTCACTTCTGCTATATTCTTAGGTGCTTCCCATCTCACCACAGCTTCAATTTTCCTCGGACCTACATGTACTCTGTGCTCTGAAATCACATGCCCAAGGAACACCACTTCTTTTAGCCAAAATTCACATTTATCGAATTTGGCATACAACTCGTTCTTCCTCAATATCTCCAAGGCAACCCTCAAATGCTTTTCGTGCTCCTTATCACTCTTGGAATAAACCAATATATCATAAAGACAATGATAAATTGGTTTAAGAAGGACTTAAAAACTCGATTCATCAAGTCCATGAAAACTGCAGGTGCATTCATTAATCTAAAAGGCATAACTAAAAACTCAAAATGCCCATACCGTATTCTGAAAGCAGTTGTTGGACCCCGAATTTTTGATGAAAAATAGAAATATTAAAATGAATTTAAATGAGAAAGAAATTGATGAGAAAAT
>JAOSBO010000004.1:19587762-19599030 GCA_027563915.1 Erythroxylum rotundifolium
TGCTCTTCTCGATTTGCACCTGAGGAGGGAAAATTGGGGGTTGAGCTACATAGCTCAATGGCTAAAATATTTATAGCCATTGACAATGAGCCACATAATCAAACATATATATATATATATATATACATAAATACATTCATGACTCAAATCTCAATACATCATCACATGAAACATATTGCATCAAAGCACAATACTCAACTTATCCAACTTTTCATGTTAAAATGCAAATGCACAAACAATTGGCTTAAGGGTTCCGTGAACAAAACAGAGAAATCGAAGTTTACTCCGTGAGCAAAACTAGTCCATTTTCGGATCTCGTGGGCCACAAGCTGGCAGCCGGGAGAAGGCTTTACGTTGATATGCACTTGACTAAGAAACAACTCCACTCTCGCCCAAACAAGCGCATATATTCATTTCCATGCATTTTCATATTCTCATACTCAATTTAATCAATCACAATTTGCACTCTCGTGCTTTTTTCATTTTATCATTTTTTGTATATTTTATGCTTCTTCTTCTTTTCATTCAACTCCAAATGTTATAACCTTTTTCAAGGTATAACATAATCACAATGAAATCATGCAAGTTCAAATATTCACAATTATTACAATTTCAAACATAACAATTTCAATTGAAATCATATACACACAGATAGGCAAGAATTTGCCCAATTACACAATAATTATAAAAATTTTACCCACCAAATAATTCTTGACAATCTAAGTTGAATGTTGTCTTTCTTCTTCCCCTTAGATCGGGCTTGCTTGGTTTCCTATAACAAACCAAGTCCTCATTCAATAGGAAATTCAACTTGAGCACCCATAGAACCAAAACATGAAATTGAACTTAGAATACTTAAACCCATACCTTTGCCAAGCTCTTTGAACCAAAACCTTCAAAACTCCAAGAGATTTTAAAAAATCGACTTACCTTGAATCTTCACCAACTAATGAGGTTCTTGGCTCTAAAGAAAGCCCTTCCCTTCCTTTTTCTTTTTCCCTTCTTGAGTAACCTCCAATTCTCTCTTTAAGACTAAAAAAATTCGTGACCTAGTTCAAAGTTCTATTCTTTTTAACTTCACCGAAACCTCTCTTCTTCTTTCTCTCTCTTCCTTTTTGATTTTCTCTCCTTCTTCCCTTCATTCTCGTTTTTGATCTTCTTATATAATAGACAATCTTTTCCTCTTCCCATTCTACCCTTAATGGGTGAGGAAAGTCTACCTTACCCTTCCTCTAATGCCTTAGTGCTTCTAACCTTAAGTAATCTTCCAAAAATACCCTTCTGCATTCTTAATTCTTCAATTTAACTTACACCATACTATACTCTAACTCCTAACTTGACATAATAAGTAACTCCCATTAACATGATTTATCCAACAATACCACAAAATTTATTCAATTCATGCTTACTAAAATAAAAAAGAAAAATTCAGTGCCCAACATTTCTCCCCCTCTTAAAAAAATTCCGTCCTCAAAATTATTACCTAAATCATTGAATAGGTGTGGATACTTCTCCCTCATTGCTTCCGAAGGCTTCCATGTTGCCTCCTCCATCAAATGGCTCCCCTACAAAACTTTGACCAACTTCACCACCTTGTTTCTTAAAACTTTTTTCTTCGAATCTAAGATCTCCACTGGTTGCTCCTCGTAGGTCAAATCTTCCCTCAATTGAACCTCCGATGGTTGAACTATGTGCGAAGGATCGGATCGATACCTTCTCAACATCAATACATGGAAGATATTGTGAATCTTAGACAATTCCGATGGCATAGCTAATTTGTAGGCTAAAGGCCCGATCATCTCAATTATCTCATAAGGACCTATATATCTCGAACTAAGCTTGCTTTTCTTACCAAACTTCAACACCCCTTTCCATAGAGAAGCTCTAAGAAACACCTTATCTCCAATTTGAAATTCCATCTCTTTTCTACTTGCATCTGCATAGCTCTTCATTCTGTCCTGAGCTACTTTAATCCTTTGTTTTACCAATTTAATCTTATCAACTGTGAGTTGCACCAACTTGGGTCCTAAAAGCTTCCCTTCACATTCCTCATCCCCATAAATAGGAGTTCGACACCTCCTACCATACAAAGTTTCATAAGGTGCCATTGGAATCCCCGAATGATGGGAATTATTGTAAGAAAATTCAATTAAAGGCAAATGATCATCCCATGAGCCTTTAAAATCCATAACATAAGCTCTCAACATTACCTCCAGAGTCTGTATTGTTCTCTCCGATTGTCCATAAGTCTAGGGATGGAAAGTTGTACTAAAGTGCAGCTTAGTTCCCAAAGCCTCCTGTAAGCTTTCCCAGATACTAGAGGTGAACCTGGGATCTCTATCCAAAACAATGGAACTTGGAATCCCATAAAGCCTGATTATCTCATCCACATATTTCTTAGCCAAAGTATTCAAGGAATCTATCTGCATAATTGGCAAGAAATGTGCTGACTCAGTTAGCCTATCCACTATCACCCATACTGCATCATGCTTCCTACTAGTTCTCAGTAACCACATCAAGAAATCCATTGTGATCTTCTCCCATTTCCATTCAAGAATAGACAAAGGTTGAACCTTGCCTGAAGGCGCTTGGTGCTCAACATTGGCTTGCTGACACACTAAGCATCTTTTAATATACTCCGCAATATCCTTCTTTATTCCTTTCCACCAGAAATGTTCCTTCAAATCTCTATACATTCTTGTACTTCCCGGGTTCATTGTATAGGGAGCATTGTGCCCCTCATCAAGAATTTCATCTTTCAGCTCTTACATATCTGGAATACATAGTCTATTCCCTACCACCATCAATCCATCTTTCCTTACCTTTATTTCAAAAGGTTTACCACTTTTAATCTCTTCTCGAAGCCTACTTAAATACTTATCCTGTTCCAGTAATTCCTTAATCTTCTCATTTAACACTAGCCTTACCCTAAAGTTAGCCAATATACACCTAAATTCAGCTTGTCTCAATGTCACCCGAAGTTTGGCTAATTCCTTCAACAAAGCAAGGTACACTGTCTCCATATGTGTCATAGTGGACTTCCTACTCAGTGCATCTGCCACTACATTAGCTTTCCCCAGGTGGTAGTCTATCATCAAGTCATAGTCCTTTAATAACTCTAACCCTCTTCTTTGTCTAAAGTTCAACTCCTTTTGACTCATCAAATACTTAAGGATCTTATGGTTTGTAAATACCCTAGTAGCGACTCCATAAAGATAATGTCTCCATATTTTCAATGCAAAAATTATGGCAGCCAACTCCAAGTCATTGGTAGGATAGTTCATCTCATAAGGCTTTAATTGCCTAGAAGCAAAAGCGATTACCTTATCTCCTTGCATCAACACACAGCCCAATTCCTTCCTCAAAGCATCACTGTATACTGTATATCCATCATTACTTGAAGGCAAAGTCAAAATTGGTGCACTCATCGATTTATACTTGAGCCCCTCACAACCCTTTTGACATTCATCTGTCCACACAAACTTCTTATTCTTCCTTGTCAATTTAGAAAGTGGAGCAGCTATCATGGAAAAGCCCTCCACAAACCTTCTGTAATATCCAGCTAAACCCAAGAAACTTCTCACTTCAGCCACATTCTTAGGTGCTCCCCATTTCACAACTGCTTCTATTTTCCTTGGATCTACATGTACTCCGTGCTCTAAAATCACATGCCCAAAAAACACTACTTCCTTTAGCCAAAGTTCGCATTTATCAAATTTGGCATACAACTCATTCTTCCTCAATGTCTCTAAGGCAATACTCAAATGCTCTTCATGCTCCTTATTGCTCTTGGAATAAACCAATATATCATCAACAAACATAATGATAAATTGGTCCAAGAATTGCTTAAAGACTCTATTCATTAAGCCATAAAGGCTGCAGGGGAATTCGTCAATCTGAAGGGCATAACTAAAAACTCAAAATGCCCATACCGTGTTCTGAAAGCAGTCTTTGGCACATCAGGCTCCTTTGTCCTCAATTGGTGATAACCCGATCTCAAGTCTACCTTAGAGAAGACTTTTTCCCTTTGCAATTGGTCAAACAAATCATCTATGCGTGGAAGCGGATATCTGCTCTTTACAGTGACATGATTGAGCTCCCTATAATCCACACACATCCTCAACGATCCATATTTCTTCTTCACAAAGAGGATCGGAGCTCCCCAAGGCGAAGAGCTTGGTCTAAAGTAACCTTTCTCCAACAAATCTTCCAATTGCTCCTTAAGCTCCTTCAATTCCGCCAGAGCCATTCTATAAGGCAGAATTGATATTGGCATTGTGCCCAGAAGAAGCTCAATGGGAAATTCAATTTCCCTAGGTGGTGGTAGTCCTGGTAATTCCTTGGGAAAGGCATCCAGTAATTCCTTGACCATAAGTATATCTCCTAACTTCTTTTTATCTGCCCTCATGTCTACCACATAGGCCAGATACGCTTCACACCCATTCCTCATCATCTTCTCTACTGTCAGAGCCAAAACAATTCTAGGTGGGCTTGCTTTTTTGTCTCCCACAAACACCACCTTTCTACCATTGTCCAATTCAAACTCTACTGTCTTCTGTCCACAATCCAAGTTGGCATTATACTTCTTCAAGGTATCCATACCCAAAATTACATCTAGTCCTCCCATTTTCAAAGGCATCAAATCCACCACTAACTGTTCCCCTCCAATATGTATCTCACAGTCTCTATAAACTTAACTGATAATAATATACTGGCCGATTAAAGTATTCACTATTAGAGGAGTATCCAACGGGCTAAGATTTCTACCATACACAGTTCTACTTGACGACACAAATGAATGAGTAGAACCTGGATCAATCAAAAGAACAATATCAGCTTCAAATAATTTGATCAATGTTTTCAACCCTCAGTGTCGCTTCAACCAGTTGTTGAAAATCACAGAAATTCTGCGTCACTACTTTTTCTCTGATGGCTAGGTGCAATCTTGATTCAAACTGACGACATTTAGCTGCCTCAGTCATAATCATCTCAGCTACATACTGAGATAATTGTGTAAATCGCCGCTTATACTCGCTCACTATCATCTCCCTCTAGGTGAGACTTAGAAACTCCCTCTGCTTCTACTGAATGTACACCTCAGATAGATACTTCTTCTTAAAAGCAGCTAAAAAGTCCTTCCATGCCAACACTAGAGGTCTCATCTGGCTCCTTGGCATACTTTCCCACCAGTGTAACGCATCCCCCTGAAGCAAACTGGCAGCATACATGAACTTCTCGACTTCCTCACTCGCCATCTGATCCAGTATCCTATCGGTCTTTCTCAACCAATTCTCAGCTTCCTCGGGATCAGTGGTCCCATAAAAGTCCACTGCTTTATACTTCCTCAATTTATCGAACTGTTTCCCCTTCTTGACTAGGGTTGAAGCAGAAGATTGTGGCATCTGTCCCATAGCTTGGACAAACATCTGGGTGAAGGCTTGGAACAACCTCAGATCCAACAGAGGCATCTACTCCTATAGAACAGGCGACTCCCGAGTTGGGGACTGGGAGGGCTCATTACTGTGCCCTATAAAAGCCTCAGCATTTCTTGGGGCTACTGACTCATCAGTGCTCTCCTCTTTTGGTGAAGAGTCAAGTGCAATGGATCCTCACAGAACTCCTCGTGTCCTTTTACGAGGTGGCATCTTACTCCTTCAATTATAAACACTAATGATTAGCTTACATTTTATTTTAATCCTATTTCTTACATGTATTAATGCAATCAAATCAATTTACCAATGCAAACAATTAATCACATAACAAAACAATTTGTCCTACTATGCATTTTATGCTTAGGAAAAGCCTAAGCTCTGATACCACAAGATATCGGACCCCGACGATTGCTTCTCATTTCAGAGATCTAAACATTTTACACAACCTTTGCATCTAAAACTAAACTTCTCAACTTCTTCTTCTATTTTCTGCTCATCATCTGTGGTTTACTTTTTATCTTCTGTGTTTGACATCTATCATCTGTCTTTCGTCTATCATCTGTATTTTATCGTCTGGATTCTATCACCTAGGTGCTATCATTTGTGTTTTATCATCTATCTTTTGCACTTCATCTGTCTTTCCTATCGTCTGTGTTCTGACATCATCACAGAGGATACACTCTGTTTGTGTTTTCCTTCAGTCTCTACTCTCCTACACATTCCTTGCGTCTGTGTTTTCCTTTGCATCTGTCTTTTTTTGCATCCGTGTGTGACGTCATCACAGGCGATACTCTTCCTCTATATTTTTCCTTTGCGTCTGTATGTGACATCATCATAGACGATTCCTTTCCTTTGTGTTTTCCTTTGAGTTCAGGACATAATCTCTCCAATTCTATCGTGCTACTCTAAGACTAACAACCTTTGGCAATTTAACAAATAAGATTAAGCACATATACATTTCGTTATTCCAATCTTTGAAGTAACAAAATCAGGCATAGAAAAGAATCCAATTTCACTTTCCCATTTTTAAACACAGTGAGAGTTTGTTACATGCCAACATATACATTAACTTAAAACAAAATACAAAAGATGCTTATGTTTGACATGCTTATAAAGCTATCCAAAATCACTAACTTAGTAAAAAATATTTCTAGCTATCTTAGACTCCGAATGCCTTTCAAGGATCACTGGTCTTCTCGATTTGCACCTAAGGAGGCAAAATTATGGGTCAGCTACACAGCTCAGTGGCTAAAATATTTATAGCCATTGGCAATGAGCCACACAATCAAACATATATATATATATATATATATATATATATACATATAAATACATTCATAACTCAAATCTCAATACATCATCATATGAAACATATTGCATCAAAGCACAATACTCAACTTCATCCAACTTTTCATCTTAAAATGTAAATGCACAAACAATTGGCTCGAGGGTTCCATAAACAAAACAAAGAAACCGAAGTTTACTCTGAGAACAAAACAAGTCCACTTTCGAATCTCATGAGCCACAAGCGGGCAGCGGGGAGAAGGCTTTACATTGACGTGCATATGACTACAAAACGGTTCCACTCTCACCCATACAAAAGCATATATTCATTTCCATGCATTTTCATATTCTCATACTTAATTTAATCAATCACAATTTGCACTCTCGTGCTTCTTTCATTTTATCAATTTTCTTATATTTCATGCTTCTTCTTCTTTTCATTCAATTCCAAATGTTATAACCTTTTTCAAGGTATAACATAATCACAATGAAATCATGTAGATTCAAATATTCACAATTATTACAATTTCAAACATAACAATTTCAATTGAAATCACATGCACACACATAAGCAAGAATTTGCCCATTTACACAATAACCATAAATATTTTACCAACCAAATAATTCTTGACAATCCAAGTTCATTGTTGTCTTCCTTCTTCCCCTTAGATCGGGCTTGCTTGGTTTCCTATAACAAACCAAGTCCTCATTCAATAGGAAATTCAATTTGAGCACCCATAGAACCAAAAAATGAAATTGACCTTAGAATACTTAAACCCATACATTTCCCAAGCTCTTTGAACCAAAACCCCTTCAAAACTCCAAGAGATTTAAAAAAATTGACATTCCTTGAATCGTCACCAACTATTGAGGTTCTTGGCTCTAAAGAAAGCTCTTCCCTTCCTCTTTCTTTTTCCCTTCTTAAGTAACCTCCAATTCTCTCTTTAAGACTAAGAAAATTCGTGACCTAGTTCAAAGTTCTATTCTTTTTAACTTCACTAAAACCTCTCTTCATCTTTCTCTCTCTTCCTTTTTGATTTTCACTCCTTCCTCCCTTCATTCTCATTTTTGATCTTCTTATATAATAGACAATCTTTTCCTCTTCCCATTCTACCCTTAATGGGTGAGGAAAGTCCACCTTACCCTTCCTCTAATGCCTTAGTGCTTCTAACCTTAAGTACTCTTCCAAAAATATCCTTATGGATTCTTAATTCTTCAATTTAACTTACACCATACTATACTCTAAGTCCTAAATGAACATAATAAGTAACTCCGATTAACATGATTTATCCAACAATATCACAAAATTTATTCAAATCATGCTTACTAAATTAAAAAGAAAAATTCGGTGCCTAACACAAAAACTCCCTAGCTTTCTCTTGTACATACACCCTCGAGAGGTACTTCTTCCTAAACACCTCCACAAAATCTCTCCATGCCAACACCGTAGGCATAACTTGACTGTGGGGCACCGATTCCCACCAATGGAGTGTATCCCCCTACAGCAAACTGTCTGCATAATCCAGTTTGTTTTCATCATTGAACTTCATCTGAATTAGGACCCTCTCAGTCCTGTTCAACCATGCTTCGACCTCTTCAGGATTTGTAGTCCCATTGAAGTCCACCGCTCCATACTTGCAAAGCTTATCATACTGTCCAATCCTCTCCACTGGAGCTTGCATCAGAACTTGAGACCCTTGGCCCATGACATATGAGAAAGCCTGAGCAAAGGCCTGAAAGAATCGTAAGTCTAGAGGGTTGGCTTGAGGCATAGGAGGAGGTGGGGGAGGCACCCCATGTTGCACACTAGGTGCCTCAGGATCAGGGGCAGAATGTGTCCCCGCATCTTGTGGGACATAGGACTCATCAGTGCTCCCTTGGTGAGAGCTAGATCGAGTCAAAGCTCCTCGAGTTCTTCTTTGAGGCGGCATAATCACTCCTTCAATATAAAACAAATAAAAATCTTTAGTTCATGCACAACAATTTCAAATTGTGCAGAATAGTTCAAATCGTATAAGTCAATTTCAAATCATGAAACACAATTCAAATTGTTCATTTAAAACAATGCATGTACAATTCATGTCTCAACCTTCCCAATTTATGCTTCGAATACTCCTAAAATTGGTCCTACACCTGGACCTCAACCTAAATGCTCTGATACAATAAGTGTTGAGACACGTGTCTGACGTCCTAAGTGACATCTGGACGCACATCCCAAAAAGGTGGAGTGCCCTCACCAGGACAATCCTTAAAGTGGAACTTCATCTTGACCTCTTTATAACATTTATCCCATGACTAGTGTTTAGAGCCTACGTCTCAAACTGCTTCTGAATCCTTGATAACCCCTTCTTGTTGAAAACCATTAATTAGTAAATTCTGTGAATAATTCCAACTAAGTGACTGTTCAATCATACTGGCTTAACTCCTTCTTTGTATCGTCTGTGGTTGGCCCATCGTCTGTGTTTGCTTATGGTCTTTGTTTGCTTATGGTTTGTGTTTGGCTTATGATCTGTGTTTGCCTATGGTCTGTGTTTGGTTTATGGTCTGTGTTTACCTAACCTTTGCTTTATTATCATCTGTCTTTCTATCATCTATCTTTCTATCGTCTGTCTTTCTGCCGCCTGTCTTTCTATCGTCTGTCTTTCCTTTTGTCTGTCTTATGCGCTTCATCTGCCTTTTGTGCTTCGTCTATCTTTCCTTGCGTCTATCTTCTGACGTCATCACAGACGATTCCTTTCGGCTGTTTTTTCCTTGCATCTGTGATTCCTTGCATCTGTCTTCTAACATCATCGCAGACGATTCCTTTCGTCTGTGTTTTCCTTGCGTCTGTGTTTCCTTGAATCTGTCTTCTGACGTCATCACATACGATTTCTTTCATCTGTGTTTTCCTTGCGTCTGTGTTATGACGTCATCACAGTCAATTCCTTTCATATGTGCTTCCTTGAGTCTGTCTTCTGATGTCATCACTGACGATTCCTTCAGTCTATGTTTTTCCTTGCGTCTGTTTTTTGACATCAACACAGACGATTCCTTGAATATGTGTTTTCTTCTTGCAATCTACTTTACTTACCACAACATAACTCTTTTCAACCACCCTCATTCATTCAATTCCAATGACAAAATACACCAAAAACATAAACACCAACTGCTTCCCAAAACCTCCAACTCATTTGCAAATCAAATGTAATATGAAAACTTAAATGTGGTCATAACAGACCCAAAATACATTTCATTCATATTAATTGGCCTAAGTCTTTACAAAGCTTTACTAAACTTTTCAAGCCACAATACATAATACACTTGAACTAGTAAAACTTGAAACGTGGCTAAAGCCTTGAATTCTCAAAAATTCTAACTTAAAGATACAAAAGAACATATGCAAATTGGAGTGCTGTCTTGACTCTTGACTTACTCACTTTCTTGCTCTTCACCTGAATGGGACAGAATTGGGAGGGGGTGAGCTTAAAGCACGTGGGTGACAATTTTATAAGTGAGGAATAAGCAAAATCATTTTCAAAACTCTTTTTCATTTTACATTTGGAAACCATAATACTTTCTCATACAAAACAACAAACACTTAATTCTCAAAATCCTCACTCAATCAAACAGTTCATGAGCACTTATAAATCATGCATGCATCAAACTTGTCACAATCATAAACACATAAGCACATCATAAATGGTTTGGTTAAGTCCAATTCATGATGCACTACACATTTCCATATAATGGTCTTGTGTAGTCGTAAACTTGAGGGAGTCCTTAAAGGAGCTTCGTGTCACTAGCGGGCAGGCAGAAGAAGCCTATTCTTGGGCTAACGTGTACATCACGGTTCTTGAGGGACTACCACAAACCCTCATAACATGTAATTCATGAATTGAAAACAGTTTGCCCTAAATGGCATCTTATTGGAAACTTGTTTTTCATGCACCTGAGATATTTCAAAGAAACATTATTGAAAACTTGATTTCACAATCTTGAATCTTTTCAAAAAGAATCATTTTCATAAATCATCAACACAAATCATGTAGCAACATGCAATAATCTCACATCAAACCAAGAGAAAATAAATGCAACATTCATGATGCAATTGAAACCATTTAGCTCTCTTGATTCAAAGAAAAACAATGAGTGGTTTATTTACTCTATTATAAAACTGTACCCACTTTAGTTTCCTTTCTTGAAAAGTTTCTTAAATGTGCCTCTCCTCTTGCTCCTCTTTCCTCTCTTGAATTTCTTCAACATTTACAAAAATCCCACATCAATAGACATTCGAATTGGAAAACTTAATGAACTAAAGCATGAAATTGACCCTAGAATTCCTAAACCCATATATTTCCTAAGCTTTTTGAACCAAAAACCCTTCAAAACTCCAAGAGATCAAAAATTGAATTACCTTGAATCTTCACCAAATAATGAGATTTTTATCTCTAAGGAAAGCTCTTCCCTTCCTCTTTCTTTTTCCCTTCTTGAGTAAGCTCAAACTCTCTCTTTAAGACTAAGAAAAATTGTGACCTAGTTCAAAGCTCTATTCTTTTTAACTCCACCGAAACCT
>JAOSBO010000004.1:19608720-19625723 GCA_027563915.1 Erythroxylum rotundifolium
TGAGAAACACTAGAACCTTTGTTCTTTTTAAGATGTATGCTAGAATCATATGGAGTTCTCACAGGCACAACATCAAAAGGAATTAAATCTTTTCAACAATTTTTTAATGTAATGAGACTGACACAAGGAAATACCTTTTTCATTTCTTTTTATTTTAATTCCTAAAATCACATCAGCTTCTTCTAGGTCTTTTATTTCAAATTTGGAAGACAAGAACGTCTTAGCCTCATTAACAACTTGCACATTAGTTCCAAATATTAACATGTCATCCACATACAGGCATATTATCACACAATCTGATTCTATCATTTTAGAATAAACACAAGAATTAGATGCATTAACAATGAAATTATTTTTCACTAATGTGCTATCAAATTTCTCATACCATTGTTTAGGGGCCTGTTTCAAACCATATAAGGATTTTCTCAGTTTACATACCTTATTCTCTTAACCACGAACCACAAATCCTTCAAGTTGCAACATATAAATTTCTTTAACTAGATCACCATTCAAAAAAGCAGTTTTCATATCCATTAGATGCACTGTCAAATTATGTATGGCAGCCAACGCAATTAAAGTTCTAATAATAGCAATTTTGGTCACAGGAGAATAAGTATCAAAGTAGTCTATGCCTTTTTTTGGGTAAAACCTCTAATTACAAGTCTAGCTTTAAACTTTTCTATTGAACCGTCAGGTCTTAATTTTTTCTTAAAGATCCACTTGCAACTAATTGGTTTACATCCCTTAGGTAGATCAATTAAGTCCCAGGTATGGTTAGCCATGATTGACTCTAGTTTACTATTTATGGCCTCTTTCCAAAAACTAACATCAACTGAGTTCATTGCTTCTTGATATGTTTTTGGATATTCCTCAATCAAATAAGTGGACACAATCTCATTATTAAGCATATCAGCATGGAAAACATTAGCTAAGAAAGCAGTAATAAAGTCAGGACCATACCTAGTTTCGATTCTACGTCTCTTACTGCTTCTAGGTTCTCTATTACCACTATTGACATAAATAGGCAACTCAACAGGCAACTCAACAGGCATAGAAACATGATTAACATTCTTTTTCAAAGGAAATGCATGCTCGAAAAATTTTGCATCGCTCGATTAAAAGATAGAGTAATCAATCAAAGACATAAATCTATATGTACCAATATTCTAAGCATAACCAATAAAAATAGCATCAACAGTTTTAAAACCAATGTTCACCTTCCTAAAATCAGGCAAACCAACTTTCGCTAAGCACCCCCACACTTTTAAGAATTTCAGATTTAGTGCAAAGCCTTTCCATAGTTCATATGGAGTCTTATCTAGTTTTTTATGAGGAACTTTGTTAAGAATATAACAAGCAGATAAAACAGCCTCTCCCCGCATATTATCTAACAAACCTGAGCTTAAAAGCATAGCATTCATCATATCTTTAAGAGTCATATTTTTCCTTTCAGCTGTACCATTCTGTTAGGGTGTATAAGGAGCACTAACTTCATATATAATACCAATTTTTTCACAAAAAGACTTAAGGGAATTGGTACTATATTCTGCACCTCTATCGAACCTGAACCTTTTGAGTTTCCTATCTAATTAATTTTCTACCTCTGCTTTATATTTCAAGAACATCTCTTTTGCTTCGTCTTTAGACCTTAGTAAGCACAATTTAGTAAATCTCGAAAAATCATCTACAAAGGTCATTTAATACCATTTTCCTCCCTTACTAATTGTATTCTTGAATTCTACTAAGTCTGAATGTACTAGTTCCAACAATTCTGTTTTTCTAGTAGTGATAGATTTAAAAGGTTTCTTAGCATGCCTAGCTTCCACGCATATAGAACACTTTGCAAAATTATCAACATTCACAGCATGTATGAATTTCATATGTTTAAGCCTTTTAATAGAAGCAACATTCAGATGTCCTAATTTACTATGCCACAAATCAATAAACTCAGCAATATAAACAGAACTAGAAATATTAGCCTTAACAATTTCAAAAGCAATGTTCAGTACAAATAAACCATCATTCAGGTAACCTTTCCCAACAAAGTCCCCATTTTTAGAAGTCACAACTTTATCAGCTTCGAAAACAAGTTTAAGGCCGGCTTTGTTGAGAAGAGCTCCTGAGACCAAGTTCCTTCGCACTGAGGGAACGTACAGAACATTGCTTAAGGATGAAAGTTTTTCCAGAAGTTAACTTGAGAAGAATCTTTCCTTTACCGATTACTCCAGCAATGGTTAAGTTCCCATGTAAATGAACTCGCCATCTGTGACTTCCTCAAAGTCATGAAACAATTCCCTGTTCGCACAGAGATGTCTAGAAGCTCCTGTATCTAGCAACCAATTGGATTTGTTGGTCACCAGATTTGCTTCAACTATCATAGCAGCAATTACCTCATTAGCTTCAACAAGATTGACTCGGCTGGTGGGTTTCTGATCAGGTTTGGACTGGCCATTTCATTGATGACACTGGTAAGCCTTGTGTCCAGGCTTTCCACAAATATAACAAGCTCCTTTAGGTTTTTGGATTCTACTGTCAAATTGGCATAATTTATTAGGCTTCTTTGATTGACCATGTTTTTGGTTACTCTTTCCTTTACTTTTATACCTGTCTTTGTTCAGAGGAGCAGATTCAACCAAGTTAGCTTTAATAGAATGTAAAGAAAAAGATTCAAACTTATCTTTGAGGCGGTTTGCCTCTTCTGTCCTCATATGACCGATGAGTTCTTGAAGGGTCATGTCCTTCTTCTTGTGTTTCAGATGGTTTCTATAATCGTTCCAGGAGGGAGGGAATTTTTCTAATAAAACATTGGCTTGCAGAATTTCACACATTTTCATACCTTCAGACAGAATCTCAGCAACAAGATTTTCGTAGATATGAACCTGATCCATGATTGGCCTGTCATCACTGGTTTGAAATTTAAGTCAATTTCTAACGACATATTTCTTCTTTCCAGCATCATCTGCACCATATTTCTTTTCCAGAATATCCCAAATTTTTTTAGCAGACTTATAATTCACAAATGGATCAAATAACGGATTGGTCATATGATTGAGAAGGTGGCCTCTAACAATTTTGTTATCTTTTTCATATTTTTTTCTAGCGTCCTCAGTTTTCCCTCTAACTTCTTTCAGGGGGTTATCAACAATAGTTAGAGAAACAGAAGGGACAGTAACATATTCTGCACGGTCAGAAAATAAAATATAATCGACCTCCAATTGTTCAAAGAATATGAGCAATTTCTGGGACCAACGTTTATAATTAGTTCCGTCAAGGGGTTCTAATTTAGACAGATCAGGGAGAGTTTTGGTGAGATTGAGCGCAACCATAGAGGAAAAAGAAATCGCTTTCAAATTGATGGAGCCCCAAACAATGACTGCACAAGAAGAACAAAACTTATCTTTGATGAAATAAGGTTGTACTGTGCAACACCACTGCCTTGAAAGCAATTTAGGCTTGTCCTCAGTGCAAAACAGTAAAGCCGATCGCTCCCCAAGGTTAACACAACAAACCTTTGAAAACGTGCACTCGCAGTCGAAGGGATGGAAGATGCATGGATAACTTTCGCCCAGGAAGGAGAAGAAAGAAAAACGGATGAGCAAGCGTTTTTTCCGGACAATGAATTGAAAGCAATAGAGATATTATTTTTTAGAAGGAAACAAAAATGGTTTTTGACAAAAGTAAAGGCTGCCATAAATAGATACAAAAAACGTATAAGCCGGATAAGTGAAAAAGGAAAACAAAAGGCCCATGTCAATAAGCCCACGGCCCGCGGTGCCCAGCCCGAACCAGATGGGCGGGCGGTGCACACGCGCTTGTGGTCTTTCATCAAAACCCACCAGAATCTTCAACTATAAGGCCCAAGAATGTTAACAATAATAAACCCTTCAAACTTGTACTCCCTTACCATTGTGGGATAACACAACATAGAGAAAGATATAAACTTTGGCAAGAAACAAATTTGTGCCTTTACTCCACTAGTTTGAAAATTTTATTTAATCATTGTGTTTTTAGTATGAATCAAAAGTTTGCAGTGATTTAAAGAATCTTAACAATTCAATTCCTATCGATCAATAATAAACATAACAAAAATAAAGAACAATAAGATTCCAATACAAAAAAAAAAGGAATACCAAATCTTTGAAAAGCAACATTGTTAAATAAAAGATTCGAGAGAACTCCACAACCCAAATCCAGAAATGAAAAGTCATGATCTTATGCTGGCTTTGCTACATGTTTGACCATGTAGATTACCTAAAATTTTGTATACAAGTTTCACTTCCTGTCGAATGTAGTAAAAAAGAACACCCAGAAGTACAGAGTAAAGATATTTCCTTATTGTTACTAATAATATTGTTATTATTAGCCCTACCTATTTAATTCAAACATAAGGCTAATTCATGAGCTCAATGATTTATTATAGATTTGACAACTAGGTCGCAGGATTAAAACTCATTTATTTAAATCTCATTAAGTATTTAATATTGAAAATCATCACAATCATTGCATCAAGTATAGTATTACAATTTTCAATAACATAGTTGTTAAATAGTTATAACTTGATAAATTAAAATATATTCTTATATTAAAACAAATCCTTAGATAGTATTATATTACTAAAAAACAATCAAACTATTTAAAACCCCAATCTCAATCTATTGTCTTTCATATTTAGAGAAAAAACTTATAAGATAATCAAATGAAAAGAGTAATGTTCAATGGTTTTGGGTCTTAGATTTAAAAAGTAAGAACACGCGACCAAATTGGATTACAAGTCAACTATAATTAGGATAAGGCAACCCATTTACAAAAATATATCCATCATGTAATAGCATCTAAATAAGATAATAAATTGTATAGTGATGGACTTTTATAATTTTTTATTTTAGCATCAAAATTTTTGATTTAATAATTAATCTTTCAAATTTTATTTAACTTAGGTCAAAAAGGGTGGTTGTATTAATCTTTTATCGATGTGGCTAATAGAGCATCCATTTATCTTAGCAATTAAACATTCACATCATAATATTGTGAACACATGGGTATCCACATAGATTGAACTTAAATTTCCTCAAAGTCATGTCTTATTTTCTTATATCCATAAGATATAACCTTTTTAATTAAAGTAATCCAATTTCCAAAAATCTAAACCACAATTTTTCCTTGCCTCACTAATTTATGTCGTTTAAAACTTGTATGCATCACTAACTAAAACCCACAACATCATGGACAAAAGTAAGGAGATAACAATTTAACAATATGATTATTCCCAATATTAACAATATGATTGTTCCTAGTTTGTTGCTTGTAAAGTTAAACTTCCAAATGATATGAATGTTCTTAATAAATATATTGACATCAAAAGTTTCGACCACTTCTCCCTCCCTTTGGCATAGAATATGCAAAGATATTAATGAGATGTTATTGTTTAGGGTGAAGAGCCTTAAGAGAAAGAGCTTCTGTATGTTTTAACCCTATGTACTATACAAAAGAAATATGATAGACGTACTTGCAAAAATGGGTCCTCAACAAATTTTTTAAAGGACATGTTTTTAGGTTTTTGTTTCTTTCTCTTTCTCCCTCTTTATTTTTATCATAAATTATGATTATAAAGTTATGCAATTCATTTTAGTCTTCAAATTTGGTCCCTAATCTATTGATTTTTTTTTTCAGATAGATGAATTTTTTATTTTTACCAATAAATAAGTTTCTACTCTTCTTTGTTGGATCTCCTTCCCAACTTCCATGTCATGAACTTGTCTAAAACTCATGTAAATATTAAGTTTGTAATTCACAAAACAACGTAAATCAATATTAAAAGAAATAAAACTATTCATAATTTACTAGTTTGATTTTAGTAGTCTAGCAAATTTTCCTTGTTTAGATTTAAGAGTTTTTGAAATTATGGAGGCAAGTTTATAGAAATAGACAAATGATTAAAAGCTTATAGATATGGGAAAATGACTTTTGGTTTGTAGATAAATTTGAGTTTAATTCGTGCGGGTATTTAGGTGATTATAATATTGCCATATGAATGTCCAAACATTAAGTTAAAAGTCTGCTCCATTAGTCATGTCAACAAAAACTAACATAACTAACATTTTGAATTGAGTTTTATAAGTTTTGAAAAGTTAGTTACAAAATTTAAAAAATTAAAAAGTTATAACACAAAAGAATCCCAAAAGATTTGGTACTATAAAATTTATAATCCTAGTAGGTGGTTGGTTGATAATTGAAGTAAATTCATAGTTATTATACTTGGCTCTAATAAATTGGTCTAGATGTGCAAATGTAGATTAAGGAACGAAGCTTTGACATTGATCCTTACAAGCAATCTAGATATGCTGCTTCAGTCTAGAGTGTTATAAAGATGAAGAAGAGAACAAGTCTCATAATAATATTAACTGTTATTATTAGTTTATGCTTTTGTAGCCAATTAGTTGGTCGTAATCTTATGCATGACATTATTATTTTAATCAATAAAAGGCATTTTTATCTTTTTATATATTTTTAACTATATTTGACGTTATAATACTAAAGATAAAATCCCTAGAATAATTACTATGCAATTGAAATTAAGATGAGATAATTACGTGATTCAATTTTTGTTTATGTATTATTCCTAAATTATTCCTTGTTGTAGTTCCATCAAGACAAGATATTGACGAAATAATAAAACTAACATACATTATGTTTTTTTTGTGAAGAAATTAATTGATCTTATAAATTAAAGTATGAAGACACTTAAACAAATATGTAGGTGCTTATTAGAGAATAAGTTCACTAAATTGACTCGATTATGAGAATCCTAAATGACATATTACTTGTGTATCGGTAGATTTCTCCATTAAAATAGTTGTATAATTAATCCTTAGACTTGAGATTATTAAAGTATCTTACGTGAGAATTGTTGTGTTTTAATTATAGTTATAACTTATTCTAATTAGGATAATTTAGTTGGTAGTACTTGGATATTGTATGAACCATATGAAGGTAATGAGTAAGTTAATAAAGAATTTGTTACTCTAAAGTAATTAGAAAGAATGTTTTTTTTTATTAGCAACGATTTAAGGAATTCTTTGGTCAAAGTGAATTGAAATTTAAAAAATTGTTTTCAATTATCAATTATAAATCAATTACACATTACCATGGATGAACATGATTACATTAAAATAAGTAGACACTATCCATATTTTGACATAATGATTAAATTATACATGCCATATGTTGACGTAATGATTAAATTATACATGATAATTATACGTAGACAGGTTGAGTCAAACTATTTTGACATTCATAATATTTGTATGGTGATGATATATTGTTAGATGTTAATTTTTATTTATGATTTAAATATGTAATTGGAGAACAAAAAATAAATTAAAAGGACTTTTCATTTATCTAATTCTAATTATGAATTATAATTACAATTTATAATCATTGGTAACATTAAGAACCTAATAGGTCATATATAAAGAGCAGTTAAAAGGGGAAATTATGATTTAAATTAATTTGAACTTAATTGTGAAGTTTCTGAAATTTCAAGGAAAAATATGAGGTATTTGATTTTATTAAAATTAAACCATAATTATAAATAAAGTTTGACTTAAATTATAGTTAGGAGATTTAATTTTAATAAACAACCTTACTGTTTTTTAATAAATAGGAAAAAAAACAAAAAGGAGCTAACACTCCTACCTATTTCTCTCAAATATTGAATTCTAGTTCTCTACTTTATAGATACTGTTAGAGACTAGATACTTAGATAGCTAGTGGTTGACATTCGTGAAAAGGTTTTTGTAGGAATTTGAATAAGGTACGATTCAATTATCTTTTATGATTCATTTCTTTCAAGTTATTCAATTATTAAGATTTGATCAAGAAACTATAATTTTTTTTAGCTATGTCTATGATTTGTTTATGGCTGGTTTCTTAACAGTAGTATCAAAGCCTCAATTAATTGTTTAGCTTCATTAAATTGCTCGATTATTATTGATTTGATAAAAATGACTTAGGAATTTTTAATTATAATTAATTCCTCATAATCAATTTTCTAGGAAATTTAACTATGCTTCTAAAAAAGACCTAACTATGCTTCCAAAAAAGACCTAAATTATGTTCTATCAAAACCTAGCTATGTTTATTCATTGCTTTTGAAAGCATAAAATCACTTGCCTCATCTTTTTTTTTTGCCTTTTGAAACCCAGTAATTGCCATACCTTACTTTGTGTTTGAAAACAAAATTGCATGCTCGAATTAGTGTAAAAATTGAATATTGCTCTAACTTTTTGTTGTGATTTTTGGAAAAATTGATGTAAGTCTGCAACTTAGTTTGTGAGTTTGTTGCATTTTTTTTTGGAAACCTTGATTTGTATATGCAATTGTGTTTGCTTTGAATTAGTGGCTAGAGACACTAGGCATCTCCTATGGTGACCTTCCACCAATGACAGACATGATCATTGGTGATGAAGTTGGCTAGCGGCAATAAGGGAGGCAATAACACATCATAAAGAGAAAAAACTAGTAGAAATGATAGGGTATGTGTCTGTAACACTTAATGTTGTATATATGCCTCATAAAAAATGTTTTACATGTGTCGAATAGTTCCAAATTCATTTTTCAATGTTATTTAAAAAAATTTTAAATGTAAGTAATGAATTGCATAAATTAAAAGAGTTTCAGAAAATTAAAAACACTTTATTTTGTTATTTAAATCAAACCAAACCCCCCATAACCTAAACACCAATCTTCAGGACTTTCTACAATTAGTACATCCCTTTAGGTACAATGCATATTAAGAATATTACATCAAGATCCCTGCATACTCAATCTCATTTTCAGCCCTCTTGTTATGTATTCCCTACAGGAGCTTGTAGCAGCCAACCTAAGTTTGGTGAAGTACCCCTCCAATTATAATTTAGAATATCCTTTGATTCTCTAAATAGTTTAGCATTCCTCATTCTCCATATAGTTTTACAAACATAGCAAAGCCTACTTTGAAAAGATTTTGATCACCTTTCCTATTGCATCTCATCCTATTAACCCATATGAGTGTGCTCATCCATGTTTTTATTCACGAATTGTTTTGTATAACTTTTACCTTGTTGAATTTAATATATTACTATTTTGTGATATTTATTGTGCCAATACTTCATTTGAAATGAGAGATTGAATTAAGATATTTTTGTTAAGTTTTGCAACAAGAGTTGTTACCTTAATAGACTAAAAAATATCAAGTTAATAAGCAATTGAAGATAGATCTTAATTTTGTGTTAAATATCTTTAGGATTGTTTCAAATCTAATTAACTAGTTGGGAGTAGTTTTAAGAAGTCGAGAGGTTGTAACCTAACTTTTACTTATTTCCATTGGGACTGCTTGATTAGATCTCTAGAGAGGGTAATTTAAACCTTTAGATATCTAGGATCACGCATAGATGAATTCATAAGGTAAAGGGGAAGATAAAATAAGAATAGAATAATACCTAGGTTTCCACCATTGAGTAACTTCAATTTTATTGTTATCTTTTACTTGTTCAAATTTTGTTAGTTTAATTTAATTTTCATTTAATTGAATCTTTTGTTACCTTGGAAAAGGTGTAATTCAAATTTTTAGGTGACTATATTCAATGCTTATCATTTTACTACAATATACGGCAAGTATACTTATTGTATAAATAAAACAAACAAACAATATCTTTGTTCCATATTATCAACACCTAATCCTTAGTTGATTAACTGAAATTTCTTTCTAGTTAAAGCCCCTAAAATTGCATTAATTGATTTGTGAATTTCACTATTAAGTTTAACCTTAATCTAGAGGATTTATGTCAACCTAGATCTAGGTTTACGTGCAATTTCTTTTAACTACGGTAGATCTATTCGTACACAATTATTACTCAATTTCAATGATTTCATACATAAATCAATATCTTGGAGATATTAATTATAGGACTATTTGAATCTTAATGAAATAATAATCAAATTGCATTAAATAAATATTTAAATCACAAAGTCCATCCTAAGGTTTATCCTACCTAGGCACTAAACAAATTTAGTTCATAATAATGAAAAACATAACCAAAGATTTAAAGAAAAAATAAGAAAATTCATTATATATCTCCTTTTCTCTAATATGATTTACTAAAACTTTGATGTAAATATGATCTCTATCAGATCACTAATTAATTACTAAAACTTTAATGTAACTATGACCTCTATCAGATCGCTAATCAATCTCTACTTTGTAGTTAGGGTTTCTAATATAGACATGGTCATGCATAGAAAAATTTACTCTATAGCAAATCTTTGATCAATTTTGCTTTCTATTTAGGGTTTCTAGAGCGGACATAGTCACCCACACAGTCATGTGTATAATAGTGTCCCTTAATCCCCTTTAAAAATCATATGGACACATTCTCATAAGCTTACACATGCAGTGGACATAACCGTGTCCATCACCTATGTGGGTATGTCCATATTCACATAGGTGAAACAATATCTTTGAAGTCATACATGCTTATAAGGACATACATAGTCCCTCAGACAACTGTGTATATGATTTACATGAGGGGACTGTCCCTGCAAAATAGCTTCAATACTTCTATTTTCTATCTTAATTTTTCCATAATTCTTCTCCTTTGATCTATGAAGGTAATTGATACCTAATAACAAATTAGAAGCAAAATAAGTATTATAAATAATTTAAAAGCTCAAATAATTAAGCAAAATACAATAAATATAGGGCTAAAAACATAATCTATTAATCATTTATTAAAATATCCCCACACTTAAGCTTTTGTTTGTCCTCCAACATTTCATAATCCAAATCATTAAACTTAAAAACATTCATCTCTTATTATCCTCAACTTGTCCATCCACACCTTTAATTATCATATCTTATTAACCAACTTAGTCAACAATTAGATTTTAACTCTCCAAGAAATTTCATAAGCAATTAAATAGATAATCTTTATGAAATCAAAAACTCAAATTTTCACACCCTCACGAAGGATTCACTCAATTCACCCAATTCAATTACCTTTTGTGATTCATGTTTTTTAAGTTATCAATAATTGAGATCTAATTGGGAAACTGTGAAATTTTATTTTTTTTGTTACACTTGTGATTCAATTACTGTTAATTTTTTTTATAGATATAAGATTAAAAGAATCAAAAATCACATCTTAAACTCCTCTCTTTTTTAATAATCCACTCTTTACTACTAGTGTTTCAATTTATGGAAGTTATATTTAACCATTACAAGAATCTTGAATTTGGGGGTTCTCGTCCTTGGGATTGCATTAATGAGCCTAACAGTGTTGGTAACATTATTTTATTGAAGCTTATGACCAAAGATTTAGCAATAATTGATGTCATAGTTTAACATTACAACCACCTAAGGATTGCACAATTCCATTTGTATTTGGTAAAGAAACTTAACGTTGTTATGCTTATAATTTATATTAAAAAAAAGTATCCGTAGAATAAGGAAAAAATAATGAGAGTAGTAATTGGAAAGTTTGGGCTATCTGGCAAAGCCCAAATAATTTCTATAAAGAATTTTCCAAATGGAAAGAGAAGGTGATTTTCGGATGAGCCAACTAACCATCTAGATATTGAAACCATTAACTCATTAGCAGAGGAATTGATAAAGTAGGATGATGGTTTAGTTCTTGTTACTGCTAAAAATAATTTTAGGCTTATAAACCAAGTACGAAAGGAGATTTAGATGTGTGAGAATGGGTTGTAGTTAATTGTTTTATGAGTGATAGATCAAGAATGAGTTTTAGATAGGAGAAAACATAAAAGTGTCAAATTTGGATCATAATGTTCTCAAATAAATTTAATTTTAATTCAAATATTTTAAAAATACACTTAACATTTTACAAACATTTATTATAAATTCTATCTTAACATCTTCTTTAGTTATCAATTAAAAAATTTGATGCCTAACTTCCAACTAGACAATGACAGTAGTGAGAGTGGATTAAAGAACGAAAAGTTTAGAATTTCAAAGACTCTAATTGACGAGTCTATCAGAAATAGTGAGAATGAGAGACTTAATAAAAAAAATTTCATAGTTCAAGCTTTATCAATAGCCAATAGAGGTCATCCAATCGGTGGTATTAAAGATATCAAATGTAATAGTAATAAACAACAACCTAATACATACAAGAGAATATTCGCAGTCTAATAAATTTTTGATGATACACATTCATTCATAAATAATTTAAGATCAAATCAAAATTAAGTATACTTTAACCTTGTTAAATGTTTCAAGTTCTTTAAAAGTTATGGAAAATTTTGATAATGTGAAGGGCTCACTAATAGAATAAGTTTCCTATTCCTTTGAGGAGCTCAATTTTACAACAAAAAAAAAAGTTCCATCTGAAGGTAACATTTGAAAGAAAGGTGACATTAGGAATGTTAGAATTCATGTAAATGATAAAATGATAAAAAACTAAAATGTTACTAATGGGCCAAAGAGAAATATGTCAATAGGAATAGGAAAAGATCTAATGATTCTAATGTTGAAGCTTTTGAACTTTAAGTACTAGATGGCCTGGATGTAAAAAATCAGAAAGTTATTCAAAAGTAAATAAAATCTTCTAACTTACTTCACAATAAGGTATAATGTCAAAACTTCAATAGTGCTCTATTAAGGACAATGAGGACATGAACCAACATGACAATGGGTTGTTTACATTGAAACAGTAAGGGCTAAACATCCTTCATTTCACCAATCAACCTTTCTCAAGGCAAAAGCAACTTATGATGTGATTTCATCCTTAAGTAAGAAACTAAAAGAAAAAAAAGATGCATGTCTAACAGCTATAACATGGTGAGGAAATGAACTACATGTTATCTCAACTATCACCTGCAACTCTTTGACATCTTTCCTTGAACCTTTTAATGCTTCATTTGCTAGCATTACGTCTCTTTCTAATGGATCATATATCCACAAAACTAAATCTTTCTAATAAAAATTGTTGAAAATTCAGAAACCAAACACTAAATCTTAATTTCTAGAAAAAGCCATCTTTCTGCTGAGGAAAGAACTGAGTGTTTAGATGAATCAAGTTTCAATAAAATGTTCACCAAAACAAAATCAATGACTATAGAGGAATTCAAAGTGAGAACTATTGATAATAAGATTCTAATTATGGAAAAATAAAAAAATAAAAAAATCACTTCAAATTTTGTCATATGGAATATTTTATTAAGCTAGACAACAAAATTTAGGGAAATTCTAAAATGTTGTTTTTTATTTTTGGGAATTTTTGAATTACTTTTTTAATTTTTTGAGTCTCACTTATCATGTGAGATGCACAGTTGGGAAGGAGGGCCATAACAAAAATGAAAGGATTCTTTTAATAGAGAATTTACTTAGATTTTAAGTTGCTTAAATTGAGCACTTATAAAACATTGGAGTCATTTTTGAAATATTTAAAAATTTTGAATTTAAATTAAATTTAGATAAAAAATATTAGAGTCCAATTTAATCCTTTTGCTTAAGAAAAAAAGCTTCAAGCTAGTTTTGATTTTTAATTCTATGTAAGTCATAAGTTTTTTCATCATTGTAAGTCTTCTTCTACTTATAATTATCATGTCTCACAAGTATCAACTTAGCCATATCTAATGGAAAAAAATAAAAATATTCCAAAATACATAATTTTTTACAAAATTTTAAAAATATAATTTAAAAAATTCTTGAAAATTAAGAAATGTTTGAGTTTTTTTTACCCGTTTTATTTCCACCAAAATATAGTACGATTTAAAATTTTTTTGAAAAGTTCTTACACTTACCTAATCCTTCTTTCTTCCTCATAAAATATTGATGGAATTCACATGTTAGATTAATTATGTAAATCGTAATAGTGATATTCAGACACATGTCCAAATTTTATTTACTTTTTTTATTTTTATTGTGACACCCAAATACCCCCTGGGAGGGTAGGTGGATGCCACACAAGACAGTACAAATAAACAAAAACATTTTACGGAAACATAGCATTAAAAAATCTTTCGTTGGAAGCAATTCAGAACAAACATACATCATATCGCATAAACTTAATACAAATTTGATCCAAAAACCGAAACCAGCTTGAAACATAGTTATTACAAAATCTTGCAACAATTCGGAATCATACATTTTATAAATAAGCCAAAATATATTCAAAATATATTTTCATCAAACCAAGACTCATACTCCATTGGCCATTGCGGATGACTAGTCCTAGTCTTTATAATCCTCGTTCTAAACCTACAAGGGGCAAATCCACCGTGCTAAGCATATAACTTAGTGAATAATAACCAATTTATATATAAAGTAATAACTCATCATACTGAATCATGTAATATTATAAGCATGCATTAACAGATTTGTTTAACAAAAAAACAAACATAATGCATGTTAGAACATATTTTATAGTTAATAGAGCTGAATATCAAAAGAGGGTATAAACCCTTTAAATCATAATACAATTTTGTTTATGTCAAAATCAAATATATATCAGAACACAAAATCAGATGACTGTTAAGCCATTTATAGAAGCGAGTAATGAGACTTATATAAGAGAGACCGAAGTCTCAACACCGAAGTGTCACAGGAGAGACTGAAGTCTCGACAATGAAGTGTCATAGGAGAGACCGAAGTCTCGACACTAAAGTGTCACAGAAGCAGTTGCAGACCCTTCTAGGCATGCCTATTTACCCACAACTAGGACTCAATAGTTTTAAAACCAAAACAAAGTCATTTAAGGCATTTCATGTGCAAAGCTAGTAGTCAATCATATTCACATGCAATTAGCACTTCCAATAATATAAACACGCATCAAATGCCTCAAACAATCATTTTCTGGAATTTAGAATACAATCAGCATAAATGAAATTCAACAAGCAGAATAAACTAAGGTGTAACCGTCTAAGATTACTCAAAAGCTTCCTTATCACTTATTGCCTTGAAGTCCCGGCAATATCAGGAAGTGTTCGCTCTATGCATTCCTCTATAACATTTAACACATATACCAATCACTATTGTGCATGATTAAGCATTCATTTATGTATATTGAATATGTATGATGCATGTTTATGACAAATTCTCGGGTATATTTCCTTACTAAATTGATGTAAACATCAATTGTACTTCAGAAGTTCCAAAATTCATACATTTAATTACTATTCCAGCTTTTGCTGGAAGCTCCTCATTCAGGTCAACTTTGCATAATCAATAAGATTAATAAAATGATGTATTTATGTAAACTTTCTTCTATTCAATTATTCTTCTATGTTTTAAGTCTCTATTGATACCAAGATCATTCAATTTGGTTCATTATTTTATGAGTTATGCTCAAAATACCACAGACTGTGTACATTTGAAATTTTGGCTAAAGTAAGATCCTGCATTCAAGTTGTACAACCCATATCTCTCAATTACAATATCCAAAAATTACAAAATTTATACCAATATAAATATAATAGAATAATATACAACTTTGGTCTAGACACCATAGCCTCATTCGGTCTACATCAATACATTTCATTCAATATCAACAGGACATGATTTCTGTCTTGGGTAGTACTACAATCTCAGTCAAGACATAATTTCGAGCAAGATTTTGAAATTATTAAAGACAGAATTAAACTTAGAATTCTTGCTGAAAGTTGTAGCTGTATGACTCCACTTTAATATGAATTAAGAATCAACTCATTTAAAAATCTACAGATCAAGATATACTAAAAACACCGAAGCATATTCAATGAAAATATTCCAATTCACTTCCTCATTTTCATTCTAAATTTATCAATCATATCTTTCTATAATGACTTCAGATGGCTATATATTTTTATGAAGAGGAATAGAATGTGTTGTGAGTTTTTTGGTTCAAAAATCAAGTCATTTCGAGGTCGGAAGAAGAAGTTATAGCCAAAAGAATGAAGGATGTTTAAAACTGTCAAACAGCATCGTGCACTACCTTTAATTCCAACTTCTCCCAGCTCTTCCCAAAACAGACCTTCGGATCAATTTTTCATGGTGATTTTGACAAGGAATATGAAGGATATAGGCAAAACATTCTTCTGAAAAATTGTTCCTTTATGCCTTAAGTTTCTAATGAAGCTAATTTCATGAAATTTTGGTTCAGAATCATTTAAGTTATAATCAAAAATCCACAAACTGTTTTTACACTTTGACAAAACACAAATTTCATTTTCAAGCCAAATTTCAAAACTTTTAAAGAGATATTTAGAATTCGATTCCTTCATGAAAAATGTATTTCTATGTCTCTATTTTACTTGAATCAAATTTCATCTAATTTGGATATTCACATATCAAGTTATGCCCTAAATACAAATGTATGTTCACTAAAATTCGCATATCTCATACTCCAGCTCACTTCAAACTTTCATCTAGTTATTCATATCTCTGAATATGGTTCTTATCACCAGCCACACATGTATCAACACCATTTATGCATGCAACCATCCACAGGCTTGAAAATGTACTCCATTTACGCATGCATCCAGTTACAAACATTAAAACCTTAACAAAATTCATTTACACTATTATAAAACCTACTTGATTAAGCTTCTCTCTCTTCAGAAATTTTCTAGAACTTAGGAGAGCAAACAACTGGTTTCGATGATGGATAAACAGGGAATTTTATGCAAAAATTAAAACCTCTAATGATAGAAAACTTCACAAGGTGTAGCCTTGACAAATCATCCAAAAGCCAATGTTCATAAGTGAGAGATGGTGTTTTTGGTGAAAAACAATAAAGAGAAACTTTTGTGAAGAAGAATTTCGGTGAAAGCAAGAAGAGGGTTGCATAAACATTTCTCCTAATGCCTAGGTGTCACTTTTTAAGGCTTGACACATGTCACTCTTGCATGTAGCCCATTTGTCAGCAATATAAGGCTACCATTTCTCATTTAGTAATTTGTCCAAATGTCACACATTCATTGATCCATTTGTCACTCCATAATTTGTCTCTTAATTTCTTTATTTT
>JAOSBO010000004.1:19637916-19655174 GCA_027563915.1 Erythroxylum rotundifolium
ACTGTCTTCAATTTTTGTTCTGTTCCGTCTCCAAATTTCTGTTCCGTTCCGTCTCTGCCTATTGAAGACAGCAACCAAACGCAATGTAATATCCTCTTTTAGTTAGTTCCAATCGAACACATTTCCTCTCTTCACTCGATTGATTCTTGACATCTAAAGTTGAAGTCACTCCACTAAAATCATCCATAGCTATTGTTAACCATTCATTCCCTCTTTATTTTGTTTATTCTTTGTTTTCATTCAAAGACCTTTCATTTTCTTAATTCTTACTATCGTTTCACCATTGCTGACGCAATTCAACATCATCTTCACCATCTTTGTTAAGCCCTTCTCACCTTTGGTGCCTATTTTTTATTGGCTGTTACATGCTTAGCTCTATCCAAATACCATAAATATATTACTTTCATCTCTCTTATAAAAAATAAAAACTAACATATTTCTTAAGGTTTTAACATTTCTATGATTTATGATTTATTTTCTAAAGTTAACTAAACATTGGTTCCTCTTTTTTTCTTTTGTATTCTCCTATTTTTCTTAAGAAGAGAATCTTACTCTTATCTCTCTTTATTTAAAGTCTAATGTTTATGATTTCTAGGTTTTTCACCTCTCGGAGGAGTTTGACTTGTGAGCTACAAAGAGTCACGCTCATCATTAATATTGTCATCGTTATGGTAAAAATGATTAAAGGCTCATTTGTTTTAGTTCTTATGATGTTCTGGTGATGAGGGTGAACTAGTGGTTCATATTATCTAATTTATAATTTATGGTTTTCTTCTTTAGGTTTTACATGTGATCTAAGTTTTAATTTGTATATTTTATGCTATGATTAATTTTACAAATTAGCTATTTTAACAGTACTATGTTTTGTTTATCAAAACTTTGCTTTCTTGATCTTTATTTTACATGATAGTCTCTTTTAACTTGGCTTCTAATTTTAAGAACAATTCATTAGGCCTTTGAATTATCTTTGTGCTTTGATTGATTCTCTTTACAAAAATTTTGGCTAGCTTCCCCTAAGATCATAATATATGCTATTCCAAAAAATATATATACTATTTTGCTTCATCAGTGTGGTCAAGATCACCAATACTTAGCGTTCGTGTATGTTATTCTAATATCGTTTCCTTATAATGCATTATTCATCATTCATCAATGTTTTGTTTATTTCTACAATGAATGTTTAGGAATAGTTTTTGGAATATTTAATTATTTCAATTTATTTTTTATTATTAGTAAGTTTACAACTCATTTTGTTGTCATCCATTTTCCTTTGTTTTGATACATTTAATTTCTTTTTTAGAATTTGTTTCTTGCGTTAGGGCTTAGACCTTGAAATTAGGAGGAAATTTAGTTTGTTAAAGTCTGTAACCCAATTAAATGTTTTTATTTTGTATCATGTTAAAATAAATAAATACATATTGGGTTCACACTTTTCTTTATCTAATTATATAAAAAAAAACAATTACTTGAGCTCATATCTAAAGGGCTATAACTAAGCTAGTGATTTTCAGAATTAAGTTGAGTCATACACTTGATTCAAATGAACTACACCTAAGTCTAAATTAAAATAAAATAAAAATATATGTTTTGCTTTTTATGGATTATGAATGTAGGATAAGTGGAGAGAAAAAGAACCATAATATGTGTAATAGAATTTTTATTTTTATAAACCAAAATTCAATTTAACAAGAAGGTTAAGAACCTGATTTAGTTAGGCCACATGCTTATTAGAAATAAATCTTTTCTTTTTACACAGATTTATTAGGAATTTTCTTTGGGCTTATAAGCTCGTTACCAATAATATACGGTAATTGGAAACCATTTCTTATGAGCCGAAACAGGCCTCCCATCTCACATCTCTTCTTTGCTGATGACCTAGTCCTTTTTGCTGAAGCCTCGCCAACACAGGTACAAGTTGTTTTAAAGGTGTTGGACTCCTTTTGTCGAGCCTTAGGTCAACTAATCAGTAAAGCTAAAACCAGAATTTTTGCTCCAAGAATGTATATCGAGACAACGCATACATCCTCAACCAAGAATCTCAGTTTACATATACTAATAATTTGGGCACATATCTCAGTGTACCTTTGATACATGAGTGTACCACAAAGAATAATTATAAGTATATGTTGGACTAAGCCCGGAGGAGAATTGCAGGATGGAGTGCCTGTGAACTCTCTCTAGCAGGGCGAGTTATATTAACTCAGTCAGTCATCTCTTTTCTCCCGGTCTACACAATGCAAACAGTGCGATTGCCGAAACAATTTTGTGATGATTTAGAGAAGGTTATGAGAGATTTCATTTGGGGTAACAAGAATGGAAGGAAGAGAGTAAATCTGATTCAGTGGGAGGAAGTCTGCCGTCCTAAAAAAGCCAGAGGCTTAGGCATTAAAAAAGTTCGCACCACAAATGATGCTTTACTTACTAAGCTAGGAGGGGCAGTGCTTACCAACTTTAATGCACTATGGGTCCAAATTCTCTACACCAAATATAACGTCGACGATCGCAGTATCACCCATTCAGTAGCGAGGCAAGGGGCATCGATTATTCGGAGAGGGATCACAACTACATAGAATTATGTTTGTCATGGTATTAATTAGCGCATAGGAAATGGTAAATGGGATAATTTCTGGTTAAATGGATGGGCAGGAGATTGGGATCCTCTCTTAACAATCTCGACCTCTCTACCGCTAGATAATTTATTGCTAGCTTTAGTCCAGGATATGGTTCATGAGAATGGTAATTGGAATTGGATTCGATTTCAACATTATCTTCCCTCGCTAGTTTGCATGACCATTGCGTCCATTCACCCACCCAACGATGGGTGGGGGAGGATTGAATAGTATGGGGACGTGTAAAGAATGGAACATTTACAGTCAACTCTACCTATGTTCTCATTGAGGGTACTCTAGTGCCAGAAAGTAGTCGAATTTGGAAAATGATCTGGAAATGGCCAAGGCCATAAAGGATTCGGTTATTCCTTTGGCTTCTAGCTAAAACCAAACTGCTCACAAACCAAGAGCACGTGGCTTGGCATATCTCAACGAACTCCAAATGCACATTCTGTAATCACGAAGAGACCATTTTGCATGCGTTAAGAGATTATAGGAGGGCGTATTCTTACTGGCAACAATTCCCTTTAGCGGTCCTTGATACCTCTTTTTTTCAAGTGAATTTAGTCATGTGGTTGATTTCTAACCTTGGCAACCTGAACCAAGTGCAGCGATTCTAGTGGGCTACCATTTTTAGCACCTCATGCTGGTATTTATGGTAGTGGCATAATAAAAGTATGTTCGACGAGGAGTTTCATTGGCCCGTTAGCGGTGCCTAGGTGATATTAGACTATATTGACTAGATAAAAAAAGGTAAAGGGAGTGATAGGCGGAGTTGTTCCAACAATGGGAGCCCCACTAGGTACACCAATATGTTGGATTAAACTACTGAAAGGTTGGGTCAAAATTAACACAGATGGGGCAGTGCAGTATGCCACTAACATTGCCTCAACTGGAGGTCTAATAAGAAACAGTGCAGGGCATTGGTGTGACGGTTTCTTATATCTTATTAAGGTTGTTTCCCCATTAACTGCTGAACTTTTTGGGGCTTTAACTGGACTACAACAGGCATAGGACCTTGGTTATCGTCAACTAGTGTTAGAGGTGGATTCGTTGGAGGTTATTAATATCCTCTCATCTTCTAACATAATGTTCTTTGATGATTCACAGGTGATCAGGGACCTTCAGGAGATTCAGGATCACACGTGGGATATACAATTGTAGCGTGTCTACAGGAAAGGCAATAGGTATGTAGATAAGCTGGCGCATTTAGCTTCGATTACAGCTCCAGGCACTCACATGCTACACAACATACCTGAGCAGTGCCTTCAGCTCACTACACAGGATTTACAGCGAGCTTTGTTTCATAGAATCATGTAATTGTTGGTTGTAATTTTTTCCTTATGTATCTAAAAAAAATAATACCTTCTGCTCTCAGAGGTTAAGAAAACTAGTTCTTGAACTCATGCACTCAAAGTCGAAGACTTATAACTTGCAAAAATATCGTTGCCAAAAAAAAAATATCAAGCTTAACAGAAGTATCTATCTGTACGAAAAGAATGACTAAAAAACCAATATACAGAACTAAATCAAACGTTAGAGAAGAATCCGTAAGTGAGGCAAAATCTGGAAACTTTTGAAACAATTAAGAGGAAATAAAAATGTGTGAAGACTCGGTTAGAGAATAACTCTTTGGTGGAAAAATAAATAAATTAGGCTAAAAAGGATAGGAAATAACTCAACTAACCTGAACCAAACCAACGGGTAGGTAGCCCCCGTGCAGAGTTGACATGAGTCTAACTTCTTATCAAAGTACTAGGGAGAAGCCACTTAAGCATTAGCAAACACTTTCCTTAGTACAAAGACTAACAAATAGTTTATACTCGCTAATGTGAGATAATAATATAACAAAAGGGGTGAAAATTCTTTTCCTAAACAAGTAAAGGAGGGGGCTTAAACAACCATTTATCCAACAATCCCCTACTAAATGGCTCATTAACTTCAAATTTTATTAGCAAAGGAACAATTATATATTTAAGCATTATCTTTCGATTGAATTGACTAATAGTGATATGAGGCAACAAGTTAGTTAATAAAGTGAATTTCTCTTGAATTTCACAAACTTAGGATGAGACCCTCATAACACATATTATACTTTTAATTTCAACAAATTTTGCAATAAAAAAATAAATCACAACAAGCGCTTATTATGACCATGTGCACACCATAAGTACTTATGAGTGCTCTAAAAAGACAACACATCTTTTATAAAGGGCAACCTAGCCTTCATACTCAAGTAGGTGGTTTCTTCAAGTATATCACCCTATAGAGTGCCATTAAGGATTATGACCACATTAAGAGTCAATATGGACCAACCTTTATAAAATCGTATCCATTAAGTCTATCAAATTAAGACCTCCACAATGGGGAATCTTATAAAAATCAGGTGGTGAATTCATCAAGTTCGTCTATCTAAGACCACCCACATAACAAAGTTATGGATTCATTAAAAGCTTAAGGATCAAGCTCATATCAAGCACTACTACATACTATAAGGATGGGACTGTTGTGCATATTAAGGACTCATATGGCTTTGTTTGACCATCATATGGCATCCACCATACTTCCTCAATCCATAGGCTTAAGCCCTATCCCCCTTGATTATTTAAGAACTACTTTCCTTGTTAATCCTTTAGTGAGAGCATCTGTCAAGTTCCTCTTGAATCTTAAATATTCCAGGAAAATTACTCCATTTTTATGAGTTGTTCGACTACACTATTTCCAATATGGATGTATCTTCTCTTACCATCATATACAATTTTTTTTGCTATCTCATCGGTTGCTTGTGAATCAAAATATAAAAAATGTGTACATTTGATTTCCCTCATAATGATATATCTGCTAGCAATTTCTTTAACCATTCAGCTTTTTTACCTACCAAATCAAGAGCAATGAATTTGGATTCCATAGTGGAGTGTTATACACATTTGTTTCACAATTTTCTATGGTATGACACCTTCACCTAAGGTAAAGACATAACCACTAGTAGAGCTTGCTTAATAAGACTAATCTAAAATTTGTTCTTAAAGATGATAAGTTTGTAATTACAAAAATGGGGACTTTATGGAAAATAGGTACTTAGTTGACAGACTTTTTGTACTGAATACTATTTCACCTACTCATAATGCTAGCTCTTTTATGGCTTCTACTTATATCGTTAATGCCCCTAGTTGGGAAAAAATGATCAGAAAGGGTCCCATTCCAGGATACGTGCACAGAAATCGTAGATATACATTTCATAATGAGATTGACTAAAGGAATCGGTATTCTAATTTCCCGTAATGTATCATTGATAAAATCCCAACTGAGTCGATCATAGGTTTTTTCTAAATCAACTTTGATTGCTAGTATACCTTTCTTTCCTTCTTTCATCTAATTGAGTGTATCACCTCCTGGGCTAGTATAATATTGTTCGTGATATATCTGCCCGGGACAAAACTACATTAGTTTTGAGAAACGAAGGAATCAAGATGAGGCTTCAGGCGGTTTACAATCAATTTCGAGATGGCTTTGTATAAAATCGAGTATAAGCTAATAGGCCTGAATTGAGTCAGAGAAATCGGGGAGGGGACTTTGGGAATTAATACCAAGATGGTTTTGCTCACCTCGAAATTCCATCACTTATGTCGGAAAATATTTTGAATATAGTCCATTACTGCGGGACCCGCCTTATCCCATTTTTGTTGAAAGAAAGAAGTGGTGTACCCATCTGGCCCAGGAGCTTTGCTTAGGTTGATGTCAAAGACAGCTTGTTGGATTTCGACCTCGAGGACTGAAGCAGTCATTGTCTGGAGTGACAGCTCCGGTAGTGCGGGGAAAGCCCTAGAAATTGGAAAGTTGGAAGTAGTGTCATCATACGACATAAACAAACTTTCAAAATAATTCTTGGCCAGTTGCCGCAGTTGCATAGGATTTGAGAGCATCTATCCATCTTCATCCATTAATCAGGTTATCCTCAATTTCTTCTGCTTTGCCAATGCTAAAGTATGATAAAACTTGGTATTGCGGTCTCCCTGTGAGAGCCAAATACTACGGGCTACTGGTTCTGGTAAACCTCCTCCTCATATAGGGCCTGGGTTAATTTGCCTCGAAGCCTTTCTTCCAAAGCCAACAGAGAATCAAATGTCTTGATGTCCATGGTCCTTTGAATGCCCTCCAATCTAGCTAATAAGCATTTCTTCCGATGAAAAATATTACCAAACACACTCTTTTTCCATCTCATGAGCTTTGTAGAGAACAAGTCTAAGGAGCTTTGGAAATCGGTCACTGCTGTGGACCAGTGGTCATCCACTAATTTATCAAAATCATCATGAGCGAGCCAAGCGGATTGAAATCGAAATGCTGGAATGGATATCTCATTCCTGAGGTTACAATCAAATTTAACTAACATAGGCCTATGATCTGATCCTAAAAATAAGAGATGTTTATTTGTCGCATAAGGAAATATTTCCAGCCATTTCGAAGAGTATAAAACAAGATCTAGTCTAGCTCGTACTATCCCCCTTCACCATGTATATTTGGACCCAATATATCCCATATCATGCAGACCACAAAATTGCACACCTTCCTAAATTTTTTTGTTCACAATCAGAGTAGAATGAGAGCCTCCCTATTTTTCATCGTTGGCCAATTTGGCGTTAAAACCACCTCTGATGATCCAGGGTAAATCAATTGCACTACCAAGCCATTGTAAGTATGGCCATAAGATGTTATGAGTAGCAACCTGAGGACTAGCATATATAGTGGTAAAAGCAAACATAGAGGAATCATACCGGATGTTCGTATGGATAAATTGTCGGTGCGCCACCACTATCGAAACTTCAAAGTTAATCGTCTATAAAAGCCAAATGCCACCTGCAAATCCATCTACCTCTACGCGAAACGTATGGTCAAAGCCCATCTTTTGAATAACATCCAGTGCTCTTCCGCTGTTGATTCGGGTTTCAACTAACACAACCATCCTTAGTCGGTGGATTTTGAGATAATTTCGCCAGATAGGGAAAATTTTGGCTCATCTAGCCCCTTGGTAGTTCCAAATGAGGATTGACATAAGAGAAACACTGAGGGAGTTAGGACATTCTCCTAGACCGGAGAAATCTCCTGAGTTGAGTACCACCCATCTTCGGCATTGCCGCCCTGGGTTTGTGGCACCATGTCCACCACAACAGACGGTGGCATATTGTCCTCCATCCTGATGTCTTTGTCCCTAGTATCAAGAGGTTTAGATAGTGGGAGGATGTGTTGGTTTGTGCATATAATTTGAGTGTCTTTGAGGTTCATAAGGTCCTCAATGGAATGGCCCAACTCTTCCCCAACCATTTCTCTTACTGCTTGGTTGTCACATATTAGCTCGGAAGGGGAACGGATGCGGACTATCGGATAGGGCTCTATGGGCCGATTCAGGGGTTGGATTGTGATACCTTGATCCAGCCCTTTTCCAAATAGGTTGGAGAGGGGTCAAGACGATACCCCTTTTTCCTGGTGGGCCAGTTCTTTTCCTTTATTCCTAGCGTTTGCCTTGATGCGTGGCCCATGTGTGTTGTGTCTCACCCCATAATCTGTATTATGCCCAAACTCCCCATTATAATCCAACAGGATACTATGGCTTGTCCCTGTTGCGTGACCAGGTGAAAAAGTCTTAGGTGATTTGTCCGTTAGACCACCTATAGTGGTAGAGTCTGACAACAGAGAAAAGCGAGATCCTTTGCCTTGAAGGTCGGCTCTTGGGAGTTGTGAGGTAGGCTGGTGTTGAGATCTGGCTGATGGATATAGAGGTTTTTGTTGGACCTAAACCTAAGGTCTGTATGCGTCTCTTGTCCTTTCCGTCAACGTCTCTTATTGTTATACTGTCCCCCCTTCGTCGTCGGAGATTCAAACCCTAAGGGGTGTGGCGGTTGTTGCTAGTCGGTTGGTGTGATCGAGTGGGAAGGGCAGGTGCCAACCTCGTGGCCCACTATATTGTAGAGGAAGCAGCAGATTTGAGACAAACCTTCGTAAGCCATCAACAGAGTTTTTCTGTCCAATTCCACCATCGAATGAAGCGAAATTTTACTTTTAGTAATGACTATTCTATAGCATAATAATTAGACAAGTTTTATTATTATCTCTTTTTTGTGTACTGTTATTTACCTTACAGATTCATTTGATATTTAAGACTTTTATCAGAGAAATGAGAAGCTAACTAGCACGGACTAGGGTAGTAGCAGAGTGATAAAAATAGAATATAAGTTTACGAGTCAACGAATACTGGGGGTTCAGTGAGGGCAACCACTGTCCCAAATAAGAGCAAAAAGAAAGTTGAATGTAAGAAGATGAGGTGGAGATACAAACAACTTCATTAACAACACCTGCACCTGTTCAATGAAGCTTTAGGATTTTATAATTTGATGCTTTGGAATGAGAATGCCAAGGGTCCAATTGGCATAAACGAGGCATTTATTGGCTGGCAGCGACTTGGTCCGCTACGGAGAAGTTGATTGGTCAAGGAAGGTACATCTTCGTGAAGAAATCACATATGGTTTCGGTAACACAGGAATGATAATTTTTTTTATTTATTATTATAATAAAGGACCCTCATAATTTCTCAATAAAAAGGACAAACGAAATAACCTTTAATTTTATTAAACCTGATGACTGTTAACATAAATGAAAAGAAGCAGCAATCCACAACTTGCATTTTAAGATAAAAACCGGAACAAATTGGTGGGTGACGACTGAGGACGGATTTATTAAAGCTTTCGACAAACTGGACAAGAGAATCCCTCGTTTTCTTTATGTAACGGCTAATTATACTTTTCTTTTCCCAAATGCAACGTGATTCAGGCTCCTGGAAACTACGCAAAGCCTACCCTCTTTCACTCCTTTTTTTTTTGACCTCTTTATTTTCCCCTTGCGCATCCAATCAATAACCCAATTAATTTGTATTAGCAATTAATGAAGAGTCCAAAATCAGCCTAACCTTTGGTTATGTTATGGATCAGGGCTCTATGTCGCCCTCAGCCGTCAGCCCTCAATCATCATATTATTTAACCCACACTACAGCCTCTTCCCAACTCCAGAGTTACTAGACATTTGTGGTCATTACTCTGAGAAATGGAGACTCGTGTTGGTGCTATGTTCATGTTTGCTCTGTTATTTTGTATTTCAAGTAAGTATTCAGTTACGCTGCAACGGAGATACGAGTATTTATGGGTTATCCTCTCTAAACTCAGCTGTTTAATTGCAGGTGCGGAGATGGCAGGCAAGGTGGGCGTCAACTACGGCACACTTGGAAACAACCTCCCAGTACCGTCAAGATCAGTGGAGCTGCTCAAGTCACTGAAAGCCGCACGCGTCAAAATCTACGATGCCAATCCCAAAATCCTCAAGGCCCTCAGAAACACCGACATTCAAGTGTCCATCATGGTCCCCAACGAACTCATCCCCAACATCTCCAAAAGCCAAGCTCTCTCAGACAACTGGGTCCAAACCTATGTCGTTCCCTTCTACCCAGATGTTAAAATCCGTTATCTCCTTGTTGGAAACGAGATCCTCACCAACCCAGATATCGGAACATGGTTTAATCTCGTTCCTGCCATGCGTCGAATCAAAAGTTCATTAAAAGCTCACAGAGTCCATAAGATCAAAGTGGGCACACCGTCGGCGGCAAACGTTCTGGAGTCGTCTTTTCCGCCGTCGAACGGGACTTTCCGGTCAGACATTGCAGTTCCGATAATTAAGCCAATGTTGCAATTCTTGAACCGTACCAAGTCTTTCTTTTTCGTAGATGTCTACCCTTATTTTTCATGGGCCGCGGACCCCAAAAACATCAATCTTGATTACGCACTCTTTGAGTCCAAGAACATAACCTACACTGACCCTGTTGCCAACTTAACCTACACCAACCTCTTTGACCAGACCATTGACGCTATGGTCTTTGCTATGAAACGTCTCGGTTATCCAGATATTCGGATCTTTATTGCCGAAACGGGTTGGCCAAATGGTGGTGATGTTGACCAAATAGGATGCAATATTCACAATGCTGCCATCTATAACCGGAATGTTGTGAAACGGTTAACGGCCAAACCCAACATAGGCACTCCGGCCCGACCCGGTTGGCCGATTCAGTCTTTTATTTTTGCTCTTTATAATGAGAACCAGAAACCGGGTCAGGGTACGGAGAGGCATTTCGGATTGTTGTACCCGAACGGATCACAAATATACGAGATTGATCTCAGTGGAGAGACACCGGTCTGGGAGTACAAAAAGCCGTTACCGGCGCCCAAAAACAATGAACCGTACAAAGGGAAGTTATGGTGCGTGGTGGCTAAGGGAGCCAATACGAGCTTGGTGGCTACTGCTTTGTCGTGGGCATGCTCGCAGGGGAACAAAACCTGCGACCCAATCAAACCCGGAAAGCGGTGTTACAAACCGAACTCGGTGATTTGGCACGCGAGTTACGCGTTCAGCTCTTATTGGGCCCAGTTTCAGAAGACCGGTGGGACCTGCAGTTTTAACGGTGTTGCTATGCCCACGCCGAAGGATCCTAGTAAGTGCTTCTCGGATTGGTTTGAGATTGATTGATTACATACATTGTCTATGTTTCATTTAAAATCCTTTCCTTTTTCAGGTTTTGGACACTGCAAGTTCCCAAGCGTCAGGCTTGTTTGAGAACGAGATGAATTGGTGGGCATCCATATTCACGTTTTTCTTTCTTCTTTCTGTGAGCCTGTGTTTGTGAAACTGTCATTCTTTGTTTCTCTTATTATAATAAATACTAGTTGGGAGTATGTTTTCTTGTACTACAATGTGACATTTTTTAGGGGTTAGTTGTATAAATAAATGAGCAACGGCTATTTTGGTAATGAAAATAGTGTCGGTCTTTGATACCCTGCTTTTTGTTGGGGGCCAGGCGGCTTTTATTCACTTTCCAAGAAAGCTCACTCACCCGCTGGATTCTGCGATGCCAACAAAAGTAATAGCGTTTCCGGGACGTTTTCCTTTTCCTCGAAGCCCCTTCCTTCCTTTTTCGTGTTTAAAATTAGGGTAAATGATACGCTTCTTAGTTCTTCCCGTTCCTCTTTGTACCAAAATTTTCGGAAACACTTAATTTATCTAAACATGATACAAAATAGAGGGTGAATTTTACAATACGTTTGCTTTGAGACGGGTGAAAATCAATCATTTATAAATCTTGTTCAAAGTTTACAAGAATTCTACAAAGATGTACCTCAAGCAAATTTTACAATTATAATAATTATACAACCAAAAACAATTCCTCCTTTTCATATTGCATGTTATGAAATATTCCTGCATTCTTTCTTTAACTTCTCAAAACTTTTAAAAGCTCTTTAATATGTCTAACCTTACTCTTACAATTCAAAATAATTAGTAAAACTAAAAATTAATCATTACAATCGCTAATAATAGTAACATTGATCCGCTATTCTTGTATATAAGTCACACTGTGTCATATTGGTTAACCAATATGATTACAAACTCATGATATATGTTTTCAAAAGACACTAGCCGATTATATTGTTATACTAGTTGATTAACCTATTAAATATCTTAGTTTGCCCCAATCACAATATTAGTTAAACAAATTTTTTAAAAACTTTAAAGTTCTTTCAAAGTTCAAAATGCATTCTTTTAACAAAAACTTAATTCAAAACCATTTCAATTTTTTTAAAAAAAAATTATTTAAAATTAACAAGTTTTCTTTAATGAATTAAGCAAACTTTGCTTGACTATAAAAAGATTTATACATTATGCGTTATATGCAAATAATAATACATTAATTGAGTATTTGATTCGTTGACATGAATGAGATAAGGTTATAAACATGATTATAATAATGTGCTTAAGTCTTAATTGGGATTGAGGCAAGGGTGTGTGATGGCCATTCTTAATTCCTTGTTCATGATTTGTCACTTGAACAACATATGTGCTCCACTTTGCTCATTTTTTTCATCATCGAGCACGTGACAATAGTATTCTTAATGAGAGTGAGTAAAGAGTCTTCTATAGCCATGAGTGAAAAATCTCTACCGAGTGACCCTGTTCATCTTTCTTCTACCCTTACTATTGTCGATCTCCCTTCTAGTGGGAAACGTACCTTATCTAATTGTATGGAACACCTTGTAGAAATAACCCATCATCCTAAAGAAAGTTGTATTTCAGATACTTCTTTACCTTTGCTTAGTCCCTATAGTATATATTCTTGTGACCATTCTTAGACAAGAAGCATAAGAACTATTCTTTCTACCCATTGTCCAAAAGTTAAAGAAATCATCCAAAGTTCTCATTTGGAACAATGTGGTTTAGAAACAACTACAATAGAACAGTATGTGAAACTTGAGATTCCCAAGGAGCTCATCTCTCTTTGGCAAGAACAGAACTATACACATCTACATATTGGAGCTATTTGTCTTGTTCACACTAACTACCAAAAAATGTTCCATGCTCACTATAGGCATTCCTTCTAGACCACAACTCCTCCAATTCTTCAAACCCTTCTAAATGACCCAGTCAAATCAATCTACACAGGTCTATAGAAGATTAACCTAGACCCTCAACAACCTTTGATCCTATTATGATGAATTAACCAGTATTCTTATATAAAGAAAGCAAAGATAGACCTCCAATCTATTAGATGGAGAACTTGTTTATGTTAGTCCTCATCGTGGACATTTTGTCTGGGATGTAGATCCCTCTATGTGCGAACCAAACTGTGAAGTATGTCTAAACCTTGATTCAGACAGTAGTGATGATGAGCTTTATAATCGACAACGAAGGAAGAAGAGGAAGAAAAGAAAGGAGATCTATAATTGTGAACTTGGTCAACAATTCCACTATCCACATGAGGATCATGATGATGATTCTAAACCTTGGATTGAGAATCCAAGACCTTGACCCAGAAGTATTAGAGCATTACTCAAAGCTGTTAACTCCGGATGGAACACAAAATAGTCAATCTCCAATAAACCTCAACCAATTATTCCATCTCTTGTTCTTACACCCTCTCCAATACCGTGCATGATGGTTAATCCCTATGGGAAGATTCTCCTCCACTAGAGAGACATGTAAATGTTCAACAAGGGATTATCTTTAACTCATTTGGCATGAGTGCTCATGGAACAACGCTTTCAAATCCTGTTGATGAAACTCTCAACTAGCATATTGACAATGCTTTGGCTCCAAAAAAATTCCTTCGACAGATTGATTCTAAACTTGATGGTCTAACTTAAAACAACCCAAGCTACTTATTAGTGAATAGATGGCATCTCTGCTGAAGTTCAAAGCTTATAAGAATCTTATAAAGCTTAATTGACCCAACTAGATGTAGATCTTCACCAATACATTTGTACTAAATATTTTGGCCCTGACTTCACCACCAGTGAGCAAGAAATGAGAAAGGTGAAATAAATCCTCCAAAGAATGGAAGCTAATATGCAAAAGGAACAATCCAAGATTGTCTATGAAGCTTATCCTACATCTTTTCCTATAATCCAACCCATTTATTCTCCACCAATATACCCTTAAGCAACTAACTATGAAAAGGAATTCAAGATGAATTATCCTTTGATCATACATCATATTCATCCTCAAAAACCTAAACCTAAATCTACTAACAACGTTTGTCGAGTACACTACAAAATTTACCTAACATTATACACTAAAATTTGTAGTTTTGGTGAGTCAGGATCGACTCCACTGGGAATGTCGGGTTAATTTCTGTAACGAAATTAATTGATGCAAGGAAATATATGGGGGTTTTTTAGATTTAAAGCAATTTAGAAATTAAAGTAAAAGCAAACTATCAAAAACAAATTAAAAAAAGCAATCGAAAATGAGAAAAGTCTCAAATATAAGTAAGGTCTAGTTCTAGGGTCAACCTCAGTCTAAACAAGATTAAGCATTTTCCATCATCTTAACATCTTTACAACTCTCTTCGAACCATTGATATGAGACTAATAGAATGCTATACTAATCCTAGTTTTCCCTTAGGTTATGTTTAATTAAGATACAATCATTAATTAAACCTAATTACTGAATAACTTAGGATACGATCTATAGATTTAATTTGGTAGCCACATTACGAATTGGAAAACTATCAATATAAGTCGTAACCTCACACGTTCGGGTTATCTAACCTAAGTTATGTTATTCGTAATGATTAACGATGATTAGATGCTACCAACAAACATCAATTGTAACAATTATAGATTCCATTCAACATTATAGCAATAGGTACATAATAGAACATTCTAAATAACATATTAAAGATCATTCATACAAAAACCCAATCCAATCAACGCAAACAATATAAAAATCCAAAAAGAGATTAATAATATTAATCAAGATGAAATAGTTTAACTGTGACTTAGGGTGAATATCCTTGTTGAATATCCTTGTTGAATTAGCGTCGGAATGTTAGCATGTTAGTCTTCCATCTTCTCCATTAATCTCCAAGAATTAACCCTTGTAGCCTCCATTTATTTTGAAAAACAAAGATAATTTAATGAAGAATAGTTGCTGTCTTTGTCATTCCTCGTTTGCAGCTTTGAAAGTCGATGAGAAGATGGTGATAAATGGCTTCAATGGAGGTTCAATTGCTGTTTTCTTAACCAACTATCATTCATTTTGTTGCAAACTGACAAGGATAACATGTATCAGTTGTTGTATATCTTTTATGCCCACAAAAACTCTCTCCCAACCTTCCCAATATGACTTAACTGAAGAGAAACTAGGGGACCAATTGCTCCACTTTTGCTTCAGTTTCCCAGCCCCCACTCACTTCTTACTTTAGCTCCCCTTAATTTTCACCTTGGCCAGCCCCACTCACCTTATGCTTTCTTTCAACATATACATTAAAACTAGAATGAGGCAGCCTCCACTCACGTTTTATTCACTCTTTAACATGGCAGCTTTAGTTCTCACAATTGCAACCCCCACATTCTTCATTTTTTCTCCAAAATACAACAACCTTTCCACTCTCTTTTTATGATAAAAACTAACTTCAAATCAGTGGAGAGATGGCTTAACTGAATAGGATAAGATGATCTAGCTGCTACCCTTTCCATCGGTTTTTCTCACCTTGTTTCAGCTGTCCCTTCTTTTATTCTTTACTTGCTCCCCTCAATCGATGCTTCCACCACCTTTTTCTTATTTCGTAAAACCCATGAAGTAGCTAGGTTTTAAAGAGAAAATGGACAGGTGTTGGACCCCGTTTTCGGAGTCCAACTCTTGATCCTTATCGTTTCGTCTTCTTGCTCTGATACCAAAAATGTTGGCCCTGGTCCCCGTACGTAATTCATGACGACTATGCATCACCATTTGGAAATTTATTTGCAATAATAATAATAATGGGGCACATTTCAATAAATTAAATTATAACCGTAAATGTAATTAAAAATCTAGACACGGAAAATTCGTGGTGGGGTCATAAAATAATTTCGGGCGTATAATTTAATTATTCAAAAACGAACCGACTTAATAACTACAATTAATTATTAATAAAATATTTAATGGAAATTAGGTAATAAATATATCAACTAAATTAATTTCATAGGAAATGTAAAAATAATGCTCATCCATTAAAATCAAAATTTCCATATCAATAATAACAAAGAATAAAGGATTTGATAAAATTAATTAAAAGTCATTAGAAAAGCAAAGAGGCGGTGAAGACTGTTCTGGAACCCAAGGGGCTCGCGATCGCGACCTTGTCGCGATCGTAAAGTCACAGGCTTGGACTCGTCGCAGTCGCGAATCGTGGTTTTCTGCCCCTATCGCAATTGCAACTTATTGCGATCGCGAGATCGCGAAAGGCCTCTACCCTGTCACGATCGCATCTCCTTGCGATCGCGACTGATCGTGCCGTGTTACGATCTCGACTTGGTGGCTTGGGGATGTCACGATCTTGCTTGGTAATGATCGTGACTTCCTTGGTGACTTGGGGATGTAACGATCGTGCCTTATCACGATCGTGACTTCCCAGTTTTAACCTCCTCACTTCAAATCAACATAACTTCCATTACATACTATATATCAATAGAAAGCTCAGTTCAAGCCCTACAACTTTCATGAAGACAATTTTGTCTAATTTTGCCTGTATCATTACTATTTAATCGATTAAAAGAAGGTTACCATTAATTCTAACTTATACCAAATTATGCATAAGATCCTCAAACCTAGTCATCTTATAAAGCTTATAACTTCCACATCTGATGTCCAAAAATTTCAATCCTTATGGCGATAGAAAGCTAAAAGGAAGATCTACAACTTTCATGTAGACCATTTTACCTAATTCGACCTGTAACCCTCCAATTTAATCAGTTAAATTTCGGTTACCCTTTAAGCCAATTTCTTACTTCAATTATGCATAAATGACTACAAAATGCAGCTACCTTATAATGAGCATAACTTCTACATTTGACGTCCAAAAATTTCAATTTTTTGAGCGACAGAAAGCTAAGAGGATAATCTACAACTTTCATTTAAACTACTAAGCCCAATTCTGCCTAGATCAGTCCAGATTATGCCCCAAAGTTTCATATTACCCTTTTTACCCCATTCCTTATTTTCACTCACCAATTCACAAACACTCTCACCCAATTGTCAAAGGACCCGAACCAACATGGAATTTCTTACATACTAAGCTCCTTT
>JAOSBO010000004.1:19721102-19739819 GCA_027563915.1 Erythroxylum rotundifolium
TGTTTCCAACTATAATATTATTATTATTATTATTACAAATCAATTTCCAACGGTGACATGTAGTCGCCATAAAATCCGTACGGGGACCGGAGCCGACAATGCTATCCTAAGACTTAATAGAGTAGAGCTTATTACTTGAAGAAGAAGTTGATGCATCTGTCTCCATCTTTAAGCTAGTGTATTCTAACTCATTAGTGGAGAATAGATGAATGATTTTTTATAGCATATAGTTAGCAAAAGCTAATTTTCCTTGTCTAACAAAAGTTGATCGAGTGGTAAAGAATAATTTGGATTTTAAATATATTCTAACTCTCTCCTAGTGAATTCTACGACCTAGATCATAGAGCCCTTCTAAGAATTCAATGCCTTGATTTTTTCTTTGATGTATTTGAGCTTACACAAACAATGGTATTGGTGTGTACCCACAATGTGAAGTTCTACTGCTTCCTTACAAGCTTCCTCAAATTCAGGTTCGTCAGCAAGATAATTATTGAATTTGAAGGGAAAATGTTGGGCACTCTGTTGGAAGAGGTTGGTAACTAAGATAGGCGTGCGATCTGAAAACAAAGGGTCCATAAAGGAGGCAATGCTTTGAGGAAAACAATATAACCAAATGTCATTAACTAAAGCTCGATCAAGCTTCTTACTAATAAACCAGTTCGAATTCTGTTTGTTAGAATATGTATAAAGGTGGCCATCTTGTTTGAGATCTGTTGCTCCAATGGCGTCAACACAATCCTTGAAATCAACAGAATAATTTTTCAAGTTTGCATGGCCTTGAGCTTCCAAGGCATATAGGGTATAATTGAAATCTCCACAGATCAGCCAAGGCTTAGAGATGGAACTATTGAGATGTCAGAGATTGTTCCATAAAAGACATCTTTGGAATCCAAAATTACTAGCATAGATGAAGGAGAGGTTGAGGTCAATATGTTCCCGTAAGAAGGAGACATTGACGTGGACAGATTGGTAGTGGAATCTAGTAGGTTAACTTTGATGTTTGTAATTTTTTGACGAATGATTATCCATCCAAAAGCATGGTGGTTATGGTTGGAAATCATGTTCCATATGGGGCCTAAAATTTTGGGCTTGTCGATTTTATCTACTCAAAGTTTGGTTTTAGGTAAGGCAATAATGAGAGGCTTTTCACGCCATACATATCCTTTAAAGCTAAGAGTTTTTGGGGACAGTTTATTCTACGTATATTCTAGGTTAAGATGGACATTAGGGAGAGATGGATTTGGAGCTTCTTCCTTTGTTCTATTGGGATTTCCTACGTAAAACACTATGAAAGTTGTCGGGGTCTTCTGGTTTTATCATTCAATGTTGTGGACCATTAGGAGGTGCTGTTGTAGTGTTTAAGGTTGGTTCTATTGTAGCACAATTGTGAACAAGTTCAACACTTAAAGAAGTGCTAAGATAGGTCTTACCTAAATTAGTCGCAGGGATAATATCAGAGTTAGGCAGGAAGTCCGCTTGATAGTCTAGTGTATTAGATTTATCAGTAGAGCGAAGGTCTATTGAATCCGAGCTAGTGGGGGTTGTAGGGTGCAGAAGTAGTCTAAGTTTCATAACTAGTTTATGATGACTCCATAAGTGGCTGGTTAATTGAATGAGTAGTTGTTGTGGGAGAGGTCTGGGAATGTTCTATATTAGCATGGGTAGTTGCTACATGATCTTGTTTTTCCATGCTCTGTTTGTCTTCTTCAAGGCCCATTAGTTCCTAATAAGTTCCAGTCATAAATAACCTCCCTGTAGGTTTCTAGATTTTCTCCTGAGATTTTGGAGGAGGTCTCTAGTGATAGGAGATGGCAACGTTGTCTTCCTATAATTTACGATCCTCTCCAAAGTGCATGATAGGGATTTTTGTTGGGAGTTCCTTAGAAATATCAATACTCACATAGATTCAAGCATATCCAATGCGTTTCTTTATAGCTGTAGGTTCATCCAGATATAATAGCTTCTTGATGAAAGGAGCTAAATCCTTGGGTAGACCAATATTCAAGAGGAATGTAATGAAAATTAATCCACATCGACATGTTTGTAATCTTAATAGTATCTAGCTTCAAGCCTGGCTTCCATATCTGTAGAAAAATAGGTTGATTCCTGAAGTGCCATGGACATTCTTCAAAGATCTTGTGAGTAGCTGCTGAGGTGAAGAAGGTGAAAAAAACTAACCCATCTTCAGAAAGGAGTACATCTATTAGACCGCTATTTTTCCAGTATTCATAAGCCCATCTTGATATCAAAGGAAAGGCTGGGCATTGCTCATAGAAAAATCCAACTATGGTAAATTTTCAACTGTTAGTGTTATCTTGGAGGACTACAATATAAAGACAGACAATAAGCTTACCATCCATATTCCTAAAAGGGGTGTAATTTAGGTGTGTGGCCAACAACTTGTTTCTAGGTTTTAGGAATAGAAGGAGGGGCTGGGCATGAGTTTGAAGGTTTGGTTGAAAAAGGAGGGGTTGAAGAGGTAGGCGAAGATGGGGAAGCTTTGGAGGGCAAAGGAGAAAAATCGACGCTTTGGGTGGGTGAAGTGTCAGCCATTGTGGAGGGAGATGTTAAGTACGGAAAAAAACATAAAAAGAGCGGCGTTTCAGATGAAAGTACAAAGAAGATTACTTAATAATAGTAAAAAGAGGGGCTCACAGGAAAAGGTATAGAAAAGGGAAATGTGGGAAGATAGAGGTACCTTTGGTGGGGAGGCCTCAAAGGAGAGTTGGGAAGGAGGTTTGAATCTGAGAGACAAAGAGAGGAGGGGGTGATCGGAAGTAGTGGATCTAGTAAGCAGTCATACCAGATGTTGGGTTGATAGGAGGCCAAAATCTGGAGGAGGGAAAGGAAAGTGTTAGTGGCAAGTTGATGGTTGTTAGAGAGAGGGAGGAGTTTCTCACTCTACATGGTGGGAGTTTGAGATTTTAGGGTATCTGCAAAGTGGTGGATCTCGCAAAGTGTTAGTGCTTAAGTTTCCTAACTTTTACAATTAAATGTAACTTGATTAATTTTTCTCTTTTTAACCGATATTCATCTGTGGTCTAATAAGTTCTTAACATATTGAAAATAGATATAAATTATAATCATAAATGCAATTTATGATTTTATTTTATCTTTGATTTTCCAATTTAATAATTTATATTCATATACTAAGATTGATATCTAGCAACATATTATAACTATCTAAATATTAAGAATATCAACATGGTTTTGACTTTCTTTCTATAAAATTCAATTATTTCATCATATAATATTTTGATTAGACATAAAAATAGAACTAATGTCTACTTTATTTTAGTCGAGTCATATTAGTTCTCCAATAATGGTAACTAATGTTATTTTAAAACTATCTTTAAAGTACCATTCCGCTTTCACCAAGAATTATTTAAATAATTATTAATTGAAAATAATAAAATATTTTCTCTAATTGCTTTAAATGAAGAATTGTATATTAGCCACTCAACTATCTCTATATAGTTCATATATATTTGCTGGCTACCAATCAAGTTATCATTAACTAAGATACGTCTTAAGTAGTATCAAGATATAATAATTGTTATCTGAGAATCTTTAGAGATCTCAAGTCAATTAATCACTTATATAATCATGAAAATGAGATTTTTTACAGACATACAATTATTCTTTTATATAATATTGTTATATTAGGATAGTTCAATAAAACTGATTTCTAACAAAGACCATCATATTTATTTAAGTATCTTCATACTTCAGTATATGAGATCAATTTCTTCCTTCATAAGGAAAACAAAATAATGTGCACTAGTCTTCTTATTTTATTAATGTTCAGTCTTAATAAACAATAACGAGTAAATACAATAACAATTTAGAGATAATACATAAATTTAATAAGAATCTTATACTTATAATATTATCATAATTTTATCTAAAAAGTGTATTTACTCCATAAACTTTATTTTATATTACTTGACTAAATAAATATACATAAGTTAAAGAATATATTTAATTAATCATTTTATATATATAGCTAATTGATTAGTTGTAGGGTATAAACTATAATAAATTTCTCCTATTCTAAACACAGTTGAAAAAAAATGATGAATCATATACTAGCTCCATTTTACGATAATTTTTTGTACCAAAAAGAACAATTTATTTCAAACTTTTGATCTTTTAAATTAATTATTTTTTCATATGTCTAGGAGATTGGTAGATGCTCACTAATACTAAAACTAACATAAATCCTTCAAGGTGCAGATAACCTCCATTAATTAGCCAAATTTAGTAACATAAGGAATAGTGAAATAGAAATAGAAAATGAAAAGACGAATAGTATAAATATTTGGCTAAATATATGTTTTACTCCTTGAAGTTTGCATCAAAGTTTTAGATCCTAACAATTGGCAATGCATAAAAAAAATGTGATAACATTTTGAAAATAATATAAAATGATCTCTTAATTGACAAACATGCCAAGATTGTACAGTTTTTGCAAACTAAGTAATTTTTTAATTTAGAGGCCATGATAGCCACATAGATGACTAACTTGGATCCCTAAAAATTATAACCATGAATTAGTTTGGGAATTTAAGAATGAAAATCATAAATCCACTTAAACACGACAACCTAGTCACCAAACTTCAACCAAAACCACCATCTATCACTACCATCATTTTCCTCCTTGTAATGAATTAATCACCTTACTTGCAAGTACACATTCAATATATTAAACCTAAATCCCATCATCGTTTGTAAGTTGTTGTACTTTGGGGTTTACCATAATGTTTACTAAACCTTTTTAACCTTCTTTCATTATTCCACCTCTTTGCGCCCCTTCTTAATCTAAGAAATATTTTTCTTGGACACTCATCTCTTTCCTATAACTTTCTTTAAATCATATTTATTTCTTATCAATCTCTTTCAACTTTTTATATTGTTGTTTTTGTTTTTTTCTTTAGTAAATTTTAGGATTTAGTAGCATGAGAGTCATTATTTCGTTGCTCAGTTAAGATTCATCATTTAATTGCATTTGCTCTAAATTTAGTTGATTACCTTCTTCTTGGGGGTAATTAATATCGGCATATGGTAGCTAACAATAATTTTAGGGCCAAAGCTTATATTTTAAGGTCAATTTTAACTAGTTTCTTAAAATTGTTATGATTACTAGTTCTTTTACTTAAGTGAGTACTTAAAGATTCAAAATTCTCTTTTTAGCTTTTGCTCTTCTTTAGTAATTGGCTTGTCCTTAGCATATGAGGGGCATCCTTAAGGTGGGATGGATACTTTGCTCAATGAATAGATACTTGCAGACAAGCTTTCCAAGCTTAACAACACCCATCAATATATTGAAAAATATCCTTTTTTGCTTGTCCTTTTTTAGTTGCTTCAAAATATAGGATCTTATCATTTTTCTTTAATATAAAACATTTAAAAAGAACATATGCTCCTTATTATTACTTATATTTGTGCTAAAGTCAAAGAATTCACTAAGAGGGGCTATAGGTGGTCCTTTGTTAGGGTGGATGCAGGGGACTACGTTAAAATTTGAGATGAAAGGAAGAGAAAGATAAATACATTGAAATCCCAAAATTAAATTTATGGTTTCAATTTTTAAGATTCTGCATTAGTTATCTATATGGCTAATGTATACCACTTAAAAAAGTTTGCCAAATTAGTAAAAATGATGGAACCCTAATAGTTTAATCAATTAGGGGATCATTTTATACAAATTTTAAAATGTTATATAACTTAAATTTTAGGCAAAATGTGTAAATTAAACCATGACGTTTCAACCAAAATATAAGTTTCAACCTAATATTTCAAATAGTTCAAAATAAACTCTAATATTTACAAAAAATTCAAAAATTCTAAATGAATGAAAAATTGGATAGAGTTAAGTCTACATTTATTATAAGCTATGTTAGCATTAATGTAACACATATTTATGTTTTAAATTTGACAAGTATGGCCCACTATATCACATGAATGCCATAAGCCACAGGTGGCCCACTTATTATATTTAAATTTTAAATTTCTTGATAAAAGACTAATTAAATTAAAGTTCATTATAATTAAACCTTCATTATGATTTGATTAACTTAAAATCTCCACAATTTTGAGTAAATATCTAAAGAACCCTAATTTCTAATTTTTTCAATTCCCTATCATATCTTAAAAACTTCAATAAATTTTCTGATAAAACTAATCTAAAGCTTGACATCTTCTTCTTTATATGAGAGATATCATTAGCCATTTAAACCCTGTAGTCTTCTTCTTCATATGATAACCTTAATCGTCATCTGCATTGGTGGTTGGCATGATCTGTTTATAGCTTCAAGCTTGCTGTCTTTTCTGAGCAAAAGTATCTTGTGAACCAACCTAGTTTGAGTAGAGATTATAGTGCTAAAATTTGTTATAAGAGTGAGTATGGATAGGGAGTGGTAAGGAGAGGAAAGGGATAGATGGAGAAGAAGAGGCAAAGAGAGGTAATGGAGGATATGGTGAGTGCCAGTAAGCTTTTGGGGGATGGGTTTGTGAGGATGGAGGAAATAAAGATGGAGATGGTGAGAGAGATTCGGAGTATGAGAATGGAGATGGAGATGAAGCATAAAGAAACACGATACCTTTCCTTGCCTTAGCTACAATTTTTACCAAAAATTTAACACTCAACGTTTTCAGTAAAATTTAAGGCAAAGAAAATTTAGTAATGGAGGATATTAGTAAAGCTTTCCCAAAGAAAAACGGTAAAATAAGTGAAAATTGAAAAGGTTGAATTACCTTTTCGTCCCGTTCTCTATATCACAAAAATGAATATATATACACAGGTTTACAACCTTCCTAAAGCAACCGAGAATCTACAAAATATCTCTGCCTTTCTATTTTGACTCCTACGAATCTTCTACACTACCAAAACTGAAACAAATAAGATAACAATAAAGATGCACCAAACATTTACTGCAGCTAATACCCCCCTTTAAGATGGAGCTGAGGGTTGCGAGTGCCCAACTTGTTAAGTAAATAATCAAATTGTTGTGAACCTAGGGCCTTAGTGAAAATGTCTACTAGTTGATGAGAAGTATGAACATAGCTAGTCATTACAGTTTAGCGTTGAATCTCATCTCGGATAAAATGACAATCTACCTCTATGTGTTTCATCCGCTCGCGAAAAACAAAATTTGTGGCAATGTGCAACGCAGCTTGACTGTCGCAATATAGGTGCATAGGATGGGGATGCGAAACACTTAGAGAGGACAACAGTCCTTTCAGCTGCTTAAGCTCACAGACAGTTGTCACCATTGAACGATATTTAGCTTCTGCAGATGAACACAACATAGTATGTTGTTTCTTCGTCTTCCAAGCAATAAGAGAGCGTCTGAGCATACAAAATACCCGGTCAAGTAACCCATCCGAATTGTGAGCCACCTCAATCCCCAAAAAATATTTCAACCTCCCCAAGTCTTTCATATGAAAATATTTATAAAGATAGGCTTTGAACAACTGGATTGCAGCGCCGTCATTTCCAGAAATAACAAGATCATCAATATAAATTAGAACATTTATTTGCGTTGTACCTTTCTTGTAAGTGAACAATGAGTAGTCGGAAGTAGATTGCTTGAACCCATAGTTGCTAAGTGAATTCGCTAGTTTTTTGAACCACATCGAGGTACATATTTGATTATGTACAACAACTTTTGCAATCGACACACCTTGCCTGAATTCCTAGATTCGAATCCAGGTGGAAGCTTCATATACACTTCTTCGGCCAAATCTCCATGTAGGAACGCATTGTGCACATCCATCTGATGCAGTTCCCAATTCTTAGCGGCTGCAACTACGAAGAAAACACATACTGTAACTATTTTAGCAGCAGGTGCAAAGGTTTCACTATAGTCAAGACCTTTAACTTGATTGTTCCCTAGTATCACCAATCATGCTTTCAATCGCTCCTCAATGCCGTCTAAGTTATACTTCACCTTGTAAACCCACTCGAAACTTATGGCCTTATTGCCAGGAGGCAAATCTTCCAATGTCCACGCTCCATTTTCTTCCAAGGCTTCAACCTCTACCTTCATAGCTTGACGCCATCCAGCATTCTTTACTGCCTCAGAAAATGATTAACGTTCTTTCCCTGCACCAACAGTTGCCAAGAACACCCGATGTGGCAAAGAAAATTTATTGTAATTCATATAATGTGTTAAGGGATAAGGAGTACCTAAGGAATGAGACTGGACAGGTGAGCTTGCAGAGGGGCTAAGACAAATAGTGTGAGTCACATAATCATTCAATCGAGAGGAAGGTCACTTGATACATTGGCCTCGACCTAGAATTGACTGCTCGTTATCCGCATTGATAAATGGATGTATATTCATGTCACCGTCCTCATTACCCCCTTAGACATTACCAGTTCCCTCATTAGCGGAACCCACCCCCTGTCAACAATCACCATATCATCCTTATCATCAATTATATCGCCAACCTCACCTGACCCAAGCACCGGGTCATTGACTCCAACATTCAGTCCTGATTTTTTTCAAAGGGAAATTCCATTTCAACAAATTTCACATCCTGAGAAACGAAAGATGTCCCAGTTTAAGGTCATACACTTTCCAACCCTTCTTTCCAAAGGGATAACCCAAGAATATACATTTTCGACTTTTGCTAGCAAATTTATCACTCCTTCTATTTTCGTTGTGTGCATAACTTAGACACCTAAGAATCTGGATATGATTATATGTGGGCTTTTCCCCAAACAACAGCTTATAAGGTGTCTTACCCCCCAACAATTTGGATGGAGTTCGATTAATCAAGTACCTGGCCCCCAGAACACATTCCCCCCAAAATTAAATGGGTAGATAAGCTTGAAAATGTAAAGCTCATGCTACATTGAGAATGTGTTGATGTTTTCTCTCCACTCGACCATTTTGTTGGGGTGTCCTAACAATAGAGGTTTCATGAATGATCCCATGTTCTGAAAAATAAGCTTGTGAACAGGCAAATTCGATTCCATTATCACTCCTCACAATTTAAACCTCTTTGTTATATTAACATTTTATCATAGAGAAGAATCATTTAAGGATCTAAGGCACTTCATCTTTGGTTCTCAACAAGTAAACCCAGACAGCACTGCTATGTTCATCGACAATAGTTAATAAATAATGAGCCCTACACGAGGAAGGAAAACGATATACCCCCCACAAATCACAATGTATGAAATCAAAGGAATTTTTAGCTTTATTGCTACTAATGGGAAATTTATCACGACACTGTTTGGATTTAAAACATAATTCACAATTCTTCAAGTTTCCACTACTCTTATTGCTACTAAGGTTGGGAAGTAACTCAAATACTCCGGAAGAGGGATGTCCAAGACGCTGATGTCAAAGATCAACCGTCGAAATTCCTATAATTTGATGCGCTCGTATGCTGTTCATTTCCTTAAAGTAGTAAAGCCCCTCGCATTGCTCAACCATACCAATCACCATCCTTGAAGTGCGGTCCTAAATAACACAAAATTTATGAGTGAATTGAACAATAAAATTTTCATCATTTAGCAACTGGGAAACAAAAATTAAGTTGCAATTCAATTGTGACACAAACAAAACATTTCATAGAATCAAATTTTCTCCAAGCTGCACTTTTCCTTTCTTTACTGCAGTGGCACTTTTACCTTTGGGCATGCCTATAGGACACGGCGAGATGTCCCACAAGTTCTTCATTCCGGCCTTAACATCAGTCAAGTGGTGCGTTGCCCCATTGTTAATTATCCATTGAATTTTTATGTTACTTGTCAATTTTTATCGCTGGTCGACTATTGAGAGTTGAGCACATTCATGATTGCTTTCCATTGCTCGGCATTGATCCCACTGATACCTTCCTTGCCTGCATCACTAACTGATGCCTCTCCACTAGTACCGTTATTGCCTGCCTGAGCTGCATTGGCCCTTGCCTGTCCGCCTTGACCCCGCGATGAACCAAAACCACGGTCGTGACCTCTACTACTGCCACATCCTTGATTACGAGGCTTGTCACCCCACCAATCCGGGTACCCGATCAATTGAAAACAGCCATCATCGTTGTGTCCAGTTTTACCACAATGTTTGCAGATTGATTTATCCTTCACCTTATACTTCTCATGTCGTGCCATGGCATTAACTGCAAAGCTCATCGGGGTTCCAGTTTCTTCCTTTCCTTTAGTCACAGTGTGCAACCGTTCTTGTTGAATCACCATCACATATACTCGATTCAGATTAGGCAACTGTTCTGTACTCAGGATGTTCGAATGCACAGTCCTAAAGCCGTCATCATCGAGACCCATCAAAAATTGATGAACCTTTTCTTCTTCACGTTTTCTCTCCAATTCTGCAGAAATTCCACACTTGCACCCAGCATAACTACACACTGAAATGCAATCATGATTGCTCAATTCATCTCACAGGGATTTCAATCGACCAAAATAAGTTATCATTGATTGTTCTTGTTGCTTACAGTTGGCCAAATTGCTCCACAGTCACTACACACGAGGTCCGTTTCTTATAGAGAAATTTTGTTTAATATCATCCCACAAGTCTTTAACTACCTCGAATTGTGTCACTGTCAGACGTAACGTGGGTTCAATGGTGTTGAATACCCACGATACAAGTATGACGTTGATAGTCCACCACTCTTCCAGATCAGGTGAGTTATCTGCAGGTTTCTTAACTGATCCATCAACAAACCCATACTTCCTTTTGGCACGCAAAGTTATATGCGTGGCCCTGGCCCATTCTTTGTAGTTGTCTTCTTTTAATTGTACCTGATTAATCAAAACTCTAGGCACATCAATAGAGGTCATCGTATAAGGGTTGTGCACCTTTTTTCCATCATTCTTCCTTTCTTCTTCTCTGGTGGCCATGGCTGTCAACAATGGAAAAAGGTTTTAGTGTTGCTCTGATACCATGAAAATTGAAAAGGTTGAATTGCCTTTTCGTCTCATTCGCTATATCACAAAAATGAATATACATAAACAAATTTGCAACCTTCCTAAAGCAACCGAAAATCTACAAAATATCTCTACCTTTCTATTCTGACTCCTACAAATCTCCTATACTACCAAAACTGAAACAAATAAGATAACGATAAAGATACACCAAATATTTACTGTGGCTAATAATAAGCCTAAGAACATGGGATCATCAGACTCCTCCTAGCTAGGCAGTAGTGGATTTTGCTTTTGGACAAGATACAAAGTTGCTTAGTAGGGTGGCCAAGTTTTAATTTTGATTATTTGTTTGTACGAGTGTTAGGACTCAAATAGAAATTTAGATTAATGTAACTTGGATTTATTTTAAACTAATAAGTTGATGTAGAAGGAACTCAGTGCCTTTTATATGTCAAATTAAAAATATAAAATATGTGTTACTTGAGCATTGACTTGGCACAAAATGGATTATATCCATTCATGGTTTATTTTGAAGTTTTTGTAAAAATTATTGTTTATTTTGAGTACTTCAAAAAGTTAAGGTTCAACTTATATTTTAGTGAAAATTTTGTGGTCTAATTTATACTTTTTACCTTAAATTTTACTGAAACGTTAAGTCCTAAAATGTACCTTTTAGTTACAAATATTTTGATTATTTTAAAATGTTAAAGATAACTTCATAATATTTTTATATTAAAATTTTACACTTTATTGTTATCAAATATTTAATATTTAGTATAACAAAATTTAATGATATAGTTTTATAAAATTTTGTAGTATAATAATTTCTGTTATTATCTAAAATTAATTAATTATATTATTATTTCTAAATTTTATGTAAATAAAAATATTGTATAAATAATTAATATTATTAAAAGTAATATATATTAATATATTAACATTTTTACTAAATTTTTATAAAATGTTTTAATGTAGTGCTATTCTTTTTATCAGTGAATATAAAATTTTACTAGACCGACCAATTTAGTCAATTTGGTAAATATATTAAATATCAATGATAGTCATTTAAAAATCGACCAATATTATTAAACGTTTTAAAATCGTCTGGATTGATTGAGAGAGTCTCTATTCTGATATGATTCTTCTTTTATCGTTGTCTTCTTCTTCACCGTTTTCTTCTTTACGAGAATTCTTTTAACTCCTTCATAAACTCGAGTTCTTTCTTTTTTGTTGTCTTCTCTCCATTTTTAAAGTCTTCTAAATTTTAGCTCTTGTCGTCAAAAGTTTGAAGAAATAATAAGCTTTTATCCCTTGTTCTTGTTTTTTTATCTTCCCTTTTTCTCTCTCAATCTTATGATAATAAAATATTTTTAAAAATATTTTTTCTACATTGTCTCTAAGGATCATGTTAATTATCTTAATCTAACTCTCAAAGATTTAGGTGAATTTTACTCTTTAATCTTTCTTATGAGTTTGAAGATCATACAACTTATAGGTTGTTTTGCTTTTTTATTATTGTATATACAGTAGTTATAGGTTATGGTTTCCTTAGAAGAAAGAAAAAAAACTTTGAAAACAACTACTATTGTCAAAAGAAACAAGAAACAAGTACTCAATTGTTTTACTTCTGATGTATGAAGAAGTAATCTCGTTACTTTTACTTATAGCATAAAATTAAAAATATCAAATACAACAATAATTCAGTGTTAAAGGTGTAATTTGTTTTGCTTCATTAGGGAAATACTTTATTTATCTGCCATTTGAATGGAGACAAATCATTGATTTAGAAAGTTGATGTAGCTTATCCATCATCGAAAGGATTCTAGTCTCATCTCATTATTCTTTTTTCGAGAGATATAGTCCTATAAGGACTTTTCATGATGTTAAATCTATCGATTTTTTATGTGTAATGTCTTTCTTAATGAAGCTCAATTTTTTGTTTAATGAATGTTTATGTTTTATGCATATTTATTTTCTTTTTCTTATGTCTGTAATGCATATTTCATTTTGCTTAAATAAAGAAAGTATTATGTTACACCAACCTGTTTCCTTTTTATGAGTGTGACTAGTTCACTATGAAAGAGAATTTATGTCAAGATTAAGTTCATGTTAATGAGTAAACCTAATTGTTGTTGTTAATTAGGAACATGTGACTGTCTTTCGTACCAAGTAGCTTTGCTCAACATTCTTATATTAGATTGTAAGTTATCTGCTTTATTAAATACGTAACTTATAACCGCGAGATGTGGCGTGGGTGATAGCTACCCTTGTCCCTTAACCATGTAGTGTGGAGTTCGATTCCCACCCATGGGCATGAATCAGCACCTGTGCCAGTGGCCGACCCCCCATGTGAGAGCTCTATTGTCTCGAGAGATTAGCCACTGCTGTCGGCAGTGGATACCCTCACCTTAAAAAAATACATAACTTATAAAACTTTTTCAAATTGATGGTCTCAAAATACTAAGCACATTTTGCTTAAGTAGTAAAGATGAGGGAAGTGCTAATGTCACAAATGATGTACAAATGCTTGAAGATTTGATGGGTTAAGCTTCATGTTTAGAGGCTTGGCAGCTACATTTTTTGTCTTGGAAATAATATAGTAGAAGGCCTATTGATTCACTTCATACTAAATTTTGTGACATGTTGATTTTATTACTTTCTCTTATCAACTTATTGATCTTTTCTATGTGATTTGCCTCAACAAAATGTATACTTTGCTAATTAAATTTTGATATGTAATTTTATTGTCATTGTTTTTGCTTTATATTTAGTGACAATAATTTTCTTATTATTAAATAATCACGATAACTAGTAAACTTGCACTTTTTATCAATGGTCAATTATTAAGGTTTTGTATAATGATAGAATTATCACGATTTTGGTCCAACATATGTTTTTTTTAAGAAAATGTTATATGTTTTCCTATTAAAAATGTTTAAATCCTCTTGTTACTTTTATAATATTATTTGGTTACCTCGTGAGCAACTTTTCATTGGTAGCAGAAATACCCCATACAAAATTAATTTATAGAAAACAAACAAAAATTTTAGGTGTTTAATTAAAATCATTTTAAGTTGGCATTTGAACCCGATTCCCACAAGCACCATGTTCATTATTACAATTTATCATTATTTATGGTTTATTTCCGTATGGATTTGGGTTGTAGGAAGTTTCTTATTTTATGAAAAGTTTTGATGTTTGTAGAGTTCAATTTCCATTGTAACCAAAAGAAAGAAAAAGCATTTTTAGTTACTGAACTTTTTTAATTCCCTATCTGAAAAATAAGGAACTTGGTTCATTATTTTCAAATAGCTGTCTTTTATGATTATTTAGCTTTCATGTACACTTGTGACACGTTACAACAACTTTAGGTTTATGTTATGTATATTTTCATATATTTTTTAAGTTGAAACTATATTAAAGAACACTCAATCATTAGAAAAAGAAATAGGAGAACTTAACATCCTCTACTTATAGTAAGATTGATATAGCACGAAACTCATTTCCTTCTTAAACATCGAAAGGAAATATTCAACGTAACTATATATTTTACAATATAAAATTTAAAGGTGCAAAATTTAATAAAATAAAAGAACATTTTGTTGCTGTAAATGGCGATATTGCCTTTCAAAACAAAGCAAATTTGATGTATGTGCGATGATTGAAAATTATTTGTAGTAAAAAGTAAACAAGAAAAGAAAATAAAAAGATGTAATTTATCAAAGTGATTAAGTATAATAAGTATTAGATAAATGAAAAAATAATTATTGACATAGATTTTTATTTTCCTCCAATAAGCTCTTATGGTTTTCAACTGAGTTTGAAAAGTGATTTAAATGATAAGGAGTTGTTTTGCATTACTAAAAAAATTTGGGTTAGATGATTCATATTGGAAAATCAAGGCAAGATCTAACTTTGCACGTAGTAGGATATTTATAAAACTTTTCTTTATTTTTCGAAAGCCTAAAATCACTTTATATTCAACAAAATGATTAACACATAACATCTTAAAAGAACTCTGCAACTGTTATAGAGAGGGTTCGGTAAGGAGAGCTAGCTCCTTTGGAGCCTAAGCCTATTTATAATAAGTTTTTGATATTTTAGTAATTTAATTAAAATCAAATTCTAATTTTAAGTAAACTTTAATTAGAATTATAATTACTTCTAATTAAATATCAATTGTGCATAAATAAGATGCAATATCTTATATTGATCCTTATTAAATGTCACATGTTTAATCATAAAGTTTTTCAAACTTTATAATCTAAGCCTAACTTAATTAAAATAGCTTTTCTCTCTTCAACTTGTTCTTTAAATGTGACCCATTAGATTTTCAAATATTTTGGCAATGGATATAAATTGTAACTCTAAACTATAATTAGGATTAGATAAATTAAACTTCTTTAATTAATCGTTAATTCTCTAATTAAATAATTTATATCTCTAAATCAAGATTGACATCTAGCAATGTATCATAACTACCTAAATATTTAGGAATGTCAAAGTAGTCAAGACTAACCTTTTCGTGTATGATTTTTCTATATAATTTAATAATTTTATCAAACAATGTTCTGACTAGACATAAAGCATGAATTCAATGTCTACTTTATTTAAGTCTAATCATTTTAATTTTCTACCATTAGTAATTGATTTAATTAATGATATTTGAAAACTATTTTCAAAGTGTCATTATACTTTAGCTAAGAATTTCCTAAATCAATACTAATTGAGAATAATCAAACATTCTCCCTAATCACTTTAGGGTGAAGAATCCTATATTGATCACTCAACTACCTCCATATAGTTCATACTATATCTAATTATTATCGATTGAGCTATCCTTGACTAGAATAGGTTATAAGTAGTATCAAAACATAACAATCCCTATATGAGATGACGTTAGAGATCTCAAGTCAAATGATCACTTATACGATCACCATAATGAGAACTTATATAGACATATAAGTAATATTCCAAATGGAATTCTTACATAAGGTTAGTTCAGTGAACTTGTTCTCTAACAAATACTCACACATTTCTTTAAATATCTCCATACTTTTACTCGATAAGGTCAACTACTTTTATAAGGAAAAATTAACATTTAATAGTCTTTTTACGTTCTATTAATATCCAGTCTCAATAGAGTAATGGTTAGAAATAATTTATGGATAATGCATAAATGCAATATGAATCTCATCATAATTTCATTTGCAATACATTATTATCACATGAACTTTACCATAAACATCTAAATACTTATAACACAAAAATGCCTTTAAATAATTATATCATTAAATTACAACCAATCGATTGGTTGTAGGTTATAAAATAATAGTTCTATCATTCTCGTTTTCCTTTAAATGTTTTAAATTCACCTTTATAGGTCCTAGATTTAAGACACCTTCTTATTATGGGATTCATACGTCTTTACTTCAAAATTAAAAAAAGAGAACATCAATTGATTATGAATCCATATATCTGTTTAGGGAATAAGATAAACTATTGTAGTATATAGGTGAACTAATTACAAAAAAATAAAATTGATCAATTTCTTAATTTAAAGTAATATTTAAACAACTTTTTATGACGTTTGTTGATGGTTTTGATATGGTAAAATTTTCGCAAACTTCATTTTGATTATTTTCTAAAAATTTTTAATAGATTGACCAAAAAATGTTTCCCACTATTTTATGAATAATAAAGGTAATTATGTAGTAGTTAAATACTTGTTACAATTAAAGTATGAGCATATTTATGATCTCTATATGTTTCTCTTTATGTAAATCTCATTTCGAAAGTTATTGGTAATATGGATCATATTTTTAATCCTACTTTACGTACATCTAAGTTAACAATTTTATTTATGATTATCTAATTTTTTGTCTTAGTTAAGAAAGCAAGATGATTGAACTGAGATTAAGTGTCATATTGCCACTAGGTTTGCAATTGCATTTATAACTTTAAAAAATATTCATGATTATAAAAAATTATTTCAAAACTTAGTGACAAGTAAGCACTTTTCAAATAAGTAAGTCATTAAAGAGACAAAGATGTTTATGGTACTATTCTAAATAATAAATTTTATAATGGTTGTATGAGTATTATAAAGATTGTGACTCTATTTATAAGGTTATTAAGGATTGTTGATTCAGATAATAAGTCATCTATAGACTATATATATATGATGGTATTTATAAAGTTTGTAAGATAATTATACATCTTTTTAAAAGGAAAGAGAAACTATATATGCTTTACATATATTGTTGTCTAACGATGCAATAAGTATCTTTAATGTGAACCTTAGGCTAAAAACAACCTAAAACCCTAATTATTAAAAAATTAAAAATGTAGGATTATCTTCAAAATCAGGAAGGAAGAACTCAATCCTAATCAAACCAGCTGATTAGAACTAAATTTATGGGATTTTAAACACCATAAGTTACCATGATAACATCAAATTAAGTTTTTATTAAAGAGCAAAGAAGAAATTCTCACTAAAGTGAAGAAAGCTCTCAAATCGCTAAAATGAACTACATTAATAAAAATTCCTTTAATAGGCATAAAATTCCTAAAACTAAAGTTATAAAAGGAAAATTACATTGCCCCATATCATGATTTGATTAAGAACAACTAAAAAACTTTAAAAATCAATATCCTTATCCAAACATAATTATAAAATTCTAAAACTAAATAACCAATCTATAAGTCCGATCTTATCCAACTTCTACATTAGCGTCGGTTAGCTTATAAAACTTTACAAGTGCAAATAATAATGAGTCCAATACCAGTTATAGTATCATATCAATGGTGGTTTTTATTGTTTCTTAAGAACAACACCTAATAATAATATGAAATAATGCCATTTATATTACGTTTCCACATTGTCCAAAAACTTGTTCTTCATGTATTAAATAATGATAAATAAAACTAGATTTTTTCATTAAGGTTTTGGAAATTTTGTTAGACCATCTACAAAGAGATAACTTATGACGAAAAAAGTAGCGTGGTAAGTTTTTTATAATTTTAATTTTGTTTTTTACTTATCAATATTATATTTTAGATTTTTATTATAACTCTTGATTTAATATAGATGAGTGGTGAAGATTATTTAGTAAAAGTCCTCTAATAATAAGAAAATTCAGTATTAGATTACCTAGTCAAACAACTTCAACATAAGTATATGTACACAATTAAAGTATTTTTTAATTTTTTCATATAAAGAAATGAAATTATTTAAAATATCAAAGACTCAGCGATCTTATTTACATTACTTATCTATTATTTTTAAGTTCCAATCCTTATTTCTTTTCTCGAGTAGTATTAATGTCATTTAAGGCCTTGTTGTGCTTGTTTTGTATAGATTGTGTTGGGTGTTAGGATAGGTGTCACTACTTTGACTTCATATGATAACGTTATGACTAGTCCTTTTATGAATTTTTGGGCCTAAGATGAGTGAAGATATTGACAGATTGTAGATAAGTTCCTAAAACATCGAGAATTTTATAGGGAAGTCATTGATATTAAGGGAGGTTTTAGATAAATATAAGATTACCATAACGTGCATCCAAAAGACAAAGTGGATAGGGGCTAAGGCAAAAGAGATGAATGGTTTCAAAGTTTGGTATTTAGAATATTTTGGGTAACAAAATGATATAGGCATCTTGGCCGTCAAGGAACTCATACATCATGTTGTGGGGGTAAAGATTTTATCCTAAAGTCGTGGTGAAAGATCTCTTCAATATGGTGTGTGTGTGTGTGTGTGTGTGTGTATGTGTGTGTGTGTGTGTGTGTGTGTGTGTGTGTGTGTGTGTGTGTGTGTG
>JAOSBO010000004.1:19785192-19799729 GCA_027563915.1 Erythroxylum rotundifolium
GCTTAAAGACCAATTTAGCCTTCCTTAAAAGCCTTAAGCTTTAAAAACCTAAGTAAACTTCCCAATTTACCCTTAACACCTCTTATTCTTTTAAAATTCTAACAACTTATCAAAACTTTAATTTTAACTAAATCCCTTCATTTAATCTCATGCACTTAAGCAATAAAATCCCAATTTAATTTCTAAAAGGAAAAATTTAGCAAAACCTACCTCAATAATAAATTAAATAAACCTAAAATGAATCGGGGCCCAACAGGCACATAGTGGCCCAATTCATCAGGTGTTAGAGTGAGGAAAGGAAGGTTGTACTAACTATGTTGGACTCTATGTGATGGGATTGGCATGACGAATGGGGGTCTCCAGCAAATTACCCACAATGTGATAGGTTAGCACTGTGACAACACTTAACTTAGAGGTGATGAAGTATATGCATATGTTGAGTAGATGGTGAGGATCCACCAGTGATATTTACTTTGGGAATCCCGACGAGTTAGTGGCATCGGGATGAGCTAGAGAGGATCAAAACACAGTTGCAAAACCATCACAGTCACATTCACTACCATTTAAGATAGGAGGGGTTACACCAAAGGAGGATAGTATGGATGTACCAAGAGCATGGACACCTACTAGTTAAATATAGCTAGATTGGGAAGACATATGGGGCAGCTCATGGGTACACAAAGGACTATCTGGACATAACAAGCGAAGTTTGTGAAGCGAATGAAGCTATTTCAGTCCTATATTAGATGGATAGGAGATCGCATGATGTAGACGGTGACCTGTGAGGGTATGACCGTTCAGCTTTTACCATTTGGCTCATGTTCATCATCATCAACTACTGTACATGTTGTGCCTACATGATCCAAGGACCTTCCGTTAATGGACATGCTTGCATCACAACGAGAATGAGGGATATATAAATTTTGGGTTTGTTATCTTTTCTTTTTCTTATTATTTGTATTGTTCTTGTTTTCTTTATTTTCGTTGTTATTTTCTTTTATCTAAATATTAATGCAATGTACTTTCATTTTTGTTATTTTATTCGATGTTTCTTAGTTATTTTTATTTTCTTTTATCTTTTAATATATTTTGCAAGGAGTAGAGTATCTTATATTGGATGGATCCCTCATCGAAATCAGAATATGAAATTCTTATTACTTAAGGAAATACCAAAATTCCTCCACTTTCTTAATTTTTATATTAAGAGTTTATATTGTGTACGTTGGAGACAATGATAATTTTAAGTTTGGGGAAGGGGATAACAATTTTCTTAAGCTTATTATAATCTTGGTTATTGAATTTTATGAACTGATATTTTGAAATAGTTTGAATCTATCTATAAATACTTTATTTCATTTTGATTACTGATTTGAATCAGAGTGAAAAAGGATGATAGTTAGAATAAGCCTACTTTTATATAGTTAATTTAAATGAAAATTGCATATTATTTGCGCACATATAACCATTTTTTATCTGAGTTTTTGAGCCTAAGAGAAAATTTTCAAAAAATCTAAAGCTCTTTTATTCTTTCATGTGTGTTGTCATGTATAGTGAATAATTCTAGAAATTTCTTTTATTGCATATACTGAGATCACATTTGTTAATTTAGAAGCATTAAAGTGATAAAGGCACTTAGATTCAATAACTTTTTTAGCCTATTTTCCTTTGATATTTACTTTACTATATTTTGTCCCTTAATTTTGAGCCTAAGCCTTTTTCATTGATTATAACCCTATTATCCACCTTTATCCTATTTTTCTTGAAGCCTTTTTATTAATTTAAACCCTGAAGATTATTTAAATTAATTGATTGTTTGAAACTAGTAATTTTGAAAGGTCTGATATTTCTTTAATTGTAACACATGATGAATCTCAATTTTATTGATTAATTCAAAAAAGTATTTTAGAGTATAGAAAAAAAGTATATTACCAATGGATTTATGCTCTTATGTTAAGAAGGAGAAAAAGATTGATGGCCCGGGACATGCTCGTTCCTTAGAACGTGGCTATTAGCTAACAGGACAAAAAGAGATCTATGTTCTGGGACACACCCATTTCACAAACCCTTCCTTAACATAACTCCTCCTAAAATGGTTCATAAAATGTCTTGAAAAATATAAAAATAACCCTTCATCTCGCCTCCATTTTATCTCCTTCTCTCAGAAAGTCAATAGCTAAACTCACTTACACAATGAAGCCTACTAAAATTTTAGCACTCCTAATCCATTCTTACCAAAATTTACCTATTTTCAACCTTAGAATCCCATTTTTCTGAAATCTAGGGTTCTAAACTTCAAGATTTAGGAGTTTTCCATTTTTGGGTAAGTTGCTCCTCTAATCTATTTAAAAACCTAACTTTCCATTGTAAGAATGAGTTTAAAAGCTATTAAAAGTAAAAAGGAAGTTTCAAGTAACAAAAAGGAGGGTCTGTCCTTTATTGGTATGTCCTCATCCCACATACACACAAATAAAGCTTTTGAGCCAAATAAGTGTGCATATTCAATTGGATGGAAACCATATCATTAGCAAAAGAGGCTTAAAAGTATATAGATAATAGGCTCAAAAGTAAGGACAACATTTTATGGATTATTAAACCTAAGGGGGTATTCATAAAAAATCTTATTATACAATCTTCAGAGCAAATATGAGTGATGTTGCTTAGTATAAATTACTCTAGAAACACTCATTAAACCCTAAGGCTTCTATAATTACTTAGATTGTCATTCAAAACAAAATTAGAACAAAAATGGTGTTTTAGGGATTTTAATCCAACTTGTGTATTATGCAAGGAGACTGTGGAGGATAGGGAGCACCTATTTTTCTAGTGCAGGTATTCAAATGTAGTTTGAAGTCGAGTGCTGTACAAGTTAAGGGGAGTATTGCTAGAGTTATGATTGGAATGGGGATTTGATCTAGATCATAGCAAAAACTAAGCAATTGAAGCAGAATGTAGTGACTCAAAATTGCTTTTATCACCATCACTTATTCCATTTGGAAAGAGAGGAAAAAAAACTTTACAATGGAATAGACATTGAGAAGCGCTATCTAGCTGAAACCAATCTTAATTAGATAACAGAGATCATGATAGCAAAAACAACTCACAATTTGCTTACTCCAAAAAAGAAAAGCAAATGGAACCTTTAAAATGAGTTATTTGTAACTTCTTGGTTATTGTTTCAATTATTGAATCCATCTTATAATTGGATCTCATTGTAATTTTATAATAGGTTTGCTATAGTCAATAAAGAATTCTCTTTTAATTCCACAAAAGTAAAGGGATGACTATATTATTTAAAGTAGCCAAATATGCTTAGAAAAATTTAATTTAAAATTTTTAATTACTTTTATGATTAATATACATGCTAATGCGACAAAAAGGATGCAACTCAATTTAGGCTTGGGAGAAATTAAATGAATTTTTTTAGAAGTTAAAAAACCATTGCTTAAATAACTCAAGCATATGAAGGGAGTACTAGGAGAACCCTTTTTATTAGTCATAAGCCAGTTAATAATATCACAAACTATATCATTTAACATTTGATTTTATGACTCCTAACAAAGAAACATGAGTCTGGAGGGGGTTATTGATTTAATGAAGCTACATTGTATGAGAATAATAGCAAATAATCAGATAATGAAGGTTTTATACACCTAAGCAAGTGAATAATGAAACCTTTAGAAACTTCATGCCAAAATTTCCTGATGAACAATATAGATGGAACCTTAAAGCATTTTGGGATTCTATATTGAGAGGAGCACCTAAGTATAACCCTTTTATGAATAATAGCACCCACATTACATCTCAAACTCTTTGTTACTTGCATATAATCATTACTTATACAATTTTGGGAAGGAAAGAGAGTTAATGGTTTGGTTTCACTTAAGGATCTTTTTCTAACTCTAGTATATAACGGAGGAGACTATGTGACCTAGGTTATTGCTTTTCTATACACATAGACTATATAGGAAAAAGGAAGAGAGGTGGCATCTATGTTGAACCTTATTTAACGAGACTAGAACAAATCTTGAAGAGTGTTTTACTCTTTTCTAAGAATAGCATAAGGATGTAAATGGTCACTGTCAACCTAGAGATGATGAATTATATGAGATCGGTCCAAAAGGTCATTAGGTTTATATCTAGTAAGATCAAAGTAAAATCTGGAAGGAGATGATGTTCTTATAAAGGAGGCAAAAGAGATGCTAAAGAGAATATAGTTAGCACCCACGATGGATAAAGGATTATTGGGTTAATTTAAGTCAAAATACAAATTATTGCAAGTATTTATGGACCTAATTAGTTGATGAATAATGTAATTGAAAGAGTGATAAATACTCTTTATTAATTAAATTAATTTTTTATTTTTATGGAATTGACACATATTTAAGTTAAAAGTAAATGAGATTGATTTTCTAAGAACAAGTAAAATATTAAGCGTAAGGATATTTGATATTCATGAATATTCACATATTTTCCTTGAATTTTAAGTTTGATTACTTTTTTTACTTAGTTCTAGTTATATTTTTAGGTAATTAAGAATTTTTGAACTTGGTATGAGATTTAATAAGAATTGGAGGACATTTAGGAAGAAATGAAGAAAAACACAACTTTTGGTTCAAAAAGATATATCAAACACTTATGCCTAACCAGGTTCACATATAAAAGATGACATGATCTAGGGAGAGACTGTGTAGCAGATAGAAATTTTGAAAAGTGACATAATCTGAGGCATATCTATGCCTTAGCCCTTATCTTAGATTGTGTCCATACCTAAAAAAGAAATAGAAGGATCTATGATTTAGGACATAGATGTTCCAAAGCCTAATCCCTTCTTCAAAGAAATATAATGATCTATGGAATATGATATGGTTGTGTCTTAAGTGGAATAAACATATTTAAAGTGTAAAATCCCTAATATTTAGAAGCATTTTGGAGGCTTCCAATATCGTAATCTTCTTTCTACTTCAAAAAGTTAAGGTTATCAATTGGGAGGTACACTAAAACTCAATAGGTCAATTTTAAAGATTTTTCATTGGAGAAACAAGATTGGAGAACATCCTGATGGATTAAGTTGCTCAAATTACAAGATTTTCATCAAGATTTCCTTTAACATGATGCATTTTATTTTTCAATTATTTTTGTTTGTTCAAACATGATTTGTGGCTAAGTGTTTTATGTGATTAGATAGAGAAAACCCTTGTTATTATCTTTTTACGGATTGTTTTAGTTTTATTTATGACATAAAATTAATATTTGTAAACTATCTTTAATTGTTCTTAATGTATAATTACTCATCTCGACATATAAATGTAGATATATTTCATTTGTGGATGCTTTAAGAGAATTACTTATGAGTGGACCAGGGTAGGGGGCTATAGATAAATCAACATGATCTTTCTTATGTTACGATTAATTCTTTCATAGAAATTCATAGAACCTAACACATCTAAAGTGGTGTTACCTTGATAGATATATGGCTTAACCAATTAGAGAATAGGTGACTAGCTCAAAAGATTACAATTTCAATTTTTAGGAAGTTTGGTTAGTGGGTATGATTAATCCATTTTAATTTTATTAAATCATGACATTAAAAATGAAAAAGAATAGGGAAAGTACTTATCTAAGTATTAATTATCATTAATTTATTTATTTGATCAGTTGCTCTCTTTTTTAATTCTTTTGACTATCATTTTATTTAGCTTGTTTATATTTTATTACATAATTCCATTAATCAACCAATCATTATATTTTAATTCTTTATATTAGTTAGTAGCATGAGATTTTATAAGATCCATATAGCTTCCACATAAGATTGATGCTCTACTTACCTTTATATTACTCATTAATAATAGATGCACTTATCGAATATATTGACGTTGAAGAAGTTGGCGTAAAATTCAAAGAAGAACTTCAATGAAGATCTTGTTGATGATAAGAAAAAATCCAAATTTAAGATTGAATAATTTTGAGTTTAAATAAACTTGAATTCATTTAAAGAATTATTTAATAAAATTATTACAACTAATATAGGTTGTTACCATGTTTTGTTGTGGTGTCTTTAGTATGATTCAAGAATATAGTCTTAAAATGTGAGTTAAAAAGATATCTTAGGACATTATAATAAATATGTAAATCCAATCATATATACGCCTCATTTGTATATCTATAATTTGATTTTGGTAGCCCATTTATCACATCAATACTTCTTTGAATGAATTTTTCATGATAATAAGGTAATGATTTTTTAACTATATAAACAAATTAAATAAGATTTTATAATTATCATACACTAATATATAATATAAAAGAAAATTATATCATGTATTTTTAAATGAAATAATCTTAAAATGGGTGAAAATATGACCTTAATCTCTTGTTATCATAACATATCCTTCCTAATTAAACTTGGTCTATAAAGTTCTAAATGATTATTAAATTACAATAATGTAATTCTTGAATTTAGGTTGAACTTATAGAAGTTTTGGCATCCACTACTTCATATTTCAATTCAAAAAATGCAACAAAAAAAGAAGAAGAAAACTTGATGGTTAGATTTTTGTTTAAGCTAGTAAATGAGAGGATTAAAAGAGTCTAAGTTAGCATGACAAAAATAGTTTAATTAATCCTTTTATTGGAAGAAGCGAGAGGATAAGATAGAACAAAAACTATGAAAAAGGTAGAGAAACATTGGAATTTGTGGATTTTTAATATAAACTAGAATTTAAAATATTGATCATATGACAACTTTTGGCCATTGTTACTATGGTTATGTCTAAATAAAATGTATATTGTCATTAAACCACATTTAAAAAGCCAAAAACAAGTAAATTTTAGAATGTTTTAAAGTTACTTTTAAAAGGAGTAAAATTATAATTGTTATAGTTTAGATAATATGAGATGACATCTTATAAGATTGCAACAAATTGTATTTCCTAATTTTCTTTAATTGTAAACTTTATTTTAGGGATATTATTTTGTATTTAGCTAGTATAAATATGTATTAATACTTTGTAAAAAATCATTAATATAGAACAACATTTTTATATATTTATAACATGATATTAAAGCTCATCTTGGCGTTTTGAACTTTTTCTAGCTTCCATTCTTCCTAATGAGCAAAGATATTATTCTCCTTTACCACGCTTCTGTTTTGTCCATTGAAGAATCTTGAAATTTCTTAGGCCACTCATTCTAGGTGACCATTTTCCCTCACCCTGGAATCACTAAAAGCATCAGTAGATGGTTGATCTCTCCTTAAAGGTTGTCATTGGAAGACTTGCATTTGAGCTTCACTTGCCATCGAATGATTCGTTCTTGTCTCGCATAAGCTGATGCGTGACAGAGTTTGTAACAATGAACCAACCTTCAGTTACCCTCTTCGACGTTGGCTCTTCCTCTCTACCACCCCTGTGTTGACACCAATTGGTGTGCAACAGTGACACCATTGGTGTGCATCGATGGCTCAATAGTGGTTTTGGCAATATGAAACTCTTCCTCTCCATTGTCGATGTTGATTGTGTGATAGTGCTAAAGGCCTGTTTCACTACATTTTTTATTGGTTTCACTCAGCCTTAACATGGAAATCTTGGTGTTGTTTGTTTGCCTCTCCTTTTGTTTAGCAACAATGCTTTTTAATAAGTGGTAGTGTTTAATTTAATTATTTTTTTGGTTCATGATGGACACTTTGGTCTAGTTAACTTCATATTTGATGTGGAACTTTTGTGGGTGTTCTTGATTCATTTGACTATTTTATCCTTATTGATGATCAAAAACAAGTTTTTGTGACTGATATTATTCTTGTTATTTTATCATAGTTTTTTAACCTGCATCATTCATAAATTGTCTTATTTGCATGTGGGTCCACCGGAAACAGTCTCTCTACTATGTAGGGGTAAGGCTGCGTACTATCGAACCTCCCCAGTCCCCGCCTCAATGCAGGATTTCGAACTGGGTGATGATGATGATATTATTCTTGTGAAGTCTAGATCATATACTTTAAGTTGACTAATCTCAGTTAGCTGAATTAATATAAGACAACTTAAATTCACCTTAAAAGTACTTCTAAAAATTATCACCTCACAGGCATCTACCATCGAACCACATTTATAAGGAATGCCTAATAGGCGTAGATTGCATTGTATTTTTATAGGTAATTTGATATGTGTTTAGTGGTTAAATTGATTGTTTAGTGTGTGTTTAGCTTAAGAATTGTGTGAGTTCAAAAACATTTGTGTTTTAAGTGTTCTTTAGGTGAGAACATGTTTTTGAGCTTCAATTATACATATATGAGGTGCCATGAAGAATTTGTTAGTGTTTCAGGGCATTCGGAAGAGTTTTGGAGGAGACCTGAACTAAAACACAAGATCACGATCATAGGGGACTTGCCATGATTGCGACAGAAGCACCAATATAGGGCCACAATTGTGGTAAATCTACCACGATTGTGATAGAAGCTCGAGTATAGGGCCACGATCGTGGGGGGTCTACTACAATCGTGACAGAGAGCAGATAACTAGGCCGTGATCTTGCACCAACGGCCATGATTGTGACGTATGTGTAGATAAGCGCAGAGTCACTTTCAGATTTGAGTTTTCGAGGGACATTTCAGATATTTCGGACCCTAAAAAACACTATGGTTACTTTAATTGGAAAAGACTATAAAAGGATAAGGATAGAACCCTAGAGAAGAGTCTACTTTTAGCTTAAATTTGGAAACCCAAAAGAGACAGAGAGAGAAGAGAGAGAGAAGAAGAAGAGGAGGGTTCCAATGTAAAAGCTTCTCGAAACATGTGATCTTCAGACGCTGCTGCTTTCTTGAATCATCCAATCTAAGTTTCATTTCCTCCCCATTTATCTTTTTATTCATTTAATGTGTAAGATTGAGAAGGGTTGTATGGTTATAGATTTTGAGTTGTTTATAACGTTCTAACTTTTCCTTTCGGATTTTGTTTATTTTTAATGTTAATCTAGTTGAATTGTGCTTACTTGATTTGGGTGTTATGATTGATTAATGTACTTACATGTTTCAATAACAAACCGAGAGGGTTAACTGGATAAAAATGATTAGATTGGATTAATGAGAGTTAGGCGATCTAATTGACCATTTAATCAATCTAGTAGATAATTTCATAGAGAGAGATCCCTTGCAAGATTCGATTGTTTATTAGAGAGCTATAGGATTAATTAGAAATGGGGGTAATATATGAATTGGGAGATTACAAGTCCATAATTCGATTAGGGTTTACAATTTAGGGTATGGTTATAACTAGAGAGAGAGTAATCAACCCTACGATCGTCCATAACTGACACCTTATAAACACATAAAAGGCTAGATTAGCATTAATGATAGTAAAATATCTTCTCCCATAACTTGTTTAATTCTTTTTACAGATTTCCATCATTACATTATTTTTATTGTTGCTAGTTTGTTTAATTTAGTTTACTTTTCAGTTTATTATTCAAATTTGAGTCTTAAACAAAGCACAACCTAAATTAAGTGGTGCCTAAGCACAATCTCTATGGGACGATATCTTATTTTAACTACAAGTAACAACCAGTATACTTGCGATTTTTAGTGTAAAATAAGTACTGGTTTTGCAGTCAACAAGTTTTTGACGCCGTTGTCAAGGATTGGTTTGTTTAACATTATGTTTAGTTTAGGTGACTTTGATTTCAGATTGTTTGATACTTTTCCTTACGTTTTTGTAGGTGTATAAACACAAGGAACATAAGAAGGTTTAACAAGCTTAGTGAAGAAGAGCTTTCAAATATTAGAAAGCACGAAAGAGAGCTAAGAAAAGCTAGACATCAAGTCAAAATGGAAAGGAATATGGAAGAAGAAGGAGAGAAAGAAGTAGCTAAGAGGACATTAATGGACTTTATGAAGCCAGGTTTTAGTCCTTAAGGAGTTGCAAGGCTAGCGATTCAGGCCAATAATTTTGAAATCAAGCTGACACTCCTCAATATACTTTATAGCATTGTGTAGTTTTATGGCCTATCCAAAGAAGATCCCAACGCCCATCTTGCAAATTTCTTGGAGATTTGTGATACCTTCAGGTTTAATAGGATGTCTGATGACATTGTGAGGTTAAGATTGTTTTTGTTTACCTTGAGTGATCAAGCAAAGGAATGTTATAACTCCCTTAGTGCAAGCCAAATCACTTCTTAGGAGCAACTAACTCAAGCTTTTCTAGCTAAGTACTTTTCCTTAAACAAGACAACAAAAATCGTCAAAGAGATCACCAACTTTTAACAAAGTGATGAAGAGTCATTGTATGAAACTTGGGAGGGATTTGAGGAATTATAAAGGAGTTGCCCCTACCACAACCTTCCAAAGGAATTTCTTTTATGGAAATTTTACAATAGTGTAACTCAGAGCATAAGGGTAACAATAAATACAACTGTAAGAGGGTATTTGATAAGGAAAACCATTGATGCAGCTCACGATCTTTTGGAAGAGTTGGCGAGTAATAGCTGTATGTGGTCAAATGAAAGGAGTAGACAAGGGTCTAAGGAGCAGAAATGAAAGTTTCCACTTAACTTAGTGACAACCTTGCAAGCACAGATTGTTGCCCTCACCAAGCAGTTAACCAACATGTAAGGAGCTTCTTCATCCACAGTCAAAACCATGTCGTTATAATGTGAATTATGTCGGTAGGACAATCATGGTACAACTGAATGCTTCTTGTTGGGAGTGAGTGGTACAGAACAAGTAAATTACTTAGGTCAGCCATAACGAGATAACAATCCATACTCTAATACTTGCAATCTTGGGTGGAAAAACCACCCAAAATTTTCATGGAGTACTAACAGTACAGGTGGCCAACTGAGAGTACAAGGACCTCACAGATTTCAGCAAAACCGACTGACATCTTTGGAGAACAAAATGGACAAGTTAATGGATGTATAGGGTTCAAAGTTCTCAAGCCAAGAGGAAGGTCAAAGATAAGAAGAGAGTCAGAAGAGAATAGAGTCAAAGTTTAACTAGATTGCTAAGAACCACGCTTCATCCATCCATAACTTGGGGGTACAGGTAGGTCAACTTGCTAATGCTTTGTCTTCTAGGAATGTAGGAAGTTTACCAAGCAACACTGAGTCCAATCCAAAGGAACAACTCAAGGCGATTACACTTAGGAGTGATAAGCAATTGAAGGAGCCAAATGTTTAAAAAGATAGCCAACAAAAGGAAAATATGGAAGAGAAAGAAGAAGAGAAGTATATATACCACCATCACCCTACAAGCCTAAGATGCCATATCCATAAAGGGTAAGACAACATCAAGTTGACACTCAATTCTCCAAATTTTTGGAGAAGTTAAAGAAATTTCAAATTAATTTGTCTTTAGTGGAGGCATTGGAGTGTTCACCCTAGTATGCAAAGTTTCTTAAGGACATATTGACACACAAACAGACTTGGGAGGAAAATCAGACGATGACCTTGACAGAGAACTGTAGTTCGATCATCACAAGCACAATGCCTTCAAAACTACAAGATCCATGAAGTTTTACTATTCCATATGTCATTGTTGATTTTGAATTTTTTAAATACTTATGTGATTTAGGCGTAAGTATTAATTTGATGCCTTTGTCTATTTTCAAGAAATTAGGGCTTAAAGATTTCAAGCTAACATCCATACTTATTTAACTTGCGGATAAATACATCAAAAGGCCATTTGGGATAATAAAAGATTTTCTAGTAAAAGTGTACAATTTATAATTCCTGTTGATTTTGTTATGTTGGTTTTTAAAGAAGCTAGGAATTGTCCATTATTAAGCCCTTTATGAATACTGGTAAGGCATTATTTGATGTGCATGAAGGAAAACTGGTTTTTAGAATTGGTGGTGAGTTGGTTGAATTCAATATGACTAAATCTTTGAAGAAATCGGTAGATGGAAGTGGTTGTATGAAATTTGATGTTGTGGATGATTGTGTGAAAGGTTGAGAAGGAAAATGAAACGAAAGTTGAGAAAATTATTGAAGTGCATAGGGATGAGAGTGTGACTGAAGAGGAATTGTGTGAGGAGGGTGAAAGAGAGAAGTTACAGAGAGAGGATGCACCCACACCATCTTCCATTGTAAAGCGTCCTACTTTAGAACTAAAACCCTTACCTTGTCACCTGAGATACACATTTTTAGGCAAGGACCACACCTTACCTAATTGAATGTTGAGCAAAAAGAGAAAGCGTTAGACACCATTAAGAAGAGGACAAGAGCCATGGGGGGTTGGCAAATTTATGATATCAGAGGGATAATCCCCAATGTGGTGATGCATAGGATTAACTTTGAAGAAGCATGCAAGATACTAAGGGAGAGGTAAAGAAGGTTAAATCCAAACATGCAAGAGGTTGTGAAGAAGGAGGTGGTGAAGCTTTAGATACAGGTATTATATACCCAATTTCAGATAGCGAGTGAATGAGTCCAATGCAACATGTGCCTGAGAAGAGAGGCATGGCAGTGATAGAGAATGAAAAAGGTGAATAGATTTCCATTAGGACCATCACATGTTGGAGAGTGTGCATTGACTATAGAAAGCTTAATTTAGCCACTAAGAAGGACCATTTTCCATTACCTTTTGTGGACCAAATGATTGAGAGGGTGGCTGGCTATGTTTTTTATTGCTTTCTTAATGGATATTCATGATACAATCAGGCGTTCATATACCCACAAGACCAAGAGAAAACCATTTTCACTTGTCCTTATGGGACTTTTGCTTATAGGAGGATGCCTTGTGGCCTATGCAATGCACCATCTTCATCCAAAAGTGCATGATGGCCATCTTTGTAGATATGAATGAGGACTTCATGGAGGTATTTATGGATGACTTCTTCGTTTGTGGACACTCATTTGATCATTGTTTTTTTTTAATTTGGATAGAGTATTACAAAGATGCAAGGAGTTTCATTTAGTCTTGAATTGAGAGAAGTGTCATTTGATGGTTTAAGAGGAAATAGTTTTAGGCTATAAGATCTTATGTAGAGGGATTGAGATAGATCAAACTAAGACTAAAGTGATTGAAAAGCTTCCACCTCCTACCAACATTAAGGGCATCAACTATTCCTTAATTATGCAGGGTTCTATAGACGATTCATCAAGGACTTTTCTCTTATTGCTAGATCATTAACGAATTTGTTAGTTAAAGATGTGCCTTTTGTGTTTGATGATGATTGTTTAAACGCTTTTAACATACCAAAGTCAACACTTACAACAACACCTATTTTGATGACACCATGCTATTGGCTGTTTGGGAACCCCAACCTTGCGAGATATGTGTCCGACGTCTTAAGTGACATCTGGATGCACATCCTACAAGGGTGGAGTGCCCTCACCAGGACAGGCCTTAATATAGAACTTGATCTTGATCTCTTCCAACATTTTGTCCCTTGACTATTACTTGTAGCCTAAGTCTCTAACTATTTCTAGATCCTTGATAATCACTTCTTGATCCTTGATTAGTGAATTTGGTGTTTAATCCCAACTAAGTGACTGTTCAATCATACTGACTTAACTTCTTCTTGTATCGTCCATGGTTGGCCTATCGTCTGTGTTTGCTTACAATCTGTGTTCTATCATCTGGGTTCTATTGTCTGTAGTTGACTTTCTTCATCTGTGTTGACCATCTATCGTCTGTATTTTATCGTCTGTGTTATGATGTGTAATCACAAACGATTCCTTGCGTCTTGTTATGACGTGTTGTCTGTGTTCCTTGCATCTATGTTTCTTGCGTCTATGTTCCTTGTTTTCGTCTGCCTCTCGATTTGTGTATGCCTTTCATTTGCATCTACGTATGACGTCATCACAGACGATACTCTTTCTCTACATTTTTCCTTTGCGTCTGTGTGTGACGTCATCATAGATGATAAACTTCGTCTGTTTTTCCTTCTTGCAATCTACCTTACTTAAAGTAGACTTAAATCTTTTCAACCACCCTCATTCATTCCATTCCAAAGACAGATTACACAAAACATAAACATCAACTGCTTCCCTAAAACCTCCAACTCATTTAATCGTCACATGCAACATGAAATCTTAACAGTGATTATCATCAAACCCAAAAGACATTTCATTCATAATAATAGACAAAAGTTTATTCCATTCATATTAATAAGCAGAAGTCATTACAAAGCTTTACTAAACATTTCAAGGAACAATACATCCATTGAGTTTGAGAACTAAGATACAAAATACACTTAAAATGTGGCTAAAGCCTTGAATTCCCAAAAATCTAACTTAAGAATACAAAAGAAATTAGGCAACTTCATCTGTTTTTCCTTCTTGCAACCTACCTTACTTAAAGTAGACTTAAATCTTTTCAACCACCCTCATTCATTCTTTTCCAAAGACCGATTACACAAAACATAAACATCCACTGCTTCCCTAAAACCTCCAACTCATTTAATCATCACATGCAATATGAAATCTTAACAGTGATTATCATCAAACCCAAAAGACATTTCATTCATAATAATAGACAGAAGTCTATTCCATTCATATTAATAAGCAGAAGTCATTACAAAGCTTTACTGAACATTTCAAGGTACAAT
>JAOSBO010000004.1:19812217-19836378 GCA_027563915.1 Erythroxylum rotundifolium
GTGCATGCATCAAACTTGTCACAATCATATACACATAAACACATCAGAAATTGTTCGGGTAAGTCCAATTCATGAAGCACTACACATTTCCATATAATGATCCTGTGTAGTCATAAACTTGAGGGAGTCCTTGGAGGAGCTCCATGTTCTAGCGGGCAGGCAGGAGAAACCTATTCTTAGGTCAACGTGCACGTGACGGTTCTTGAGGGACTACCACAAACCTACATAACATGTCATTCATGAATTGAAAACAGTTTGCCTTAAATGGCATCTTGTTGGAAACTTGTTTTTCATGCAAATGAGATATTTCAAAGAGACATTCTTGAAAATCTGCTTTTATAATCTTTCATCTTTTCAAAAAGAAACATTTTTATAAATAAGGAACACAATTCATGTAGCAAATTAATGCAACAATTTCATAGCCAACAAAATGCAAACAAATGCAACATTCATGATGCAATTTAAAACCATTCAGCTTTCTTGATTTAAAGAAAAACAATGAGTAGCTTATTCACTCTATTATAAAACCATACCCACCTTGAAATCCTTGCTTGTTCAGGTATTGGATTTAAAGATGTCTTTCCTCTTGCTCCTCTCGCATCTCTTGATTTCCTTTAACAATGAAAACAATCCCCATTCAATAAAATTTCAGATTTGAGAACCCATAATACACATGCACTAATATGGGTCCTAGAATTCTTAAACCCATACATTTCTTAAGCTCTTTAAACTAGAAACCCTTCAAAACTTCAAGAGATTTAAAATCAATCTTACTTTGAATCTTCACCAAATAATGAGATTCTTTGTTCTAAAGAAAGCTCTTCCTTTCCTCTTTCTTTTTCCCTTCTTGAGTAACCTCCAAGTCTCCCTTTAAGACTAGGAAAAGTCATGACCTAGTTCAAAGCTCTATTCTTTTAACTCCATCGAAACCTCTCTTCTTCTTTCTCTCTCTTTTACTTTTTTTTTTACTTTTTTCTCCCTTCTTCACGTTTTTGTCTTCTTATTTACAAGACAATCTTTTCCTCTTCCCATTTTACCCTTAATGAGTGAGGAAAGTCTACCATATCCTTCCTTTAATGCCTTAGAGCTCCTAACCTTAAGTAATCCACCCAAAATATCCTTATGCATTCTTAATTCTTCAATTTAATTTATACCATGCTATACTCTAATTTAATCTTAATTCTTCTATTTCATACTTCAAATTTCCATCAATCCATGAAATAAATCCTCCTAAACTTAACATAATAATTGAACTCCAAATAAAAAATAATTTATCCAACAAGATCACAAAATTCATTCAATTCATGCTTACTAAAATGAAAAAAAAATTTGAGGCCCAACAGGCTGTTTACTTAGACAACGAAAGGAGAAGAAGTTACAATAATTTACTACGCCAACAAGACCTTGACAGGAGCACAACTGAACTACACCACCACTGAGAAGGAGTTGCTTGTAGTGGTATTTGCATGTGAAAAATTTTGTTCTTATCTTTTGGGCTCATAAGTTATTGTTTTTACAGATCATGCGACATTACATTATCTTTTTGCAAAGAAATATGCCAAGGCTAAGCTCATCCGATGGGTGCCTTTGCTTCAAGAGTTCAACATTGAGATTAAGGATAAAAAAGGAACATAAAATGTTGTGGCAGACTGCCTATCGAGACTTGAGGGGAAACAAAATGGAGAGGAATAGGAAATTGAAGAGCGTTTCCTGACAAGGCTTTAATGATGGTAGAAAAACCTTTTCTTCCTTAGTTTGCAGATATTGCCAATTATCTCTTAGGTGGTATTCTTCCCCCTAATCTCTTGCATCAACAAAGGAAGTGGTTTTTATTTTAGTGTTCTCACTATATTTGAGATGAACCTGTCATATATAAAAATGTACTGATAGTTTGATTTGCAGGTGTGTCCTTAAAGATGAAATGCCTAAAGTTTTGACTTAGTGTCATAGTTCAGTTTATGTTGGACACTATGGAGCGAACAAGATGGTTGCTAGCATTTTGAAGTGTGGATTCTACTAATCAAACTTGTTCAAGGATGCTCGAGATTTTATATTACATTATGATAGATGCCAAAGAGTGGGCAATATTTTGAAGAGAGATGAGAAGCCACTTTCAAACATCATAGAGGTGGAGATATTTGATGTGTTGGGCTTAGATTTCATTAGACCATTCCCATCTTCCTTAGGTAACTCTTATATATTGGTTGGAGTTGATTATGTGTCTAGTGGATCAAAGAAATAGCTACTCTAACAAATGATGCAAGGTGGTGCAACAATTCATCAAGAAGATCTTTACTAGATTTGAGGTGCCTAGAGCTATTAAAAGTCATAGAGGGAGCCACTTTTGCAACAAACCCTTTGAGGCTCTTTTGAGAAGATATAATGTTCATCATAGAGTGGCAACCCCTTACCATCTGCAAATGAGTGGCCAGGTGGAGGTGGTGAATAAAAAGTTGAAGAAGATTCTGGAGAAAGTAGTGAGCACTTCAAGGAAAGATTGGGCTTTGAAGCTGGATGATACGTTATGGGCTTATAGGATAGTTTTCAAAAGCCCCATAGGCACAACACCTATCAATTTGTTTATAGCAAGGCTTGTCATTTACCATTAAAGTTGGAGTATAGAGCCTATTGGGAAATTAGAAAATTGAACATAGATTAAAAGCTAGTAGGAGAAAAGAGATTATTACAACTTGATGAATTGGAAGAATTAAGATATGATGCATATGAAAATGCCAAGTTGTACAAAGAAAAAAGTGACATGATGGCCTCATTAAGAAGAAGGAATTCAAGAGTGGCAACTTAGTGCTTTTATTCAATTCATGACTTCGGTTATTTCCTGAAAAGCTCAAGTCAAGGTGGAGTGGCCCATTCAAGGTTAGTCAAGTGTTTCCTCATGGAGCTTTGGCGTTAGAAAAAGAAAAGGATGAAACTTTTAAGGTTTATGGGTAGACGCAAGCTTTACTTTGGAAGGTCATTCTCACAAGAAAGGGAAGTACTTTCTTTCCTTTCACTCACTCTTTCATGACTTCATATGGAATGGTTAAGCTAATGACCTTAACTTAGCATATTTGTATTTCATTTGTTTGTCTTTGTGATAATTTCATTTTATTTTTTATTCAATAATATTTAGTTTGATGTAACATGTTTCACCTTTCATTCTCCTGTTGTTTAGTTCCCCAATGATACATTTTGAGGTTAGTTGAAGATCTATTATGCATGATAGCTTGTTGGAGGACCAAAGGATGAGAGGAAAAACACATCACTTCCATCAACACCATCACCATAAGCCCATCTTACCCTTAATCTCTTCTATTATTCTTTTTGTGTTTTGTGTTTTGTTTTCCATCGTGTTGTTTGTTGGTTTTAGATGTTCTCTTTTGCACATTAAGGATAATGTTTTGTTAAGTGTAGGGAAGTAGTCTTTGCATTTATGTTTGCATTTTTGCATGTAATTTAGGATGCAAAGTAGGATGTTAGTATTAGGTGTGTCATTTCCCTTACATTTGAATATTTCTGATAAATGTATTGCAATGAGATTCTATCATGCTAGTTGGAATGAGATTAAATGCATGCATGAACTTAAATTAGAATACTTGAGTGGAGAGTGAACCATGTGGAGTGATGAAAGTAGTTAGCCATATAAGCTTAATCAGAACCTGACACTTGAACAAGCAGTAATGTATAAAAGCATAATGGATTTTCATTTGAGCCAACATGAGGGATTAAGCCTTTACGACTCCATTCTATAGTCCTTTCATTTCCTTGTTTATGTGATGCTTCCTTAGATATTTACCATGAGAACTTTTTTTGAATCAGTTTAAATATACTGGATGCATGCTAGATAGAAATGATTAAAGCCTTCTTACTTTAACCTTTGGCTTAAATGACCTACCATTTTATTAACCTTTGCTAGCCCCATTGAGCCTTTAACCTTTTGTTTCTTGAAATCACCCAATATTAAAACCCACAAACCCCATTATGTTACCCAATCACAAGTTAATAGAGTGATAAGTGATACTTGAGTATGGAATCATAAGTTAAGAGCATATGACTTATAGTTGTTGTTTTCTGTTCATTGTTTCTTTACTTAAAAATAAACCAAAAACAAAGAGAAAAGAACAAGAAAGGAAAGAAAATAAAAAGGAATAATATGTAGTAGCTTCAATAAGTGCGGAGAAGTATTGCATATCTTGGAAGTTTATCTGTGTCATCCCTTTGTACACTTAGGAGTTTATAAAAGCTTGTGATAAACCCTAAAACCTGTTTAACCCACCTTAACACTAGCCGCATTACAACCCGAAACAAAATCGTTTTAATATATCCTAGTATGTAATCATTATGGAGAAGAATTGGTGTATTGGTAAGCCTATGATAGTGTGGTTTCTTATAGGAAGTTTGAGCAAAACACTAACTATCAAACACTTGAGAGAAATGAGTGAAATTCGTAAAGAAGATTTATTTTGAATTTATACTTATCTTTAAGTGATGGTTTCATGGGTTGAGTTTGCTTATGTGCACCAATGAAAATTAGTCATGATGTGTGTAGTACTGTGACACTTGAGTTGGCCAAAGTTTGAGGGATTGCATGGCTTAATCCTTACGAAAATGAAGTGATAGAATCTTATTGGTTGTATTTGATTTTTTCTTGAGAACAAGCAAAAGTTTAAGCAGGCATGTTAATAGGTGTAGATTGCATTGTATTTTTGTAGGTAATTTGATATCTGTTTAGTTGCTAAGTTGATTGTTTAGTGTGTGTTAGCTTAAGAATTTTTTTAGTTCATAAACATTTGTGTTTTAAGTGTTCTCTGGGTGAGAACATGTTTTTGAGCTTCAATTTTATATATATGAGGTGTCGTGATGAATTTGTTAGTGTTTCAGGGCATTGGAAGAGTTTTAGAGGAGATCCGAATCAAAACACAAGGCCACGATCATGGGGGACCTGCCACGATTGTGATAGAAGCACCAACATAAGGCCATGATCATGAAAAAAGCTCGGGCATAGGGCCACGATCGGGGGGGACCTACCATGATCGTGACAGAGAGCAGATAACTAGGTCACAATCAGCACTAAAGGCCAAGATCGTGGTGCCAAGAATGTGGCCTACGTGCAAACAAGCGCGGAGTCACTTTTGGATTTGAGTTTTCGAGGGACATTTCGGACCCCCGAAAAGACACTAGGGTTACCTTAATTGGAAAAGACTATAAAAGGATAAAAATGGAACCCTAGAGAAGAGTCCACATTCAGCCAACATTTGGAAACCCAACAGAGAAAGAGGGAAGAAGAAGAGGAGGGTTCCGATGCTGAAGCTTCCCGAACTAGGTGATCTCTTGATGCCGATGCTTTCTTGAATCATCTAATCTAAGTTTCATTTCCTCCCCATTTATCTTTTTATTCATTTAATGTGTAAGATTGAGATGGGTTATTGGTTATGAATTTTGAGTTGTTCATGATGTTCTAACTTTTCCTTCGGGATTTTGGTTATTTTTAATGTTAATCTAGTTGAATTGTGTTTACTTGATTTATGTTTTGTGATTGATTAATGTATTTGCATGTTTCGATAACAAATCGAGAGGGTGAATTGGATAAATATGATTAGATTGGATTAACGAGAGTTAGGCGATCTAATTGACCACTTAATCAATCTAGTCAACAATTTCATGGAGAGAGATCTCGTGCAAGATCCGATTGTTTATTATAGAGCTTTAAAACTAATCAAAATTATGGGTAATTTGTGAATTGAGAGATTGCATGTCCATAATTCAATTAGGGTTTACAATTTAGGGGATGGTTATAACTCGAGAGAGAGTAATCAACACTGCGATCGTCGATAACCGACACCCCATAAGCACATAAAAGGGTAGATTAGCATTAATGATAGGTAAAATCTTCTCTTCCATAACTTGATCAATTCTCTTTACGAATTTCCATTATTACATTATTCGATTGTTGCTAGTTTGTTTAATTTAGTTTACTTTTCAGTTTATTATTTAAATTTAAGTCTTAAACAAAGCACAACTTGAATTAAGTGGCACCTAAGCGCAATCTCTGTGGGACGATATATGCTTTTTACTACAAGTAATGACCCACAGACTTATGGTTTTTAACATAAAACAAGTAATTGGTTTTGCAATCAACAATGCCTATAAGAACATGCTTAATTATTTTTATAAATTTGAAAATTTATTAACAATGAGGCCATCATTTTAATTAATCATTATATGTCAAAGAGTTCTTGTGGGTCATTCGGAAGCAACCTCTCTACTAGTTAAGGATGAAGCTACATACGCTAAACCTCCCCAGACCCCGCGTTTAGCAGGATTTTTTATTGAGTCATTGTTGCTGTTGTTGTATTGTATGTCAAAAAGTTCGTGGAACATTTTAAATTTTTATATTCAGGAGAAGGAAATGTTTCACATATAAATTGTGTAAGAGGATTTATCAGGCTAAACAATAAGACCAATCCGTTGTTGTTGTATTGTATGTCAAAGAGTTTGGGGAACATTTTAAATTTTTATATTCAGGAAAAGGAAATGTTTCACATATAAATTGTGTAAGAGGATTTGTCGGGCTGAACAATAAGACCAATCCCTTAAAGTATATTTTATGAATTTTAAAAAGATATATGAATAACTAAATATTTGGTTATCATTTAGTTGTGATGTTAAAGTTCAATAAGCTCAACAAGAGCAAATAATAGTAATGGTTTTTTTTTTGGGTAATCTTAACTCTTAATTTGGGGTTATTAAGTCTCAAATTCTTGTTAATAATGAGATTTCTTCCTTTATGAGTTCTTTGCTCGAATATACTATATAAATCTTGGGGCAGTGGTTACTCTCAACATTGAGACTTATAATGTTTATATAAGCCAAAAATAATGAATCTAACACTAAAATATCATCTCATAAGAATAACAACAAAGGAGGAGGAAGGGGAATTATCTATTGATATTATTATGAACTAGGTTATACCAAATGAACATGAAAGAAATCTCATTCCGCTTATATTGCAACTAACATTACTACACATAACTCCTTCATTAAGAAGAAATTTATAATTTTTATAGATGAATTTGCTAAATTCATACAAAAAACACTAAAAAGTTCATTTTATCCTATCACTATTATTTTTTACTCAGCTAATACACCTGTGTGTCTTCTTTCCTCTTCTTTTCAATGGGTAATTAATTATGGTGCCTCATATCAAATGATAGGTATTCCAGTCTTTTCTCTACTTTCTTAAATATCTCGCTTCCATATTACTTTAGCTAATGGATCTAGTTCCTTTGTTATTGGTTTAGGCATTATTAACCCTACTCCATTAATTATGGTTCCTCATATCAAATGATAGGCAACTCTAGTCTTTTCTATACTTTCTTGAAACACCCATCTCTTTTCCATATTACTTTAGTTCATGGATTTACTTCCTCTATTATTAGTTTTGGCACTATTAACCTTATTCCATTTCTAACTTTATCATCTATGTTAAAGTACCATGATTTTCGCTTAATTAATTATTTGTGAGTAAACTTACGCATTCATTGTTGCATCTTATTCTTTCCTAATCATTGTTCTTTCAAGATCTTATGATGAAGAAGATTATTGGTAAAGGAATTCAAGAAGTCTTTACATTCTGAATACTCAAGTGCTAAGGTTGATCACTTATTCAAGTTTCTTAACTCTCATTGAAGCTCATTATTAATTAAGACATCCCTCTTTATCTTTAGTAAAGAAGTTATGTCATAATTTTCATAATATATCTTTCTTAGATTGTGAGTCTTTTATTATTTTAAACATCATTGTCTAACTTTACGTCTTATGGTTACTAAACAAACTAGTTGTCTGTTTGAGTTAATACATTCTGATGTTTTATGTCCATGTCCTGGTGTTTCCAAAACTATGTTTCAATACTTTGTCACTTTTATTAATGATTTCTCTATCTAACTTGGTTTTATTTAATTGAATAGTAGTTTTAAATTATTTTCACATTTTATTGCTTTTTTGTTGAAATAAAAGAAAATCTTATTTCTCCATCAATAGTTTTAGAAGTGATAATGCTAAAAAATATTTTCACTTTGCTCCAAACCTATATGATCTAGAATGACATTCTTCATCAATCCTTATATGTTGATACACCATCTCAAAATAATGTGATTGAATGAAAAAATTGATGCCTCCTTGAAATTATTAGAGCACTCTTATTCTGAATGCATGTTTATATACCATCTTAGGTTACTGCGATCTCCATATCCTATTTTTTTAATCAACACTATACCTTCATCTATTTTTTTACGGTGAGATTCCTTTTAATGTTCTTTTTCCTACTAGCCCTAATTCCTTATTACGCCATGAATTTTTAATAGTACTTGTTTTGTTCGCAATGTTTGTCCTCTAGTCACTAAGCTAGATCTTAACTCTTTAAAATGTGTTTTTATGGGTGAGTCTTGGCTGCAAAAAGGGTATCAATGCTACTATTTGAATCTTAAAAAATATATTGATTCACATATCTAAATTCTAGAGATAAGATGTAAGTTTAGTCATAACATGAATATAAATGGTTAAGTGTAAGTGATTGGAGAGAAAGTCATGAGATCTTCCTAGGTTAGGGTAAAACCTATCAACAGAGTTTATAAAATAAATTAAAACATTCTTAGTTTTGTTATACTAAAAAGGGATTTTAGTTGATTAATCTTTAGGTAAGAATTATATGTCCTAAGATAGAATATAGTTATAAGTTAGAAACTTTTGTTGGTCCAAAAAGTTAGAATAATTTATTAGTTAAAAGTGAAATAGAATATAGTAAAGTTCTAGGAGAATCTAGCCTAAATCTTGTTAATTCAAAGTTTGGTACATTCGTTTTGATCATTATTTTGCAATAGAATTTAGATTTATTACTTATTTTATTTTTCCTATTCATTAATCTATAAAGGTTGATCTAACTTGTTAATTGACAACTTTGTAGGATCAACCTACACTCGCCTTTGCTAGTTATATTTACATCTTGCCCTTGCAGTAAAACATATATTTTAAGAAAGATTATAATTATAACTTAAGGATTTTTACCAATCCAAAAATTAGAATTATTCATTAAATTAGGATAACATTAAATATAATAAAGTCCTAAGGTATATCTTACCTAAAAATATAGTTTATTTATAGATTGTCTTATTCTTAATTATTGCTTTATTTTGGTATTCTGAGTGGTTATTTTTATTTCCCTTTTCAATCAATTGCAGTTGTATAATCAACCTAACTTAAACCGTAAGAGAAGTCTAGGTTTTTACCTAAATGCTTATTTATACATTCTTACATTTCTTTGTACCCTAATTCACAAATAGCATAATAATTGTGTCAGAAAAAGGAACACTCTCTATCAATAAGATAGAAATAGTCTCTATTAATAGTATAAACCGAGTTCCACCTAGGTTAGGGAAAAGAAGAAAAATACCTTCACATTTTCACTACTCATGTTGTGTAAATTATGAAAACCTTTTCTTAATTTTCTAAAAGGATAAAGGCCTTTATTACAAACATAAACATGGGCTTCTACAAAAGTGCACATAGCGATTCATAAGATGTTCTTACCAGCTTATATTAATGTAGCCATCTATTATTGGCAGCACGTATATTGTGTGCATCAGCAGTTCACATAAGACAAGCGTTATAAAGGGTGTTCATCATTCCTCTAAAGAAGCCACGATAACTCATAGGAGCATAAATTCATGTACAAGCTATCTCCATGACGACCTTTTAACACTTACTGTACAATTTAAAAGACAACATCCAACGATTCAAGGCATGACATGACGAATCAAACATTTAGAAAAAGGACTCCCAGTACAAGGATTTAATTATGCACATAAAAGACAAAAAGATTTGGTAACAAAATATGCTAGTCAACGTCACATTACACGTTCTCAAAATAATTTGTTCTTCGTTAAGGTTTGTAAGCCCAACCATGTTTATCTAGATATGCCTGCACCGCTTCCTTAATTGCCAAGTTTGGAACTAGCTGAGACTGATGAAGTGGCTCCCGGGTGATCGGATCAAAGTTGCCCACCTAAATTGTAATTAGGTCAGTGATAAACAGAAGCAAACAAATACAAATAAACAGTCTTTTTCATTTCAAAACTTCTGAAAATGAATGTGAAGTATATCACTTGACCTTGTTCAGATGGTCAAGAATCACTGCTCTTTCATATGAAATCCCACTTGGAGCAATAACAGGATCGCGGAAAATATCAAGTGTGATTTTACAACATAGGTAATCAGGCACCTGAAATTCACATGTTAGTCACCACATAACGTTCAAAATACAGTAAAAAATATGGCAAAAATTTTCACCAGCTCCTATAAAACCCAAATACTTACATCAGCAGGCATGTCGTCGTCTGCAGCTTTTTCAAAAACTTCTCCAAGATCTTTTAATTGTTTTAACTGAAAAGCATTTACGTCATCCAAAACTCCTTCCGTTTGAAAGTCATCCAGGAAATGTTTTTCTCTTAGAGCTTTCTCACAAGTGTCTCTAGACAAACAGAATCAACTTAAATGAGTGTAAACTACAAAAACTGAAACCGCTGGAAGCTTTTAAAATTAAAATTTCATCAGCAAAGTAGTTCAAACTCACTGGGAATACATACTTCAAGCTTTGCAGCTCCCATGAGCGTTTTGTTGATGCACGTTCCCATTCCAAGTATTTTGCTTTGGCAAGTTCCTGCCAGATCTCCTCAACCATGTAGCCCTTTGGGTTTGCACCCCTACCAAGATCCAAAGCCTGTAATATGGAAATTATCATATACTGTTAAATGACAGATAACCAAAGGCGATATCTAGGATTGATATCATCCACTTTCACCACCAAAAAAAGAATAGAATGTTATGAACCAAGTTAAACTGACATGAAAAGAATACGATAATGCAAGAAAGTTCAATTTGCATGAATAAATACAGTTAACTATTACCAAAAAAATGAAAGAAACAGCTAAAGTCAATAACAGGTAAATCATCATTACCTGAATTATGTTTCTTCTCATACCAGTATGTTCAGTTTCCATCAGTGTCAGTCAATTATTCTCAAATTCCATAACAAAGAAACCTGTTGCTATTACTAAATTTTTGTCTTGAAAATGATGCAGGTTGGAACTTTAACTTTCAAAAAGCAAGGACCAATGTTTAAGGCCATTCACAGGCACCCTGCCATTAGGAAATTGATTCTGTACTTATAGCACTTAAATAGCATATGCTGAATCAAGTTAAATTGCAATAGAAACTCCATGCACAAAAATATATCAATGACAAATGAAAAATACATTTAATCTGATTCTTGTTTCTTCTCACATATGTTATGTCCAATTATTTATCTCCAATGTCATAATCAATAACCATATTGTTGTGTTGCTTAGAATAAGAGCCTTAAAAGTGAATGTGCATTCTCAATGCATGATTCTGAAGACAAGATAAAAGTTCTAGGCACACACAACCCAAAAAGAATTCTTGTCCCAAGCTTACAAACTTCAACCCAACTGCATCAAATGTACTGTGAGGTTCTTTGTCTCATCTAAGCCGAAATTTAATGCCATTAAACTCCTATTCACCTCAGCTGCACAACTTCATGCGTGTTACTTAAAGCATTCACTCGCAACTATACAGCTTTGTCTCTTGTTCATATTTGCAAATAAGTTTATCTCTAATTGATCACTGTTTAAACAGTCTAACATATTGAGCCATTAATTTAAATTGTAAGGATCACAAATAATTCTGGTCCCAGTGCAACCAGAACATACGAGCTAAATCTTCCTTAGAATGCATGCATACTAATGTCAACCCCTTAACCTCTTCTATCTTGGTAGCAAAAGCCACTACATTCTAACTCATGCAAGCCAATAGCAGAAACATGTTGATCCTGATCATACATATTGGTCAGACACCCCATAACCTAGCCAAAGCATTCAAAAGCCATCAAGAAATATCAAATACATGAATAGTACAGGAATTCTGAAGCTTGAAATAATATCAGCAGTAATTATGATACAAACTTAAAGTTATTGCTCCTCAACTTTGCCTCATAAACAGTCAACCTGGATGATTATTATATCAGGTGACCTAATCAAAAGTTAGGTTGATAACAACATAAACAAGGCTACATCGAGTCAATGAATAACATATGGTCAAATTCTTTGCTCTAGACATCTAGTTCCTTCTTTCAAAAGTTTTCTTTGGTTCATTTTCCATTTGGTGTTCTTTTGAGTTGCTCTGAATATGATAAGCAGATTGAAAAGCAGGGTGGTTGCTAAAAGAAACTTTAAGTTCAGTTTACTCAGAACACTTTCCAACTCATTGCGGAAATTGTGCATCACTTAGTACGATATTTACACTTGCTACATTTCAGTGACAATATCATCCCCTTATTTAAAAAGTAATCATAAAAAATGCGAACATTAGCAGGTAAGTTATTAACAAATGAGACCAAATGAAAGTACTTCATGCAGACAAAACAAATTAAGAATATGAAAAGGCACTAAAATAAATGGACCAGCAGAAATAAGAGCCATGCAGCAAATATAATTTTAGAAACGGATAGTAAGGTGCCAACTAAACAAGGAGTTTAAAAAGTGATGGCACCGAAAAAGACAAGACTGCTTGAAGTAAGCTCTGCCAGATCCATGATTCCTATTTTTATGTGGGATGAAGGCAAACTGAAAAATGTGAGGAAGACATGAAAAAAAAGGTGAACAAAACCACAACTTGCTTCTGAGCAGCGATGCAGGTTGCTATCCAATAAGGATACAATAGAAGGATATTCCAAAGGGAGAAACATAGTTACCCTGCATTAAGATTGTATTTCAAGAATGACCTGAAAACAAGTTCCTACCTTTTCCAATTCCTTTACTCCATTAGTGTACTCTCGCCTCTGCAGTAGTGCAAGTCCTAACATATAGTGGGCCTGTTATAGTTGAACCAAGTATGAAATTCATTTGACCGAGAAAGAGAGAAAGCATTGCTCCACATTTTCAAATGCTTACAAATACATGTAATTTGCAAACTTAATCATACTAAAGTACATTCATTAAATAATCAAACAAAAAATTGAACTGAACTTCACTGTTCTTGTCAAACTACGGCAGAAAGATAAGCACAAAATAACAAGAAGAAGAAGAAATGGTCTGGCCATGAAAAGCTACCAGTGACCTGATGAGAATGACAGCAGAAACTTAACATTCTAGTAAACATTGTAGGCGCACAAAGTAAAACAAATGTAACAAAATCAGCAATAATCAACAAATCATCTGATAAACATCCTCATTTTAAGATTTCCAAAGCACACCTCAGGAACTAACGGTGGAAAGAGTCTAAAACTACCACAACCGGTGCAACTGCGTCTATCTATGTGGGTGCATACCATAGATAGGATCTTGGGAAATTTAAGAACAACAACAAAATCACAACAGCCATCATGGATAATCCCAAAAAAAAAAAAATCTGAAAGCACCATATGAGAAAAAGTACGGTTTATCTGTGAACCCGAATCCATTTCAAGGAAAACAATAGAGATAATAACCTTAACGGATTTGGGGTCAAGCTGGATGGCTTTGCGACAATCCTCTTCGACTTTTCCCCAATTACTGCAGTAAACCACAACGTCTAAAGAATTGAAAAAGAAAATCCAAGAAAATATATAAAAAACAGGAAAAAAGGAAAATTCTCAGTACATACTTGCGTTTCCGATAACAAAGAGCGCGATTCGTCCAATACACAGCCACATTAGGGCACAGCGTAATTGCCTTCAATTTTACCAGCCCCAAATAAAACATTTCAAAATCAATTAACTTCCCGCGAAAGGAGAAAGAATCCATCGATATTTTCCCTAAAAAGCTTCAAAAGAATCAAAATTTCAAGAAAGGGGAAGAAAAATACCTCAGTATAAGCATCAATAGCAGCTCCAAATCGGTCCTTCCAAAAGTACAAATTTCCATCTTCTCTCAGCCTCTCAGCTTGTTTCGCCGCTTGACTCAATTGTATTCCAGTTCCCATTTGTTTTGCTAACTATTAACTTTCTTCTCCTTCTTTCTCAAAGATTTAACACCCAGCACTGGATTGATATTACTGGTTAAGTTTACTCGGTTTTTTTTTTCCCCCTCTAAAAGTTTCTTGTTGACACGACTATTGATATGTGTGGAATCTAGATTGTGCTTTGGGTCGAAAGTTTTGGACTTTGTTGACAGACGCCGTAAGGTCGGATCGGAAGCCTCGCAGGGCCGTTCACTGAAGGCAACACAAGCAGGCACAGCATAATGAAAAATGATTGTTTTCTTGCCGTTCGGGTTACATACCGGTCACATGGGTTCATCACGGTATGATTCTTACTGGGTGGTTTTCTTCAACCTTTCGCGATGGAGGTCTAAGAAATGCCTTCAAACAACCTCGTTAAGGTACGGCTAATTAATGTCCTTCTTAAGTGGGCATGAAAGCGAAAATATGTATGGAATAAAAGATTCTATTTAGTAAGATAATATAATTATAGAGTTATTATTTTGGTTATTCTTTTTTGATAATAGTATATTTTCTCCTAATTTAGAGAAATATGTATTATTTTTATAGATGAATGGGTTAATTAATTATATTATAATTATTAAAATATAATTAATTAATTGAAATTATTAAAATATTATTAATAATTAATTAACTACAATATAATTAATTAAAATATAATTCATTAATTAATTAAAATGTTGTAATTAATCATTTTAATTAATTAATTAATTATAATATAATTAATTAAAATATTATTAATAATTAATTAACTACAATATAATTAATTGAAATATAATTCATTCAATAATTAAAATATTGTCATTAATAAATTAAAATATAATTATTCATTAATTGAAATATTGTAATTAATTCATTAATTAAAATATTGTAATTAATTACAACATAATTAATTAAAATATTAATAATAATTAATTAACTACAATATAATTAATTAAAATATAATTTATTCATCAATTAAAATAATATGATTAATTTATTAATTAAAATATAATAAATTAATTAAAACATAATAAATTAAAATATAATTATTGAAGATATAATTAATTAATTAAAATATAATAAATTACAATACAATTATACAAACCAACCACTATTAATGATAATGATAATTATTTCTCCCTGTTAACCAACCATTATAATTATAATATCCATTCTCTTTCTTAAGTATATTCATTCCTATTCATATTATCATTCTTTCATGCGAACCAACCACTCTCCTAAAAGTATTAAAAATTAATTAAATATCAAAATATTTAATTTATTGTAGACATAGTCTATCGTTAATTTTATTAGCATAAATCACTCCATAAATTAAATTTATTTATGAAAGATAATTTTTATAAATAAATTATAAGAATAAACTACTGGTATATAATAAATAAAAAATAAATTTAATAATAGTAATTAAAAATAAAATATTTTATTGTAATAAAAATTATAATTCAATAAAACAATAAAATTAATCCTTAAAACCTTTTGATGATACTTTATTAGTTATAAAACCTTATTAGTAAGAAGTTTGTAATTTATAATTGATTTTGACTTATGTAATTGTTGGCTTTTGACTAAAGAACAACACGTAGTCCTTTGTTTCGGTTTGCAAGCGTGCCAGAAAATTAAAGTATTTCCAAATTAGAAAAAATACGAAAAGGACTGCCCCTCGTAATCTGACTAAAATTAAAAACGACTGTGTATTGCTAGAAAAGGGACAGGAATCTAACAGGAAGTACTTTGCTTCAATGGTAAACAAATCGACAAAACACAATGACTAAAAGACTAAAAAAAAATAGCTAATTGACAATTGAAAGAAAAAGGCTAGGCTAGGAAAAAATAAAATGATTGCTGAAAATAAAGAGCTAAAAAATTCAAGAATTTTGCTGGGATGCCAAGCTTTTGATTTGTCAGATGTTGGGATCCTTCTTTCTTCTTCAAAGCCCCTATTTATAGCCACCGATGATGAGTGTCTCAATTCAAATTTGTAATCTTGATAAAGCTTATCCCACTAAATAAAGATAAAGTTCAAATAATCCTCATCTTATCCGATGAAAATTAGGTTAGCTGGTGTCCATCACCTTATCCTCTTATCCTTTATCTAAATTCAAACTCCTAGACTCTCAATCCAAATCCAACTCTACTACCTCTTCTCCTACTGGACACCGAATTTTAATGGGCCAAGGCTAGTGTCAGGACTTTGAACCATGAGCTTTCTTTGGGCTTCGGATTTTTGGCCCAAAACGGTAAAAATGGGCCGAACCCATTTTTAGGTGTAAACAAATGCCCCCTGCACCATTGGGCTTAGAAGAATAAGCCCTATGGTAGCACTTCAATATCTGGCTATATCCACTGGACATTTTGTTTTCCCACAGGGTAATACCCAAGGGTCATCCGCATGTGGCTGGTAATAACTCTAGTCCCCCCATACTGGCCATCCAGGCATAAATCATGGACATCGAAATTTCAAAGGGCTTATGACAAAAGCGAGCCAAATAGTCTGCCCGAAGAAGCCCCATTCATTGCACCTCTTTAAAACGTAACCTCTTCAGTTTCTAGAAACTGACGTATCGTCCATATATAAAGGCTACTTCATGTTCTTTATTAAACACCCGAAGAATGATTTTCAAAATCTTTCCCCAAATTTTCTTCTCCTCTCCTTCGACTCGCGCGCCTCTTGTTCTACCACCTTCCCGCTGTTGCGTAATCTTTCCGTTTTCCACCCTTTGACATTGCCGATGCTCCGTCGTTTAAAAGAGTTTCGTCACCGTCGCTAACCGCCGGTAGGCCTGCGTTTCCGTTTCTCCTTCTCTATTTCTGTGGCTTCTGCTAATTTCCGTAAACTACTTTTCTCCAGGAATACCGTTACTCATCTTCTCTCCTTCTCCGAAAGCCCCGCGAATCGCCCATCACAATATCAAGTATGAGTCTTCTCGAACTCCCTTTTTCAATTTTGGGTGACTGTCATATTTCTGGTAACCCTAAGTGGTCTCAGTGACCTCTGGAGTTTCGGATGCCTCTAGAATTTGAGGTTTAGGTGTTGTGTATACTGCAACGTATTTTAGGGGTGTATTTTCTTGTGCAGATAATTTTGGGAACTCCCATTTGTAGGGAAAACTCTGCCAAAATTTTCTCTGGACACTGACCCCATTTCTATATTGCAGGCTCGGAGACTCCTCTAGCTCTCCCTACCTCTACAACCTTGGTCACTGTACAAGTATGGACCCTTCTTTTAATGTTTCTTTTCCTTTCAAAACATTTCTCCATTTTAAATACATCTGTTTATTCTTCAGGGTGACTCCCAGCAATGCCTCACTATTTCTCCTTACTTCCCAACTCCTCCGAGGCTGCTCAAGAGAGAAACTCTTCTCCTCCACCAGGATTCCTTCACTGCTCCTGGTAAGTAGAGAATATGGATACCTAATGCATCAAAGTACGGAGCCTGGGTGGCCACTCTGCTGTCACACTTTGAAGGCCGCTGGAAGCAGGTGGGTGTAGCCGACCTTGTCGAGTTGTCCCTACACCAACAGTACTTCGATAGGGATCTGGTCATGGGAGCCCTGCGCTTCTGGAGCCACGGCTGTAACTCTTTTCTCTTTCCACATGGTCCAATGTCGGTGACCTTGCGGGATGTTGTAGCGATCACTAGTCTCCCTTTGCAAGGGGAGGAAGCTGCTTCCGCTGTCTTCCCAGAGGAAGACAACTCTTTAGAGGAGTCACTGGCTTCTCTGCCCACTGCCTCTTCCTTCAGTGGGGTGAGTGTCCTTTACATTGGTTGCTGCCTACTTTCCTTCTGTTTCCTAGCATTGTTAATCATTTATTTTCCTCTTTCACAGGTGATAAGGCGGGCCAAGGATTTGAACCTGCCAAGTCAAAACTTGGCCCTGATGTGGTATTTAGTCGCTACGTACATCACCTGTTCCCCAGCTGGTCAACTCACCAAAGAGACCAAGAACCTAGCCCTCGCACTCCACCAGGGTCAGCAGGTCTCTCTAGCCAGCATTTTCCTCGGTCACTGTTACCGGGGGCTATATGTGGCTGTTACCTCTAAGCCTTTCAAGGAGCTACCATTATCGGCCTGGCTCCTCTAATTGTGACTCCTGCTGTACTTCCCAGCCCTGCGCTCTTCGGCTTCGCCTTAGAGGGATGAGGTCGACCTTGGGATTGTCGTTTCTTACTGCCCCTGCCCCTTATCTCAGGAGGAGGTGGTAAGGTACTTTTTGAAGTTGAGGGGGCAGGATGCCCCTCCTATGTTTCTTTTTGATCGCGGGGAGGACTGGGATGTCCTCCCAGTTCACTTACAGCGATATATATCTAGGATGCTTGAGGAGCATAAAAGGGATTGACGCTTGGTTTGTGAGACTCGGCACCTCTTGAGTGGGACTTTTGCCATGTTGAAAGGGGCGGAAAGTAATTGGGGGTCTGCTGCGAGATTTATATGCTGCAGTTGTGGTGTCGTTAGTTTGGATTGATGCAGGATTGTCCGGACGTTATCGAGCGCCTTTCTAAACCGAATGATAGTAGGGTCTCTTTGTTGGAGGCCGAAATCAAAGAATTCATTGAGAAGCATCGGGAAAGGCTGTCGGATCTTGGCGTAATGCCAATCGTTTGTATTGAAAGGGACTCGGCTTCGATGGCCAACTCCTTTGATTCTTGGTGGGAGCATGTCTCTCAAACTTTCATTCTTTCTCCACCTGATCAAGGTCTATCCGGTGACTTTCTGTTTGTCTAGGGCTTTTTGTTCACGTCTAACCCTTTCTTTACTTTCAGGTGCCCTTTCTCCCTTAGCCTCTAGAGGAAAGTCGTCTGTTGCCTCAGGCAAGAGCAAAGTCCGGAAGGCTAACCAAGGTAAACGTCCTTCTTTTCCATTTCTTCCTTTCTCTGCTTTTCCTAATTTTGTCTGGGTTTTGCAGCTCCCTTAGGTGAGAAAACACCTAAGCAACCTAAGGCCTCCTCCAGTGTTAAAGCTAAACAGACACTGGACAAAAAGCAAACAACTTCTGCTGGTTCCCGTAGGTCTGGAAAGTTGGCTAGTCAGCCAAAATTTAAGGGGGTCACTGGAACTCTGGAGGACTCCAGCGATGAAGGTTCAGAGAGAGCGGGCGAAGAGGAAGAGGTCCTGAGCTTCCACGAAGTCGCCCGGGGCTTGGAAGTTGCTGGTGGCCACTAAGACATTATATCGGTGGTCACTGAAGACATCATGGGCACCAGGACCCTCGGTGACCAGGCCCCTTCTCCCACAGCGGTACGAACTTTGTTGTGCCAGCTTCCTTCGTTATGATACATTCTCACTGATTTGTGCTCCTCCTTTGTAGGCCCTAGTGTTCATTAGTGTTGCCGTGGAGGCAGAGCTATCCTGGGAGGACTCTTTGGCTACAATAGACTTGAGTGTCTTCGATCCTCCTCCTGCCATCTCCGTTGTTGTGTATCTAGAGGAAGCAGCTGCCGCCAAGGAAAAGGTGAAGGTTTTCTTCTCTTTTGATTTTGAGTCATTGGATGAGACTACTGTACAGGAGTTGCTTCGGGCGATGGAGGTTCTTCTATCCTCGGATCTCTTGGCCACTGAAAAGGTAGTGCTAAACTCCTTAAAAGGTAGAATTAGTAGCTTGCGGGCCTAGTTCTCCGCCTTTTCCATTCAGAGAGAAGACGTCAACCGTCAGATGAGTCACTTCCAGGCTTTGAATGCTTCCTACGGTCTTCAGAAGAAAGCGGTAGAGACACTCGCAGAGGACATCAAGCAGTCCAAGCTGGTGGCTGACAACCACCTTGCCCAAATAAAAGCTTAGGAGGAAGAGATCGCGGCGCTTCAAGAAAAGGTCGCCGCTGCTCGGCAAGAAGTGTCAGGACACTGGGCCTCTTTAGTTGGCAAAAAGGAGGCCTTGAAGGTGCAGAAACAAGAGGCCACCGAGAGTGGTGAAGAGCTAAAGAAGCTTTATCCCTCCATTGTGGGGTGCTCATCCAATCTGAGAGGCGCTGAAAGGACAATTCACGACTACCTGGTATAGTAGGACGACATCCAACACACTCAATATTCCTTTTTGTAATCCTTGTGGATTGTAATTATTTGGAAAGACCTTTGTGTTTGGTTTTGCCACATTTGACCTTAATTGAATGACCAAAGCCAAAATTTATTCCATTTATTTGTGCTAAACCAATTACAAAGTCGGGCAGCTCACTTTATAGTAGTTTTTCAGTGGCCACCCATCGTTGCAAACATTAAACCCTACTCGTTTTGGATGTTTTCCTACATAGTAGGATAGTATCTTTTCAAGTACTTGCCATTGATGCACTTTTCGTGAGCTTCTTCGGATAGGCTTGATAACCAGTAGGTGTTCCCAGGCAATACTCTATGGACTTGGAATGGCCTTTCCCAGTTCGCTAACCATTTCCCGTACACCCGGTCCTTGCTTCCAATGGGCAGTACCAACTTCCAGACCAAGTCACCTTCATCAAAATCCTTTCTTCTCACTTTCTTGTTGTAGGCTCTGGCCATCTTCTTTTTCTATAAGACCATCTTATTGAGGGCATCCATTCTCACGTGGTCCAACTCTTCTAACTCCACATCATGGCTTGCGAGTAATCCTCTAGAGCCAAATTGTTTTGCCATGCAACTCTTAAAGAAGGCACTACTACTTCCATAGGTAGTACATCATCATATCTGAAGGTCAATGAAAAAGGAGTCACCCTAGTCGCGCTTCGCTTCAATGTCCTATATGCCCACAGAGTCTTGGAGAGGAGATTATGCTAGTCCTTGGGATTGTCTTCCATCATCTTCTATAAGATGTTAATTATAACCTTGTTTGAGGCCTCGGTTTGTCCATTTGCCTGATGATAATAGGGACTTGATCTTAATAGTTTGATACCATAATCCTCTGCGAATTCCATGACTAATTCTCTGGTGAACATTGTCCTTTGGTCAGTAGTAATTGACTCAGGAATCCCAAACCTGTGGATCAAGTTCTCTTTGATAAATTGAATGACTTCTTTTTGCTTAACTTTCTTCATCGGTTGAGCTTCTACCCATTTGGTGAAGAAATCAGTAGCCACTATGATGAATGAATGGCCTTTGGATGACATTGGGTAAATTTTCCCAATCAGGTCAATGACCCACCTGCGAAAAGGCCAAGGCTTGATTATGCCTGTCAATTTCGTGGTGGGTAGTCTTTGGATTTTTCCGTGTTTCTGACACTGCTTACAGCCCTTAGCATACCTGAAATAGTCATTGAATATCCAGGGCCAATAATAACCGTGTCTACGAATCAACCAACGCATTTTCTCCCCGAATTGATGGGCGCCGCATACACCTTCATGTACTTGTTTCAAGACTTCCATTGACTCCACCGGGCCTAAACATCTCAGGAGGAGGCCATCGGCACTTTTCCGATACAGAGTACCTTCCACCAACAGGTAATTTAGTGCCTGCATTCTGATTCTATAGGGTGTCCTCCCTTTTGGATTTTCCAAGTATCCTCTAATAGAGCTTCTCCAGTCACCAGCACACTCTACATCAGTATTAAACACGTCCACTGGCATCCCCCGACCTTCGATGGCAGGATGATTTTTCTTCTAGATAAGAACGAACTTATGCATCAACTCATCAGACATCTTTATTCTGGAAGCCACCCTAACCATTGAGTCCGCCTCCCAATTGTCTTCCCATGGAATATAGAATAAATCCACGCTCTCAAAATTGTCTAACAACTAAACCGCAGCAGCAAAGTACGGTGCCAAAGAAAAGCTATTGCACCTGTATTCGCCATTTAGTTGTCTGATGACCAGTTGTGAATCCCCATAAATGGCTAAATCTTTGACACCGAATTCTTTGAAGATCTCCAACCCAATTATCAGAGCTTCATACTCAGCTTGATTGTTGGTGCATGGAAAATTGAGATTGAAAGAGAGCGTAGTTTTGGTGCCTGCTGGGGATATGATAATGACTCCTACCCCTATGACATCGGTGGTGCTAGACCCATCGAACTTTAAAACCCATGGAGCCTTTTCTAAGTAGAATACATTCAGATCTGGTTCTCCGGTGTTAGGGACTTCTACACTTGGATGGTCAGTCAGGAAATTTGCGATGGCTTGTCCTTTCACTGACTTCTGAGGTAGGAACTAGAGGAAGAATTCAGCTAACGTAATAGCCCATTTTCCTATCTTCCCAGTGATAATTGGCCTTGTCAACAGGTACTTAATCACATCGGTGTTGGACACCACGAACACCAGATTTCCCATCATGTAATGCCTTAACTTAGTGCACGCGAAATATAAGGCCAGACACACTTTTTCGATCTGAGAATACCTAACTTCAGCATCATTAAGAGTTCTACTCAGATAGTAGATGGCCTGTTCGTTACCTTTAGTGTTGTTCTGAGCTAAAACGCACCCAATTGAGGTTTCTGACGCTACTAAATATAGACGAAGGGGATGGTCTTTCCTTGGCAGCATGAGCACTGATGGTGAAGACAAATATTCCTTTATCTTGTCAAATCTTGCTAGTGTCTGTCCTCCCACCGAAAATCTTCTTCTTTCTTCAGTTTGAGAAGCTTTGAAAAGACCTTGGTCTTGCCTGCCAAGTTAGAGATGAACCTCCTTAGGTAATTAACTTGACCTAGAAACCTTTGTAGTTCCTTTTTGTTTTTGGGTGGCGCTGCCTGTGCAATCGCCTTAGCCTTGTTGTCGTCCACCTCCACACCCCTTTGATGGACCAGGAATCCGAGAAAATTTTCGGCTCTAACTCCAAAGGCACACTTTAGTGGATTGAGCTTGAGCTGGTGTCTCCTTAGTCTCTCGAATCCCTGCCAAAGATGTTCTATGTGGTCACCTTGTCTTTTGGACTTGATGACCACGTCATTGATGTAGACTTCGAAAATTTTTCCAATAATATCGTGGAAAATGAGGTTCATGGCTCTTTGGTAAGTAGCTCCAGCGTTCTTCAGCCCGAAAGGCATCATAACCAACTCGAATGTACCAATTGCCGCTGGACACCGGAACGCTGTCTTATGGATATCGTCTTCAGCGATTTTGATGTGATTATAGCCAGCAGAACAATCCCAAAATGTTAACATTTCATGGTTGGATGTGGCATCAATAAGCATGTCACTAACCGACATTACATACACATCCTTGGATGTGGCAGCATTTAAGTCCCGAAAATCTACATATACCCTAATTTTTCCGTTTTTCTTAACTACGGGAACTATATTTGCTAGCCACTCGGTATACTTAGCTGGTCTAATAAAACCTACTTTGAGGAGCCTCTCGATTTCTTCTTTCACCTTCATCTCGACTTCCTTGGACATCCTCCTGGGTGGTTGCTGAAAAGGAAGAAATTTAGGTTTGATGGGCAGTCGGTGTTCCACTAAACTCCGAATTAACCCTGGCATATCCTTGTAATCCCATGCAAAACAATCTTTGTACTCATGGAGCAGCTCGATTATCTCCTCGTGTAGTTCTTTACTAACCAGGCCGCTGACGTACATCACTTTAGGATCCTTTGCAATACTCATGTTGATTTCTTCTAAAGAGTCCTTCATTTGGAGTCTTTCATCTTCCATTTCGGGTGGCGCACCTTGTAACTCCTCTAGATTTATTTCATCTCTTACTATTTCTGGGATCTCTCCTTCATACACCAACTCTGTCCTGAACATCTCAATCTCGTGGTTGACCACCAATTATTTCCTGGTCTGCTGCAAAATTGCTTCTCGGGTGACCCTCGTAGCCACTGGCCACCCATCTTTACTTCCTTGGACTATCATTGGCCTGATTGACCAGTGTCTCCTTCTATCGGCCTATGAGGCCTGATGCTTTTGTCTTTCTCGTTGATACTACTTGTTTGGAGTAGCAGATGTTTGTCTTTGGCGAATTTTATCAGGGTAGGCCTGCCCTCTTTGTCCGATCCTTCAAAGGTAATCGGTATGAAGTCTCCGTGGTAATAACAAGCATCCACCACATTGACTTCAGCGCTGAAAGGGTTACTGTCTGCCTTAACCATTTCCACATTGTCACCATTCCAGAACAATAAGAATTGGTGAAGAGAGGACGGCACACATATGTTCGCATGAATCCAGTCTCTCCCGAGAAGCAACTTGTAACTCGCATTGGTGTTGATTACAAAGAAGGCA
>JAOSBO010000004.1:19871819-19905391 GCA_027563915.1 Erythroxylum rotundifolium
AGTGTTGAGTGACCAATCGTCTAACATGTCATGACCTAGATGATTTTCACAGAAGGAAGATAAAAAGTCATAAGTTTTTAAGAGCACAGTAACTGCAAGTTATAGACGGTAATTTTTTTTAGAAGGAAGTATAAATGGAAATCCTCTCAAAAGGTTCAGAACATCACCAACTCTAGAATACTCTTGAAATCCTCTGAAATTGATTTTTACAGAACTCTTAAAAAAACTGTTCATTACTGTACTCTTGATATCAAGCCCTTTCAGTTTACATTCTCATCTTCAGATACTAATCTCATTACTCTGAGAAGTTTCTACTGTCTATAGATCACAATGGAGCAAGCTATGATTTATAGAAGACAAGTTGATTTTGACTCCTTGAAGAAGAATCAGATGGATGTTGAATCAAAAGTTGATGCAGCGAGATGGAAAAACTTCTTTCAGGTTTGTGAAATAGTTTATCTTAATAAAGTTTATGAGTTTTGGAAGAATGCAAAAGTAGTGGGCAATACTATAGTATCAACGGTGGATAAATTGTCGATTATTATGACACTGGAGCTAATCTAGAAGATCAGTGGATATCTATGTGTTGGAGAAGAGATGTCTCATAACATTGGATGGATGACTGAAAGCCGTGTAGATAAGGCACATGTAAATCGACAACTTTATGGAGGTAGTGACCTAAAGGACAAGAAGGCGTCAAATCTTATTATGAAGGCTAGGGTTCTACATACTATACTTTTTCACTGTATTCTACAAAGAACATGATCGAAGAATGTTGTGACAATGACAGATGAACAATGCCTATTCTATTTACTCAATCATCAGGCTATAAATCTTCCACACCTGATTTTTAGGTATATGATGAAGACGAAAAGGGATTCTAACACCTTACCATATGGCATGTTGCTAACAAGAATCTTTAGAGATTTTGGAATTCTTCTTGACAGAGGAAACAGGATGAAGATGAATATCAAAAGCATTATTAATGTGTCGACTATATCTAGAATGGGATTGAAAATTCAAGAAAGGGAGAATACGACTTCTACGGTGAAAGCAAGGACTAAGGGGGAGCATATTTTTAGATGCAACTTGAGTGGAAATATTACTCCAAAAGAGAAGAAGAAACCTCAATCAATAGGAAGAATGGTTATACAAGAAAAGAAGAATAAATTATCAGAGGTAGCAACTAAAGCTGAGACAATTTTATAAAGAGAAGAAAGTTAGGTGCATCTATCTGACAAACAAGTGTCGTTGAAAAGAAAGGGAGAGACATTTGATTTTAAAAAAGTTAAAAAATTAAGAAGATCACTAAGGTTATTAACTCTCCATCAAGAAGAACAGAAGAAAGGGAAAGGATTGACTCCTAGTGAAGATTCTGAGAAGGTAGAAAAAGCACCATAGGCTACGGTCTTTGTTTTCAATTTTGCAACAACAGTAGGCAAAGTCGACTAAAGAAACATAAATTAAAAGGAAGTTGGAGTTTGAAAGGAAGAAACCCCAACCATAACCACCTTCTAGACTAGTAGAAGAAAATAAGAAGTTGAAGACCAGTCAGAAAGAAAGTACTTCAATTGGTGGTCAAGAAAACATCTGGTGGTTGAACAAAGAGTGGTATCTCATAATCCTATCATAAAAGAGAATTTGAGAATGAAGGTGATAGAAGAAATGGTACCTGTTAGAAGCAGAAGCTCAATCATAATAAGAGAACCTGTGAAAAGGATAGTCAAGTTACTTAAACCTATATTGGTCAATAATCGATCCATACATCTTTTAAATCATGAAGAAATAAGATTATATGGGATTTTGAAAGATGAAAAGTCAGAACCATCTCCACTGAAGATGAATAAAAATCGATATACTATCTACCCAACTACAAGTAGAACATTGATCAAGATTGTACCAGATGTACAACCTAGAGTTTCAAACATTGTATGCAATATAGAAAAGGGAAAACAGAAGATATACCCTGAAGGAAAAACAGGAGACCTTACAGAAGAGCAGATATAAGAAGCTGTGAGAAAAATAGATGAGGCATGCAATGCAGAGCCATCAAGAGGAATCTATATTTCACGCCACATTTCAAAAGTATCAGGAAGTCATTGTGGATGCTTCACCACAGAAGCAACTTCTCAAGTAGTTGGAAGAGTGACTAAAGGACAGTACAGAACTATTAAGGTTGAAGGTATTATTGTCAATTTGGAGACTTTTATGCACCTAATCATGCACTTTAGACCTTTGAGTTTTATATCTTCAATTAAAGATGTCCTTCACCTTCTTGGAAAACCTATTCCAAAATTGCCTAGACCTAATGATCTTGATCTCCCTGAAGGCAAATAGTTTTTCAAACCTCTTGTTCTGAAAATCATTGAACTAGATGTTTTACCTTCAGAAACATTTATTGCTACAAACTTCTATCCATCAAGTGCATCTCAACAAGTCACTACTATTGGAATAGAAGAAGTAATTCACTCTCAGTAGGGGAGTTAGGAAGCCTTAGTAAAGGAGATTGAAGAAATTCATACTATGGTTGATGATCTAAATGGCTCAGTGGGTGACCTACATGAGGAAGTAGCCTATCTACGAGTTTCAATAGAAGAAGACCTCAAGTTGATTAGAACTGATATGCAATGCATGTTTTCTGAAATCATGAAGTATCTGAGATAAACTTTTCATTAATAACAAATAGGGGAGAAAAGGAGAAGAAAGGGGGAGAAAAGTAGGAGAAAGAAGAAAAGCAGAAGAAAAGAAAGAAAAGTAGAAGAAAGAAGAAAAGCAAAAGAAAAGAAAGAAAAGTAAAAGATAGCAGATGTGTATTTTGTTTATTGTCTTCTTATTCATTATCTGAATAATATTAGTTCATTCACTTTTATCTTTCTAAAATTATGATTATTTGTTATTATCAAAAAAAGGGAGATTGTTAAGTCAAGAGGACTTCACGATGATTAATTTTAATGACAATCAAATAATAATAATGTTAGAAATAAATGAACATTTTTTATAAGTGTGTTAAGTATGCAAAAGAAGCGCAGAGCACAAAAGAAGTAGAAACACAGAAGAAAGGAAAACATAGAAGAAGCGTAAAACACAGAAGAGAGGAAAATATAGAAGAAGTGCAAAACACAAAAGAAGTGAAAACACAGAAGAAGCATATGACACAGAAGAAGCGCAAAACACAAAAGAAGTGAAAACACAAAAGAAGCACAGAACACAGAAGAAGCGCAAAACACAGAAGAAGTGAAAACAAAGAAGAAGCACAGAACACAAAAGAAGCACAAAACATAGAAGAAGCGCAAAACATAGAAGAAGTGAAAATACAGAAGAAGCACAAAACACAGAAAAAGCGCAAAACACAGAAGAAGTGAAAACACAGAAGAAGCACATAACACAAAAGAAGCGCAAAACACAGAAGAGAGGAAAACACAGAAGACGTGCAAAATACAGAAGAAGCGCAAAACATAGAAGAAGTGAAAACACAGAAGAAGCATAGAACACAGAAGAAGCGAAAAACACAAAAGAAGTGAAAACACAGAAGAAGCACAGAACATAAAAGAAGCAGAAGATACGCTAGTACGTCAGACAGTTAGTTAGTTGGAGTTAGTTACAGAACTAAATTAAGTAACGGTTACCAAGATTCAAGAAGCAGTTATCAAGATTCAAGAAGCAGTTGGAGACTTAGGCTATAAATACTAGCTGTAGTCAAAGATTAAATAATCTTACATCCTTTTGAAAAAAATTCATTGATCTTTGAGCTTTCAAGTGTTTACTTAGAAAAGAAAAATTCTAGGGGTGAACCAATGTAAAAATCGCAGCGTCTATCTTCTATCCATTTACTTTAGTTTAATGTGTTGTTAAACAAGTATATACCAATTATTTATGATTTAACTACGTAACAATTTTCGTATAATTTTTGTGATATTCTTTTAACAAGTTAGAGAAGTTCTTAACAAGGTTTATTAAAGATTTTGTATTCATGAAAAGGATTCATAATTCAACCCCCCCTTTTTGTGTATCTAGTTTATTGTACGTAAATTCTCTATTAACATGTAATTTACTTCAAAGTGCACTTTGACAAAAGGCTTCTCCCACCTGCCCGCTAGTGGCATGGAACTCATTCATGGCCTCTCATAAGTTCACGGCTATGCAAGACCATTAAGTGGAATTGCGATAGTTCGTTCTTTTCACGGCTACACAGGACCCTTATGGGAAATGTGTAGTACGTTCTATTTTGGATCCACCCAAACCATTCTGATGTGCTTATGTGCTTTTGAAATGTTAGCAAGTTTGATGCATACATGATTTATAATTGCTCATGAACTGTTTGATAAAATGAGAATTTTGAGAAATAAGTGTTTAGTGATTTTTATGCAAAATTATTATTGTTTCCAAAATGTATAGTGGCAATGAGTTTTTGAATATGCTTTTGCCTGTTTCTTGATTATAAAATTGTTAAAAAGCTCACCCCCATTCTCCTCCTCCCATTTAGGTGATGAGTAAGAGATCAAGTAAGTCAAGAGTCAAGGCATTACTACAGTTTGCATGTTTTGTTTTCGAAGTTAGATTTTGTAAAACAATGCTTTAGTCACATTTTGAGCAATTTTAGTTTTTGTAAACTTTGTATTTTGGATTATGATGTAAGAGGGCTCGAAATGCCTCATTAATGAAATATATGGTCGGTTTTGTCGATGCTCGCAAAGTATACGATTTTTAGAAATGAGATTAAGACTTTGAGAATTTGGTTATGGATTGTTTCTTATCCATATTGTTTTTGGGTTGAAATGATGAATACGGTTAAAAGATTTTAAGTTTGCATTCTAGTAAGATAGGTAACTTGGTAGCTTTGGGTTTCGGATTTATGCTTCAGAGGCTTTCGCTACGACAAAGCCAATAGTTTGTCGCGGCATAATTCACATGGCGACTTGGCCATAGTGAAGATTATGCTTTTTGCTACGGTGAAATCGACTCGTATAAGTTTACCGCATCGAAGATACTTGACACCGCGGCAAAGCCCACCTTTGCTTTCTAGGGAGTTTCTTTCAATTCTTAAATTTCTAAGCCCTCCTCCGTGCTCAAGCTTCATGATCCCAAGTCCAATGTTGGGCTCCAGAAACAGGGTCCAACAGCATTAACACACAAGTGAATAAGTTAACATTGATGATAGGATAAATCCCCTTTCTCATAATTTGTTGATCTTCTTGTTTTGAATCATAATTGTCAATTGGTGGTGCTCAAATTTCATTTCTTGCATTAAATTATAGTTCTCATTTCAATCACTCCATATTCGGTTGTTTACTTTTTTTAGTTTTCTTTCATTTTAATTACACTTTTAGACCTTAGACAAATTAGGATTCAATTAGTCCACTAATTCCTCATACGAACAACGCCTCATGTACTATGCTATGATCCATGTGCTTGCAGAATATGGAGGTCTTTATATGATTAAAACTTACTTAACAAGTTCTTGGTGTCATTGCTAGAGAATTAGTTTAAGACATGTTAAATTCCTTTGTTCTATGGAAATTTTCACCATATCTTATGGATGTGGTACCGAATCACAAGAGATTTAAAATTAAAAAAAGAAGCAAAGTTTGGGCGTAATTCTAAGAAGAGATTAAAAAACAATGATGGAGGAAATAATTTATAGGGAGCAAATAACCCTTGCGAACTTCAATGAGGCACAATTTAGTCAAGGAAGAAATTTTCCTTAATGGAACACTTATAATCTGGGGTGGCAGAATCACCTAGATTTCTTTTGGTCTAACAATGCAAAGACTCAAATTAGAATTTGAGGCATGCCAGGATTTCAACAAGATGACAGTTCAGGGGATTTTAAATTTGACAAGATCATGGACCAACTCATGAACATGGAAGAGGCCTAGAAGAGACTAAAACATAATTTTGAACAAATAATGGAAGATTATGCCTTTTTGATTCACAAAGTATAGGTTCAAATAAGCCAACTTTACAGGTAATTCTCTATCAGAAGTGTAAAAAACTTTTTAAGCAATATGAAACTAAATCCAAGAGAGCAATGTAAGGCTATCACACTTAGGAGTGGGAAAGAGTAGAACCAGTGGAAATACAAGTTGTGACCCATTCATATAGAGAAGAAGAAAAAGGATAAAGACAAGAATGAGGACACTAAATATATTTTTCCTCTAACTTATGCACCAAAAATAACATTCCCGCAAAGAATTCAAAAGAACGAATTAGATGTACCATTTGCAAAGTTTGTGGGAAAGCTAAAGAAATGGTAATTTTACTTCTCTTTTTTAGAAGAGTTGAAACACAAGCTCAAGTAAGCAATGTTCCTTAAAGTTATATTATCCGTTAAGTAGACTTAAGATGGCAATCAATTGGTAGCCATGACAAAAGCCTACAGCTTTTTAATTACCAACCATATGCCCTTACAATTGACAGATCTAGGTAGCTTTACAATACCTTGTGTAATTGGCAATTAAAAGATTTCAAAATGTTTATGCGGCTTAGGTGTAATTATTAACCTTATTCCTCTGTCAATTTTAGGAAACTGGGGATATGAGACTCCATCCTATGACCTTTTTCAATCTTTTCATCTCACTAAAATTTCTTTTTTCTTGGTCAACATCCGAAGTAGATGCAAGAATGGCCAGATATGTTTCCCCTTCTCCTAAAAACACACACTTAAATTCTCAGGTAACTCTTTTAGCTCTACTTTTGGTAGGGCTAAATTCTTCTTTTTCATTTGGAGTTTTCGATAAGAATTTTTCAAACTCTTCCTCATTGACATCGCCTAGCAATTGGGCAAGAGGACATTCTTCATAAATAGCAATAGTAAGAATAAGTTTAATATCAAATATTGAAAGTACTACTGTTTTTCCCAGAATAGTCATAGTCAGTTTCCCATTTTTCGCATCATTCAAGGAGTTAGTGGTGGCCATAAAAGGCCTCCCCAGGAGTATGGTGTGCTCCATTTCTTGCTCTTTTACTTCCCCTATGTCTAAACCTACAAAGTTTATAGGGATAACAAATCCTCTAACCTTTACTAACACATCTTCCATTATTTCTTTTGGATTTTTAGTGCTTAGTTCCTTGAAGAACTTCACATAAGCTAGAATATTCCTTATCATATCTAATGTAGGTAGATTAATATTAAATTTAGAATGCATGTTATAAAGATCAGAAAATTGGTCATCTTGTTTTGAGTTCTTATATAGTCTTAATCCTTCATTTCCTTTGGTTGCATGCTCGAGTTTTCATGTTATTGAATAAGGCTTGGAGAGCCATGCCTATACCTTTCCTGATTATGCTCATCTTTTCCCTTGATGAGGATCTCGTTTTCTTGATTACATAAATTAGATAGATTAGAATTAATGTCAACATGATTATCAATATGTAGCATCCCGTTTCCATACTATAGGTTGGAATCCTAAAATTTGGTACATGTGAGATCAATGAGAGATTAAGGAAATTGCATTACATGCTCATGCATATTTTTAGCACACACACATGTGAATTTAAATTTTGCACACATGGAAATATTTGTATATGCATTCATTAGTGAATTCTAGGTATAATTGATATTTAATATGATTATATTGGGAATTGTGAATTATATGTGTTATCAATTGAGTTACAGTGGATAAGTAGTGAATTATAATGTATAACAAAAATTTAGAAAATTTCTAGATTTAAGGATTTTTGGACTAGGAAAAATGCTAAGTGGCAAAACAATCGATGATTGGCAGTAGAAGTAAATGTCAGATGATAGTAGAAATTTTTATATATGACTTTGGGATTTAATGACAATAGTCAATGAAATTTGGGAGACAATTGGCCTAGAAATTGAGACAAATGGATTACTTATTAAATATGGGTGTAAGTAAATCCATAGGGATAAGACATGTGGCAAGTGACATATGTCATGCCACTTGCCACACATCCATTCCATGAAAATGTCTAAGTGAAAGACCATCGAAAGACCATGAGATGGTCTTTCACTCATCATTTTCGTTGCCTATGCTTGTTTACTCTTTGTTTTTCATTTTCTTCATTCTTCTTCTCTTCTCTCAAAGCCACGACACTCTCTTCTTACATCCCTCATGATCTTTGATTTTTTTCAACTCCTTTACTTTGTTTCTTCAAACTTCTTATTGTCTTTTTCCTCTTTGTTACTAAAAACCTAACTCATTCCTCTTTAAGCGGTAATGATCGTATGGAGATGGGAGAGTTAGGGCTAACTATTATTATGAAGATTTGAAAGCTAAAACAAGTAAGTAGCATGTTATTCTTCTTGAATTGTTGAGTGAAACATGTATGATGGTAGTTAGATGTTGAAAGATCATGAAATGGAAAAGTTAGAGAGTTAAAAATTTGAGCTGAAAGTTCTACAAATTCAATATAATGATATATATGGATCTTGACAAAGTTGTCTCGATGAAGGTTGTAGATCTTTCTTTAATCTTTTCATTGATATAAAATTTGTAATTTTTGGAGTTCTGGATCAAAAGTTATGAGCGTTTGAACTCTGAGAAATTCTGGGAATGAATAGTAGTAGACTTCTCCTTGAAAGTTCGTCACAGCGAAGGAAAAAGTTTGCCGCAGCCAAATCTTTTTGGTTCACCATGGAGAACATGAAGGGAGAGGTTGAATTCGCCATGGAAAACTCTTTAAAATCATGTGAATTTTTCCTTTCTGGAAAAGTTTGCCGCGGTAAAGCAAACTTTCCAGCACAAGAACATGATTTGGTATTTTGATGATATCTTGACCTGTAGATATCCAATTTGAGTGATTTTTTATTTGAAGTAGCCTAGAGACATAGGGATACAAATTATATGAAGAAATCAAATTCTAAATATATTGTAAGTATTTCAAATTCTAGGTGGAAGTTGAGTATTGGGTATTGTCTTAGAATAAAAGCAGTCTGAAAATACTTGGAGTATAACTTTTACACTACAAAACCAAATTGAATGATTTTAGTGCCATTAGAAACATTTGAGATAGAAGGAAAATTATCAAAAGAAATTGTTCCCAAATTACTTCATTTTCATTGTCTAAATGAGAAGAAATAGTAGACCCGAAAGTTAGTGTTTGAAGAAAAATTTGAAATTATTCATTGGCTTATGAAATTGGGTTTAAAGTGTTTATTTGAGGTATAAACCCTAAGTACAAACTTTACTTAGGTGAGTATTGATATAAGACTGATAATGCAATGAAAATAATGGAAAGATACCTGGGATTGTCTAAACATGCATTATATATATTCCATATACACACATGTGCATATATGGATGCTTAAAATTGTGCAAAGTTATTAATGTGTGTGTGCATTGTGTGTATTGCTTAATTTTGATGTGCAGGATAAACGTATGCATTCAAACGTTTTCAGATCATTAAAGCCAGTGCTAATCTAGAGCGTACTGTTAGTAACCTAGATGGTTTCTCTCAATTATTGTTTGCTTAAGTTATGCAGTGAATGATAAATGAATATGAAATGAATGTGTTTGATTATGGATTCCGGATAGAAGGTCCAATGAATGTGAATGATCATTGAGATATTGAAGTGCTACTTTTATGTGAATTTAAAGACCTATGTGCTATATAATATGATTGATTAGATTACTTGCATTCCATTCATGAATGCTTAATCAAATAATGGAAGTTCTGACTAGAGTAGCCAACGATCATAGCTTAAAGCTCAACAAATGAAAATGAGCCTCGAGCTCACAAGTGTTTCAGAGCCTTAGGCTCAACGTGTAATGAGCCCTATATCCTCATCAGATAAGGGACAGTTATTAATGAGCCCATTATTCAAAATGGATATGGGACAATTTTGGCACTCGGTCACAACAATGTAACAATTGAAAAAGAGTCTCGCGATCATTTCATATGCATTTGGTTATGTATGTTTGATTGATTGAAATGCATAATTTGCCTATGTTTAAGTGTAAATGTGAAATGTGGTCAAATATGCAACAATGTGATTATATGTTATGTGAAATAATATATTGTATGAATTCAATGAACCATCGATGATGGTTACCTCATTGAGTTTGCAAATATTTTTCAAAGCTCAAAATAATACCCCGTGAGGCAAATGGGAGTATATCTATTGCATGCAGGTGAGAGATAGAAGTCAGGATCAGTTGGCGTCTACATAATTATTTTCATTATTATTATTTTTGTATAGGAGAATGGCTTTTGAGATTTTGTATCTTGTTTATTGATCAATTTATGTTTTGTAATATCTTTCCAAAATGGAAAGGGGTGTAAATGAAATTGATTTTTAGTGCAATTAATGTATATGTGATTGAAAAATTTTAGGATTGAAACGGATCCGATTTCATTATTGATTTTTCCGCAAATGTGTGCATTGTTTTAAAAGAAAAGAAAAAGATTTTTGTAAAGAGATTTGATTGACTGAGTGCTCTAGCATGCCACTCTCGCGGGGCAAGTTCTCGGACATCACAAAGGATGTCGGGTATGGGTTCTGAGAGGGTGGGGTGCTTACATATGTGGTGGTTCTGAGAGGGTGGGGTGCTTACATATGTGGTTTTAAAGCACTTAATCCATCAAATCTCTTTACAAAAATCTTTTTCTTTTCTTTTCAAAACAATGCACACATTTGCGGAAAAATCAACAATGAAATCGGGCCCGTTTCGATCCTAAAATTTTTCAACCACATATATATTAATTGCACTAAAAATCCATTTCATTTACTCCCCTTTCCATTTTGGAAAGATATTACAAAACATAAATTGATCAATAAACATGATACAAAATCTCAGAATACATTCTTCTATACAAAAATAATAATAATGAAAGTAATTATGCAGACTTCAACTGATCCTGACTTCTATCTCTCACTTGCATGCAATAGGTATACTCTCGTTTGTCTCATGGGGTATTCTTCTGAGCTCTGAAAAATATTTGCAAATTTTGGGTGAGTTTTGCGAACTTAATGAGATAACCATCATTGACGGTCTACTCAATTCATGCAACCCGAACCCAACATCCTTTGTGATGTCTGAGAACTTGCCCCACGAGGGTGGTATGCTAGAGCACTCAGTCAGTCAAATCTCTTTATAAAAATCTTTTTCTTTTCTTTTTAAAACAATGCACACATTTGCGGAAAAGTCAATAATGAAATCGGGCCTGTTTCGATCCTAAACTTTTTCAATCACATATATATTAATTGCACTCAAAATCTGTTTCATTTACACCCCTTTCCATTTTGGAAAGTTATTAAAAAACATAAATTGATCAATAATCATGATACAAAATCTCAAGATACATTCTTCCATAAAGAATTAATAAAAATAATTGCACAGACGCCAACTGATCCCGACCTCTATCTCTCACTTGCATGCAATTGGTATACTCCCGTTTGGCTTACAGGGTATTCTTCTAAGCTTTGAAAAATATTTGCAAATTTTGGATGAGTTTTGTGAACTCAGTAAGGTAACCATCATCTATGGTTCATTCAATTCATGCAACACATCATTTCACATAACATATAATCACATTGTTGCATATTTGATCACGTTTCACATTTTTATTTAATCATAGGAAAATTATGCATTTCAATCAATCAAACATATATAACCAAATGCATATGAAATGATCATGAGACTCTTTTCCAGTTGTTACGTTATTGTGACCGAGTGCCTGAACTGTCCTGTATCCATTTTGGATATCGGGCTCATTAATAACTGTCCCTTATCCGATGAAGATACAAGGCTTAATACACGTTGAGCCTAAGGCTCTGAAACACTGCTCGAGGCTCATTTTCACTCATTGAGCATTAAGCTCTGATCGGTTGCTACTCTAGTCATAACTTCCATTATTTGATTATGCATTCATGAATAGAATGCATGTAACACAATCAATCACATTATATAGCACACAGGTCTTCACATTCACATACAAGTAGCACTTCAATATCTCAATCCTCATTCACATTCATTGGACCTTCTGTCCAGAATCCACAATCAAACATATCCATTTCACATTCATTTATAATTCACAGTGTAACTTAGGCTAACAATAATTGAGAGAAACCATCTAGGTTACTCACAGTACGCTCCAAATTAGCACTGGCTTTAATGATCTAGAAATGTTTGAATGCAAACATTTATCTTGCACATCAAAATTATGCAATACACACAATGTACACACACATTAATAACTTTGCACAATTATAAGCATTCATATATGCACATGTGTGTTTAACTTGTTATTTTGCTCCTACCTTCGTAAATGCTTCTCTTCTCATCTTCTTTATTATTTCCTTTTCTTCTTCACCAAGAATTTGTCTCATTACATTCATCAACATTGATTTTTACCAAAATTCTTCACTTGTTCCTTCAAGAATGCTGCCTTCTTCATATCTTAAGAAAAAACCTAACCTCTTCCTCCTAGATGGTGATGTATGAATGGTGCTTGAGAAGCTAGGGTTCATGTGACTTTGAAGAGCTTGAAGTTAAATAAGTGGCATATTATTATTTTTCTTACTTAGGGGTATCCCATATCGGCTGGAGAGGAGAACGAAGCATGCCTTATAAGGATGTGGAAACCTCTCCCTTGCAGACGTGTTTTCCAGGACCTAATGCACTGGATCCCATCGAAACTTCAAGGTTAAACGTGCTTGGGTGAGAGTAGTACCAGGATGGGTGACCTCTTAGGAAGTTTTTTGGAAAAACAAAACCGTGAGGGTGCGAGGCCCTAAAGGCCAAGGCCCAAAATGGAAAATATCTACGAGCGGGCGGTCTGGGCTGGTATAGTTGGTATCAAAGCCAGTATCCGAGTAGTATGCCAGCATGGACGCTGGGCCTCCTAAGGGGGGTGGATACTTAAGGGTATCCCATATCGGCTAGAGAGGAGAACGAAGCATGCATTATAAGGATGTGGAAACCTCTCCCTTGTAGACACATTTTTCATGGCCTAACGCACCGAATCCCATCAAAACTCTGAGGTTAAACATGCTCGGGTGAGCGTAGTACCAGGATTGGTGACCTCCTAGGAAGGCCTTTGGAAAAACAAAACCATGAGGGCACGAGGCCCGAGAGCCAAGGCCCAAAGTAGACAATATCTATGAGTGGGTGGTCCGGGCTGTTACAGTATTTATTTCTACTGTCATTAATCAATTGTTCTACCACTTAGTGTTTTTCCTAGTCCAAAATATCCTTAAATCCAGAAATTTTTTGAATTTTTGTCATACATTATAATTCACTACTTATCCACTCGAACTCAATTGATAACACATATAATTCAAAATTCCCAATGTAATCACATTAAATATCAGTTATACCCGGAATTCATCAATGAATGCATCTACAAATATTTCCAGGTGTGCAAAATTTAAATTTACATATGTGTATGCTAACGATATACATAAGCATGTAATGCAATTTCCTTAATCTCTCTTTGATCTCACATATGCCAAATTTTAGGATTCCAACCTATTGTATGGAAACGGGATGTTACACAATCACCTTATCACTTCGTAGAATCCTAAAAGCTTTGGCTTGTTTGGGTTGACTAGACAACTTTCCCTTTTTGATTATTTTGCATTTGAGCAGCGAGTTACCCTCCTTGAGTCTCAACCCTCTTCACAGAAGCTTCCAAGGAGTCAAATCCTTTGTTGTTCATTTCTTGATTATAAGTGGCGCCTAAATAAATGCATTTAGACTTTCCTCTAAAGATGGCTTTCTCAATAGGTTTTGATTTGAGGATTACCCTTGAATTGATTTTTCATCTAAAAATTTTGATATTGTGGATGGGACTACATTAGTGAAGTGTTGGTCTTCCAAGCAAAATTGGTGTGGTTTCTCCAACCAAGGTTTTATGTGTTCTAATATAAATCATTTCACACCCTTAGTTGAAAACAGTTCAATAAGTTCACTTGTTCTTCCTCGTCTACAGAAGATTGAAAACATTACGAGCAATCATTAGCTCCATGAACAAAAAGTCCACATATAGCACATACTCTTGATTTGGGACATTTTGGGGTGGTGTTATATTTTCACATGCTTTGTTAACTCAGTCGATTACATAGTCATTTCTTGATTCAAGTTCACTTCATAAACTATAGATCTTCTCCCCCTCACGTTCTTTTATTGATGTTAAATGAGGGAAATAAGGTGAGAAAAGTGTATTATGGAGTAAAGAATGATTGGAAGGAGTTATAAATTGATTATAAAGTGTATTAAGGAAACACACCTAAGAATTTGTCACTGAACATGCTTAATACATGGCACATATATAAATGTGCTTATAATTGATTATTCACCTAAATATGCACTTTTTATGTGACGGCATGATATAGAGAGCACATTGAGAGATTGCTTCCAGACATTGCCGAGATTTAAAGACAATAAGTGAAGAGGAGCAACAGTGGGTAACCTAAAATGGTCTCACCTTGATTATTTGTTTGTTTGTTATATTATGTAATGAATTGTTATCTAATGTGTTGTACTAGTTTCCGGACATTAAATGTCTGAGAGTGCTCCTTGAATGTGAATGTGATTGGATAAATGTTTTCTCAACTTATACGTTGAATACTGGACCAAGTCTAATGACAAATGTGATTGGGAAACTGAAGGCGAATGTGATGGACTGAACATAATGATTGAATATGTGTAATGCATTTTATTCCATAAATGCATGAAATATAAAACCAGTTGTGACTGGAGTCTCCAGTGAAAAAGAGCTTAAAGCTTGGATTGTGGTAAGAGCCTTTAGCTTAATATGTAAAATGAGCCCTGTATTCCCAACGGATATGGGATATTATTAATGAGCTCGGTATCAACAACAAATACAGGACAATGAAAAAGGCACTTGGTCACACCAAAGTAACAAATAGATGTGAGTCTCATAAACATTGCATAGATAAATGACATGTATAAGTTGAATGATTGCAATGTATTGATGACTTTTATTGAATGAAATATGTAAAACCATATCGATGAGTATGTTTTGCATGATTGTAATGAAATGTTGAATTGTTTCAAATTTGAAATGTGACAATTGTGAATAAAATGTTTTATGATATTATATAATGATAAATGAAAGGATATGAGTTATGTGATAACATAAATTGTTATGTTACGTGAAAAAAGTGAACTATCGAGGATGGTTACTTAACTGAGTTTGCAAAACTCACAAAAATTGCAATGTTGACATTTCATATTCGAGAGTGATGACTTAGCTTCTAAGACAGCCTAGAATAGATCTTGTAGAACTTTTGAATTGAAGACATGGCTCATAGGTTTATCAACAGGGATTGAAGGATTTAGTCTTAATTTTTGTTAATTCCTCATGTATGTAACATACCTTGTAGACAAAGTTGTAGAATCTGATAGGTTGATATTGTATAAACATGGATGTTGTTTGTAATACTACATTGTAAATCATGGTTTATGAAATGAAATGAAGAAATTTTGGATTTTAGACATGTGTTATTTATGGTTTTCATTATGATTCCATGCGATATGTGAAAGTGATATAGTTAGCACGCCTTTTCTATCAGGCTGTGCATAAATGTTCAAAGGGCGTACATTTACGTGTCAGATAAGAGTAGGGTGTTATAGAAAATTAATAGGATAATTATCTTGCTAAAATTGTCAATTATGATCTAAAATCGATTTAAACAATAAACTAAATCTAACTTTCATATTTGACAAGTCTGTTATCCAAATCAATTATGGAAACTTAACTAATAATTACCTGCTTAGGTTAATATAATTCTAATTCATAACTTAAGCATTTATAGTTACTTGTTCTAATATCAAACTTCTGCTCTCGATTCTTCTTCTAATACCAAAATGATGCAAACATTCCAAACTATTACATCCGATAAGCTCTAAAACTATAGCAAATAATAAGACAACAAAACAATCCCTTCATCATGCATAATAAACTAAATTATCTACATTAATTCTCAAGAGTAAGCAATCAGCCCATCATAGAACAAAAATAGTTCATCACCTTCATAAACTTCAATCCCATGTTAACAGCAAATAGAGAAATGCAAAAGTGATGAACAAAGTAAATAAACTAAAGGTGGACTAACAAAGTAATAAAGCAATAACAGAGGAAATAAGTACAGCAAACAGAAGATAAATGAATTCAACAATAGAAGTAGAAGATGAAATAAAAATAAACAAAAAATGGAGAAGTTGGTGGTCAATGTCCTACCAAGCTCAAGCTCTTTGGTGTCAGGTCTCGCCTTCTACCTCTGCTCTCATCTCGCCCAGAAGAATGGTTGCTTAAGTTCGCTTGGCTTTAGCCTGAACTCTCACTTTCTACCTCTGGTCCAAGCTTCCACCTCTCTATTGTTTTTTTCTCTTCCTCACCTGACTGCTCTCTATTTTTCTCTTCTTGTTTCCACCTCTAGTTTTTTAGCCTCTTTTCAGCCTCCTTTTCTCTCTATCAAGTTTCCTATTTATGTCAAGAGTCTAGGTTTGGGTTTTGTTTTAACCTGCCATCAACCTGTATGTATGACATATGACAGTAAATTAATTGCAAAAGAACATGAACGAGCATGACAAATTTGTCACCCCATTGACACCTAGTCTTACCTAATTTTTCTTGTTTTTCCTATATCGTTCACAAAATACTCCAAGATCCTCATTTCATTCAAATTTGAATTAAAACATAAGAATTTGTATCCAAAATTAAAATATAAAGGCCTGCAAAATTAATAAAAATTAGTCATAATAGCTTAAAAGATACTTCGAGCTATCAATGTTAAACAAGTTCCACATTGGATGCAACCTATGAATTAATCTAGTTCTATTTTAAATTCCATGTTATTTTATTTTTTCTTTAATGATATTAAAATATTATTTACTTTTTTAGTTTTGGTGTGTTTTAGGATAGAAAAATTGCACATCTAATGAGATTGTGCATAATTGGTATATTAGGGTAATAGTGTTAATGTGAATAATGCTATAATGCAAAATTTCTATGTTTGACCATTTAATTTTAAGGCTTCACATGTTTGTAGAGAGCTACACACTATCTAAACACACTAGTGTAGACTTACACAGTTAGACACATTCCTATGTAACTAATTGATAGTTGTAATTTACATTGTGTTTTAAGGTTTAATTTGTTAGGTATTTAGTGTTAATGTGAGTGTCAAGTGTGTATTTATGTGTTAATTGTGTTAGTTTATGTGTTTAATTGTTTTCATAGGTTAGTATGAGTCTTTGAGCTTAAATGTTATATTTTTTAGGTACCTTGATGTGTTTGTTAGTATTTCAGGGTAAACGGTGAAGAACAAAGAAGTTTTAAGGAGTTTCGGGTCAAAAACATGGCCCACGATCATGGCACAACAAGCCACGATCGTGATAGAAAGGGACAAGCCAACAACAGCCAGCCCATGATCATGGACTTTAGGTATGGTTGTGTTAGAGAGCTTTGATCCAAGCCACGATCGTGACAGAGAGGGTAAAAAAACTAGTCACAATTATGACTGCTAACATAAAAACTCAAATTTCACAAGAATTTTTTGACCATTTTGACCCCAGATTAACCCTAGGGCTTCCAAAATATAAATAAATCGTTAAGAGATAGATGCAGCAATCTTGGAAGAGAGCCTTGGAGAGTCTCTCCTGTCAGCCACATTCTGAAAAAACCTACAGAATTGTTGAGAGAATGAGGAAGGAGACGAAGGAAGAGAGACAACGAGACGCGAAAATAGGTAATTTCCTGCAGTTGTTGCCTTTACAAATCCGTTCCGACAGTATTTTCTATTTTATTTCAATTTTATTGATGTATGAAACTGGGATAATCATTGAGAATAGTTATAGTTGAATGTCGATTCATGTCTAAACTCACCTTAGGGATTTTATTCTTGATATTAATGAAGTTTGACTTATTGCATTTTTATTGATTTATTTATGATTCAATATCTGTTCTTAATAATTTGGCAATAAACTGAGAGGGTAAGCCGAGTGAAATAATCAAATTGGGAAAACATGAGTTAGGTAATTTCATTGATAAAAAATTAAATTCAATCAATAGAATCGTGTAACAAGAGATCGAGCAGAGGTTCCCGATAAGTTATTAGACAATTTTAGAACTAATTTTAGATTTGGGTCAGTTGTGAATTGAGAGATCACAATCCCATAATTTAAAAGGGATTATAAATTAGGGTTAAAGATTATAACTCAAGAGAGAGTAATACACCTTAAAACCGTCTAGACCTAAAAATTGGTTAATTTCATAATCAATTCATTTCATCATGCTAATCTAGTCATATATTGACCTTCCTCTCCTCTCTCTGATGCTTAATAATTTGAGTAAGTGTGTAACCAAGGTGAATCAACATCGTATCACTTTTTCTCCAAACGTAGTAGGTTTCCACGTTTCCCACTACGTTGTGGCTATCCCCTCATCCGCACAAGCTATGGCTCAAAACTACATATATGTATTGGAATGCTAGGTGTCGTAATGATGAAACCTTTGATCTACTCAGGTTGTAATCATTGTTGTCGTTGATGGTGTCCCTAAACTATCGGGAAGACATTCTGTATGGGAAATATATTCTCAAGACTAGGTACTCCCACCTTCCGATAAAGTCTACATTATAGAGGCCCATGGTGAGATAGAAGCTCGAGTAACTCATTCAGATCATATCCCCAAACAGTTGAAACTAGATGGTATTTGGCATATCCCAATTATGGCATCCCTTCTCCATAATTGTTATAGGTCATCACCTATAGCGGATGACCTATAACAAAAAATAATCATAGTCACTATTCTAATCTCTCACTATATATTATGTCTATATGCTTAAATCTGTCCCTATGGATGCTAAACTATGCTTTGACACAAAAATGTAACACCCCACTACCATAGAATATATAACCGAACATCTAGAGGACATTCAAGAGCATACCCTATGACAATGGCATGTTAGAGCAATCATATTCACTTAATATGGAATCATAAATATATAACAAATATACTATAGATTAATTCTTCATTCTGTTTATAAAACATAATTTACAATGTTGCTTTTCACTCCATAATTCATATATACACTGTATCAAAAGCATATGAGAGTCTACTATTCTTTACAACATATTCTACATGGAATGAGAGCTAAATAAAAACATTCTGTCTAACTCCTCAGTCTCAGCTGACCAGACCTCTGAGCCATTTCTTGAGTCCAAAATGCAATTACAAGACTTCTTCTAGAATGTTTTAGAAGCTAAGTCTCCTCTCTCATAACTGAAAATCAATGCTACAATTTTAATGAGTTTTGCAAACTCAGTGAGCGAACCATCATTAAAATGCTCATGCATATCAATCTCAAAACCATTCACCATTCAATTCACAGACAAATCGTATAACCAAATATTGCATATCACTTTCCATTTCATCATATTTTAATAAAAACACTTTAAGTACACATTTCACATTTTAGTTCAAAACAAATAATGCGCTTTAGTCTTTCATATAATACATATCAATTTGTATATGCAATGCACATATGACTCACTTTCAATTGTTACTTTGTTGTGATCGAGTGCTTTTAAGCTGTCCTATATCTATTGTAGATACCGAGCTTATTGATAACTACCCATACCCATTGTGGATATTGAGCTCATTATATATACTGAGCCTATGGCTCTTTATGCGCATTTTTGAGCTTTAGGCTTTTTTTCACGGGCCACTTTAGTCACAACTCCATTATCTGATCATGCATATCAATGTGAAGCATCAAATCACAGAATATGCCATTAATAACATTTATTCATGATGCACAATTAGTTTCACATGTTCATCGGACCTAAATCTGACATTCAACATTTTTGTTGAGTACACGTATTTCTTTTAGATTCACGTACAATCATAACACTCCCAATATGTTTCCAATTATCAAACTCCTCGGACCATTAATGTCCAAAATTATCAATCATATCAATTACAATTTAATATCTAACATTTAAATAGAAATAAATCAATTCTAGTGAGATCATCTAGGTTGACTCATAGTATGCTCTAGATAGTTATTGCCTCGACGATACGGCAATGTCTAGATGCTAGTGTTTGACTAGAGAATCTAAACCACACAATTAACATATTGTACACATTACTAAATCTATCAATCACATAAGTATTTAACCATACACATGCATATATTATAATCAATGCATGCTCAGTTGACTATTCCCGGGTTTGTAGCCTTTAATCACAAGTCATGATCATTCAAATATTATCACATATATCTATTTCCTTCAAAAGGAAATAAGGCCTTAGTCATTTTTCCTTCAATACAAAATTCACAAGTGGGTAATGGATCAATATCCAAGCCCATAAGGATCCCATCCTTTACTAACCTGTCAAGTATTTTCCAATTGATATGACCCATTCTTCAGTGCCACAAATATTTTGAATTAATGTTAGAGTCATTGAAATGTCTTGGTTTTAATAATTATATGGTATTTAGTGAGCCTTTCGTAGGTTTTATAAAGAACAATCCCTGTTTAATTGCTACGTTACAAATAAAATTCTTATTCTCATATATTGAAATAACATTTTCAAGATATAAGGAATAACCAGACTTTATTAAACGAAAAACATAAATCATGTTCCTTACAATCATTGGAATGTAGTAAACACCCTCTGAATACAACCTATAACCACTAGGAAAATCTAAGATAACAACTCCCAATTCTGCCGAAATATAGGATCCATTTGCTATTTTGACTTAAAACTGGTCTTTTCCCTTGCTGAAACCCCTGCAAAGAATTAAAAATATGGTTAGTGGCTCCTGAATCTATTATCCAAGAATTAGATGATTCTGCCACATTTCTAGTCCTTAACAAGCTTAGGAAATCCATACTTTGTTTGCTTTTGAGGGACTCAAGGTAGATCGTATAATTTCTTTTCCAGTGGCCCATTTCACCACAGTGGAAACATTTTCCCTTGGTGTCTACTTTGACCTTCGTTTTCATGGGTTGGGCCTTAACACCTATTTGGGCCTTCTTTTTCACTGGACCTTTCTTCTTTTGTTTTCCCTTTCCTTTGGACTTGGAAGAAGATGATACATTAGCCTCGGGGCGAATAGCCTTGATATTCAATATCTTCTCCATATTCTGGAGGGTATTCATCATCTCATTCAAGGTATAATCCTTAGGTTAAGCCCAAAATCCAACTTAAATTGCTGAAAAGAAGAGTTTAAGCTATTGATGATCATAATCATCTGAGTTTCTGTATCCATATCTACCCCAAGCATCTCAACCTCTGTAACTGCAAAGATTATCTTAAGTATGTAATCCCGCACCGGTTCACCAAGCTTTGGTCTGAGATTATGAAATGATTGGAAAGCTTTCACCTTAGCAAACCTAGTCCTCACACCAAACATCTCATGTAGGTGATGGACCATTGCACTTGTAGTTTTCATGCATGTAATTTGCTTTTATAGCATTCCGTTAAAAGAAGCCAGAATATAACATTTATTGGTCGTATTAGCATTTTTCCATCGTTCATGTTGTTGAGCTTGCTCAGGAGTTGAATTTTCACCCGGTAGGATCCACATCCTCCGGTGGGGAGTGACACTTCACCACATACAATGGGCCATCATTTGGAGACCGTGGGCTCTCACATGAGAATCCTATCCCACTCAATCATTTTGGGCTTTAAGTTTCAATAAATACCATCTTGCCTAGATGCAATTTATTATCTATCCTATATTATTTCATTATATATCTCATACATAATGAATGCATGGCAAAGCCTAGGGTTGGTAATTTTCTAAATGGCATACAATCACATAATATCACATATCATTTGCATCCATTCATCCATTCATCTCATGAACTAATAAGCCATTTTTGGTTGTCCATCCTAGAATAAAGAAAAAAACAAGGCTTTTAGGCCCAAAAATAATCTTCTTAGACTTGTATCTTCCGCTTTGAACTCTTCATTCACATGACCCGGCCCATTCAGTAAAAAATGTGCAATGGCATTTTATAAAAACAGAATTTTGTCAGTTTGAAAAAAAAATTCTAGCACTAGATTTTCAGAAATTCGAATCTTTGTGATAACAAAAAATTCTAGTACTTGTTTTTATTAAAATCGAAAATTGTTCCATTAAAACCAAAAACCAGAACTTTGTTTTTTATTAAAACTGAAAATTTATTCATTGAAAAAAATCCAGAACTTGTTTTTACATAAAAACCAAAACTTGATTTATTGAAATAAAAAACCAGCATTTTGATTTTCGCAAAACCTAAACTATGCCAATACACAAAAGGATACAACAAAACCATTACCTCTTCATTTCTTCGATCCACAGCTACTTCATCTTCATCACTACATCAATTTGTACATTAGAAAATCAAAATAAACAGAAAAATAAAGCCAAGGAGGAAACATGGTAATGATAGACTACCCTCCTTGTTACAAAACAAATAAAGAAATATTACATGGTAAATATAAATTCTATGGATAACCAAAACAATAACATACACACCATATATATTTCTATCAAATAAAAATATGCAAGCATATAAAAATTAATTGCCAACCCATGCATCACATATAGGAACCGAAATCATGCATAAAAAAATGGCTATGATATGCAAGAATACCTCTCTTACACCTTGTCAATTTCAGTTATTCATGAAGAGACAGAAGAAGTGGAGAGCATCCAATGCATCACTTCATTTTTTAATCAAAACATAAAGAAGCCATTAAATGAGACTCTTCTCATTTGTTTTAAGATGGCTATATCAAAAGACCAATAACCTAAAATGAAAATGTCAATTTCAATTTTAATGATAAAAAAGGAAGATGATCCATCAGATGCACCTCTTTCATTTTTAATCAAATGAATGCTAAAAGATTACAATACATGTCATCATTAAAAGACAACCATTAAACCATTTAATGGTAAGATCATTACTCCATTTAATGATGATAAAGTATGACAAATACCATCTTTATTTAGCAATTCAATGCTAAATGTGTAGCTGCACATTTAGCCCTAACAATACCAAAATTTCACCTTCCATTTATTTAAGAATTTTGTTTTAATCTAATTAATCAAATTAATCCAAAGTCTATCCCATTTCTAAATGTTCATTTGGGCTTCTAATTAACCATTAATTAGGGCAAGCCAAACATTCAATCATGGGCTTTAAAACCTCCATTTATATTTTTAACTTTGTTTGATAACCTTCTTTGAAGCCAAGTGGGAAATCTTATTGGACTTAGATAATTCAAGCTCCAATAAGCAAAGAATTAATTTACTCTCATTAGAATTAATTCTAGATTATTAACTGAATGTCATTCCACTAAGGAAAATTAGTTAAACTCTTGAACCGCTAAATATTATAAGAACACATGTCTAATTGGAAACCCTATTATGAACCTTATTATAGCCATCTGCACAATAAAGGATAAAATTACCGTTTTGCCTTTCTATTGGTTTTTCCTTCTCTAGCTCCTGTTTTACTCTATACGGTGATTAACACACAAGATCTTATCTTGGTGTTAAAACATGATGGGTTGCTAGTCCATCAAACTCTTAGCACTAGTTTAATCACCAATCTCCATAAAACATCTAGAAGTGATGATATCACTATAAACTCTTTATTTGAGCAAATGTTCCTTAATACATGTTTCAATTAATAATTCTAACTTGCAGACACGAGATTAATACTCTGTAAAAATCCATTCCGATTATATCAAGAATTATAATGAAATACATATGAGTTCACCACTCATCAAGATTATGGTCCATAATAAGCAAATGCTAAAATGTATGTTTTAAGATTAAAGTAACGACCTACTTTATTCATTAAAACATACATGATTCCAGATTCATTTAATAGTTTCATTATCGATAGTCAAATACTATCATGATATAAAACTTATCATTCCCATGAAGTAAACTCCTTTACTTACATAGAGATAAATCATAACACTACAGTCTAAATCATAATCAAGCGACCAACTTGATTATTCAACTGTGAATTAGTTAATTTAGATTATAATGTTATACATGTTTCCCATAGATCTTCATGTATAAGTATGTTATTAACAAAAGAATCTTAGCTCCTTATGACTAGTTATATTACACTTATACAAATAAAACCAAACTCTTTTTTTATTAATAATAAATATTTTCATTACAAACCTGTAACTGGAAGAAGATTAAGTTATATGTAAATACACTTGCTTTCTAGGACACTATATTTACATAACTCCAACAATGATCATAGGGACAATGTCGCGATCATGATAGAACTTAAATAACTAGGCCACGATGGTGAACTACATTGTTTCCCCCAATTCTGCACGAATGTATCAAACTTAGGAACATACCAACACTTCCAATTTTCTAGAATTCATATTCATTATGCGACCTCATTTAGACCTTAATTATGCTCCAATTACACATCAAAATCATCTCCAATTCCAAACCAAAATTATTCAATTGATAGCTCACAAATCATGGTCTTTCATGAATTAAAAGTCAAAAAACAATATCATTCATTATCATGCATATAGTTCTAGTTCTTTCTCAATTCAAGAACACTATATTAACATCTCTCTATAGCATACATTCACCTTCTTTATACTTCAAATTCCATTCTAATTCATCCATATGATAATCAATAACCCACATTTATCATAAACTAAGAACAAGCATAAAAACTTCCAAGTGCATTCACCATATTCTAGCACTCTTCATCATCAATATCATATACATTTCATTCCAATTCAAGAATCATTCCCATACTATTAAACATGCCATAAAGATCAGATTTCTACTTAATTATTAAGCTTCCAATTTCACCTTAACACTTTAGATTAAACTAGCCATCCATTCATGCATGATTCATCATAAACTCAAGTTGAAAATAGGTTGATTTTTTGGCAATAAGATGAAGATCACTTTAAAATGGTTTCTTGGATATTTTGTGAAGGATTAAAGTATGGATTTCATGCAAAAATTTAGCTATGATAAAGAACAGAATATAGAGAAAAGATAGAAGCAATTTTGGTGGGAGAGAAGTGAGGAAGATAGCAAAACATTTTCTGCATTAGCTTAGCTTAATCAAAATGCTAGGTGTCATCCTCTTCCAATGATATTTTCCTTAAGGCATGTAAGCCATGTATCCACTTAATATGATGCCATTAGTCTCCTATTAATTAGTCCATATGTCTCCTAATTATTGATCCACTTGTCACTTCATAATTGATCCATTTGACAATTAATTACTTGCCTATTTGTCACTTATTTAACTATGCAAAATGTCACTCAATTATAGGCTTAGTCACCCTAATTTTTCATGTATCAATTTATCTTACCACTTGGCATTTTTTCTAAGTCCAAATGTACATATTAATTCATTACTCTACCTATTAATGACAATTAATTCCAAATACTAATTGGAATCCAATCAAACCAAAATTTAAGACATAACAATTCACAATTCACGTTATGGTCATTTTAAATTTTTCATACCCTGGAACATGTCAATTGAGTACATGTATCATTTTTGTAATGTGTACCAAAATCATAATTCGTGTGTGTATGCTAATGATATCCATGTGATTGACATGCTCTTAATGCTACTACTCTCAATTACAATGGTCTAGGGTTCTAACCCTAAGTATGTTCTAAAAACTGGATATCACAATGGATTATTTTGAAATCAATATATCTAAATCTGGAATTTATGAGTGTTAAAGGAATAAAGGTGTTTTTATGAATTAAAATGTGATCCAAAGGATATCACTGATTTGAACTAAGTATGAAAGAATAAGAATTCAAAAATTGTGTGAATATATATTGCTAGAAAAGGTTAGTGAATGTATGATTAATGATGAAACTTACTTAAGATATAAACCTAATTACAAACTAGATATGTACAAGCTATGACGTTTGAATGTTCAAGATTTATGAATTCGGATACAAGTTACACTAGTGCTCTAAAGGCAATCACCTTTAGCACTTTTTTACAAACTTTATTTTGATTAATAAAGTGAAAGGCATTTTTCATTAATTTGATTTTCATTTATATATGACTTGAAGATGATCTTCAATCGAATTAATGAAGTCCATAATACAAAACACAACATGAAGAAAATCATGATGAGATCATTGATACTGAGATTCGTATCATGTGCAATTATGTTAGTGTCAAAATAATCCCTAGTTATAGGATAGGTAAGATAGGAAATTATTAATCCAGAAATACTAGCGCATGTTATACTCCTTGATTTGATCAAGTAGTGGATCTCACAAGCTGTAAGCATGAGATTTTTAGAGTTAACATATGGATGCTTACTAAGAGTAGTAAGTACATCGGACGACCAGCTATAAGATTATCATATCGATGATCTATTGAATGTCAATGATTAATCTCATCATAGCAATGGTGCAATATCCTTAGACTTGAGGTACTCAAGCATATCTTGGATACTAATCATGTGCTTTGACATCATTCCTTGTTACCTTAAGATGAGGTCGCTATTAGTATGGTGATTGGGTACAACTATTTGTATTCGAAGGTAATTGGGTAGCCAATAAAGGATTCACTACTCTTGATAGAAGGAGATGATACCCATAGCCTCTTGTCGAGGTCGCTACTCAGGAGTCTCTGGCCAGAGCAGTTATATGTCATGAAGCGAGTCTTCAATGACATATAGAGTAATGAGATCCCAAGACAAGAGCTAACATTACTTGGAATAGATGTGACGTAGTCAGTCTAGTGGGAGTTGACCCATTGCCCATACTTCGAACTAAGCGGGGTACAGTATAGTGAAAGGAAAATTTTCACAGTAATTATCTATGGAAAGATTCATAGGTTGGACCATCGAAGAGTCGTATGTTAATCCACTAATATTCTTGTAAAATGGCATCATGAAACCCTTCATGATTTGTTAAATTAAGAATTAATTCAAGTGCCTTAAATAATCGAGAACCTAAAGGTCACACATCTAAAAGATCAAATGAAAAATATAATGTGTATATCCAAATTTAAGTGGGACACAATTGTGACTCATACTCCATGATCATGGCCAAAGGCGAGTCTATTTTTTAAAAGGGCCACGATCATGACAGAGGGCATGAATCAGTATATAAATGAGTTTTTCACTTATGTACGCGAGGTTTAATCACTTCTTACACACATTAGTGAGTTGATAAGGGCTCTAGAAGAGCTTTAGAGAGAGTGAGAAGAGTTCTTGAGTTATCTTCATGCAATTTGTGAAATTGTTGTATAAATCAACGTGCATGTAAGATAACCTTGATCTGTCTTTCACTTGAACATCTACTTGAATTAATCAAGTCTGGTGTTCTAACACCCTTACACATTGTTTCTTCTTCCCTCTTTACATGTTCTTGGATGATCAAGGAAGGGTTTGGTGTTTGCAACAACCCAAACAAGGAGAAGAAACAAGAAAGGAGGAGAAACAAATGTAAAAATGTTTTATATTTCATATTCTTTACATATCCTTGCATGCATGTATGATCTTATGGCTTTCAGGTTGTCATGGTGTTAGAATCTTGATTTTGACACTTCCACTTCATACACATTCATGTGATGCATACAACCATGGCTAACCCAACAGTGGTATTAGAGCAAGTTTATGCATGTTATAGATGATGTATTGAATTTGTGCAAAGTGTTTGAAGGGTTGTGACTGACTTGCATTTTGATTTGGAATAATTCGTGTAAATTCTAGAATTTTTTTTCTAATTTTCTTTCTCATAAGTGTTTATAAGATGTTATATTATGTTTCTGTATATTGAAATTGCAATTGAATGTAATTTTCTATTTTATTTCTAATTAATATCCAGACTATTCATATGCAGATTTCTGGGAATTTCTAGAAAACTGAATGCATACACTGAATTTGAAAATTTCTTAATAATCCTATAAAAACTTATTTTTTTGATTTTCTTTCGCCTAGGTGTTTATAAGATGTTATTTTATGTTTCTGCAAAATAAAATTCATTTGAATGTCATTTTCTATTTTATTACGAATTTAATTTCAATGCATGTATGAAGTTCTAGAAATTCTGGAAATGTGATGAACATGCATGCATGAAAATTCCATACTAATTTTTATAAAAATTTTATGCATGTACATACAAGATGAGATGTTTCCACGTGTTTAAGATGCATGACACTTGTTGTTAAAGTGATTATCTTATGCATGCATGATGTAATTTTTGATTTGTGTTAAACGTAATATGAAAAGTGTCATACACATGTGATATGCTGGCTTCCTATTTATTAATAAATAATTCCTAAGAATTAGGTTTTGAAAGTTTTTATTAGACACATTTAGAATGTGTATAAGACTCTAGAATTTTTCCAGAATTAATTGAATTTGTTTCAATTAATAAATAAAGTCAAAGTCAATAATGGTCAACTTTTTGAAAGTTATTGGAGTTGACTTACTTAATGACTTTAATGTATGTATTTAGGTTATGAGACCTAAATAAGCTTCTTATGTGATAAGATATGTATTATTTTGATGGAAATAACATGCTTAATGCGTGTGCTTGAAATTAGGGCTCTTGAAATTTTCCGAACATCGAATTGGTCCCTTTAGTGTCTAATAGGTTAACTTATTTATCTTGACGATTTTGGTTGTCAAGATAATTTTGCCATGTACTGAATAGATAAATTTGAGATGACTAAGGGATATTATAGAGGACTGATTGGTGTATGGGAATTTTGGAAACTCTAGGGATTAATTTAGAATTAATTTAAGTAGAGCATAGTATTTCTAGTGTGACTAGATAAAGGCATATAAACTAGGATTAATGTGTTTAATCTGGACATCAAAAATAATTAAATTTTAGGGTTCCTAATCGAATCACATTTATAATTCGGATTATCCAAGACTAAAACTAGTACCTGATTAGGTTCAAGAGTTGAATTGAATCACAAATTTTAGTTGTATAGTCAAGTCACAACCTAAATTAAAACTCCTTTGTGTGATACATGCATTAGATACATTGTAAGGGTAGTTATGGACATAGGCTCAATTCAATTGAGTTGTCTAAATGTATATATGTGATATTCATATTCAAAATCATCCAAGTATAGATGAGACCAAAGAACAAATCCCTCAACCAAATATTAGGACTTACGCCTTCCATTGATATGGCAAGAGCCGAACTTCTTTTAGAGTTGGGTTGTTCGGCAAACCCAAGCCCACTCTAATTTCTATGTTAAGACCATAGAAATTAGATTTCTGGATTAATGGATTGGTACTAACTAGAAGCATTGATTTGTTGGGCAAACCCAAGGTCAACATGGATGGAGACGAAGTTGGGTTATATACATGGGATGTATATAAATCAGGAGTTGATGACCCACTGAGTGTGTTAAATCAACAATTGATGGCACAAGTCAATAGTTGCATAAATAAATGCAATTTTTATGAATGATACCTACGGATTGACCTAAGGTAGCTTATTAGGCAAACCTAAGGTCATTCTTAGCGATAAGGATATCTACCCACTAAGAAAACTATAATTTTTCTCAAATTCATAGTGAGGGCTATGGATTTGAATAAAAATAGTGGGACCCATAATGCATGTTATTAGATTCCTTTTATATATGCATTAAGTGTACATTCTAACACTTTCTCTCATTCTTCTAGCTTATTGAATTGTACGATGTCTTCTAGTGTGAACCTACAGTCCTTATTAGATTCCAACAAACTCATAGGACCTAACTTATTGAATTGGCTACAGAATTTGAGAATTGTTCTCAAATCTGAAAAACTAGGATATGTCCTAGATGAACCACTTCCCGATCACCCTACTATCGATGCATCCGATGAGGATCAGAAAGCTTACAAAAAGCTACTGGATGATAGTGAGTTGGCTAGCTTTATAATGCTGGCCTTTATGTCACCAGAACTGCAAAAGTAGGATAAGGCTATGGATGCTCATACCATATTCTACCATCTGAGGGAACTGTTTAAAGAGGAAACTCAGTCTGAAAGGTTCAAGACCTCAACATTGCTTTTTCACTCTAAGATGGCTAAGGGATCATCTCCAGTGTAGTATGCACACATTGAGAGATTAGGTAGTTTAGGCTTAATAATAGATCATGAATTAAGTTTAAACTTAATTCTAACTAGCTTGACTGATAGTTATTCATAGTTTGTGATTCACTATCAAATGAATCAAATATCCCCAACGATTCCTAAGCTAATTAATCTGCTTAAAACAACTGAGCAAACTATCAGAAACGACAGTAAGGTTATGAAGCTAGTGGACTTTACCTCTGGTTCTCAAAAGAAGAACCAAAAGAAGAAGAAGTCCAAAAAGCCAGTAGGAGCTGTAGCCAAAAAGAAGGCAAAAGAGGCAACACCAAAGGGGGTATGTTTCCATTGCAATAAGGAGGGCATTGGAAGAGGAACTGCAAAGCTTATTTGGAGTCACTAAAGCAGAAGAAGGCATTAGATGCTCCACCATTAACTTCAGGTATGATATTTTTCATTGAGGTTAATACTATTTATGATCATAAAATTTAGGTATTAGATACCGAATGTGGCTCAAAAATATGTGTTAATATGTAGGGTCTCAAGGATAGTAGACCGCTGAAGATAGGAGAGATGGGCCTATGTATGGGAAATGGAGAAAGAGTTGCTGAATTAGTTGTAAGGACATATGTTTTATATCTTCCTAATGCGCTAAAGTTGGTTTTGGAAAGTTGCCATTATGTACCCGTTCTGACTAAAAACATTGTATCTATTTCAGGCCATAATAAAGTGGGAATTCATTTAACTTTTTAATCCAATGGTTGTTCAATTAAGTTGAATGAAATGTTGTATGGTACTACTACATTATGCAATGGAATTTACATATTAGATATGTTCAATCCAATTTTAAATATCAATGTCAATAAATGAAAAAAAACAAGATAACCTAAAACCGCCCTACTTATCGCATTGTCGTCTTGGCCATATAAGTGAGAAACGCATGATTAAGCTATATAACAATGGCAGCCTACATTTGATTATAAATCATATGACGCATGTGAATCTTGCTTATTAGGCAAGTTGACTAATTACCTTTTAAAGGAAAGGATCAATGAATGAATGGACTATTAGACCTATTACATTCTAATGTATGTGGTCTGATGTCCACTTATGCTAGAGGTGGTTTTGTATACTTCATTACTTTTATCGATGATTATTCACAATATGGGTATGTGTATCTAATGATATACAAGCCTGAAGCATTTGAAATGTTCAAGCAATTTAGACATGAAGTAGAGAAATAACTCGGTAGAAGTATTAAGACACTTCAATCAGATCAATATGGTGACTACTTAAACGAGGAATTTTCAACTTATCTCGAAGATAATGGGATAGTATCCCAATGAAATACACCTTACACACCCCAATATAATAGTGTGGCTAAAAGGAGAAAATTAACCTTATTGGACACGGTAAGTTCAATGATGGGCTTAGCAGATCTACCAAAATCCTTTTGGGCTATGCACTCAAGACTACTATTTATATGACAAACAGAGTCCCTTTTAAGGTAGTTGAAGTTACTCTATATGAGATATGGACTAAAAAAAGGCCCTATCTTTCTTATATGAAAGTTCAAGGTTATCTGACTTATATGAGGCAGATTTAATCGGACAAGCTTAAAGAGAAATTTGATAAATATCTATTTATAGGATATCCTAATGAAACAATTGGATATCAGTTCTATAATGCTTTAGAGCAAAAGGAGATTATCCCAAAACATGTTGTCTTTTTAGAGAAAAGGTTTCTTCTAAGATAAAACAGTGGGAGCAAAGTTGAAGTTGATGAAGTTCATGATGCTCAAACAGACATAGATCAACTGCTTGAACCTGAACCAGAATTGTTGTTCATAGTTATAAGACAGCAATTCAACCTTTTAATACACAAAATGTTCATAGGTCTAGTAACATACGCAATGTTCTAGAGAGATATGGATTTCACTTAATTTAACAAAATGGTATATTGCTCATAGAGAATAAGGAGTCTATAACTTATGAAGAGCTCTGAAGAATTTAGAATATGAAAAATGGCTTCAAGTCATGAAGTCTGAAATAGATTCCATGTATGAAAACCAAGTATGGGCTTTGTATGATCCACCTGAAGGATTAAAACCCACAGGCTACAAGTGGATTTTCAAGAAGAAAATTGACATGGAAGGTAATGTGATTACCTATAAAATGAGGTTAGTCGCTAAAGGTTATTGTCAAAGATAAGGAGATGACTATTACGATACATTTAGCCCTGTAGCTATGCTTAAATCCATTAGAATACTCTTAGTCATTATTGCTCATTATGATTATAAAATATAGCAAATGGATGTGAAGATGGTTTTCTTAAATGGAAACCTAATTGAGGATGTATATATGATACAACTTGAGGACTTCATATCCAGAGATGGCACAAAGGTATGCAAGCTTTAGAAATCCATTTATGGATTGAAGCAAGCATCTAGGAGTTGGAAGATCCGATTTGATGAGACAATCAAAGAGTTTGGTTTCTCACAAAATCTTGATGAACCTTGTGTGAACAAGAAGGTTAGTGGGAGTTCTATCATATTCCTTGTGTTAAATGTGGATGACAAATTACTAATAGGAAATTATATCTCTAGTTTGCAATCAATCAAAGTTTTGTTGTCCTAAAATTTTTTCCATGAAAGACCTTGGAGAAGCACCTTATATATTGGGAATAAAGATCTATAGAGATAGATCAAGGAAGTTGCTTGGTCTTTTCACAGTCAATATAGAAATATAAAGTGCTAAATAGGTTTAGTATGAAGCAATCCAAGAGAGGGTTTATGCCTATGACTCATAGGGTAAAACTCTCGAAATCTATATGTCCCAAGAAATAAGATGAGAGGAATTGCATAAGTATGATCCCGTATACTCCAGTAGTTGGATCAATCATGTATGTTATATTATGTAAAAGACTCTATATATCATATACTCTAAGTGTTACAAGCAGATATCAATCAGATCCTGATGAGGGTCACTGGGTGGCCGTCAAGAGTATCCTAAAGTACTTGAGAAGGACTAAGGATGTATTCTTAATATATGGAAATGGAGATCTTGTAGTGAGTGGGCATACAGATGTTAGTTTTCAATCTGAACAAGTTATCTCCAAAACCCAATCAGGTTATGTTTTCCCACTAAATGTGGGAGCAGTTAGTTGGAAGAGTTCCAAACAAGAGACGACTATAAATTCGACAATCGAGTCAGAGTACATTGCAGTTTTGTAAGCAATAAAAGAAGCTATTTGGATTAAGAAGTTTATCATAGAACTTGGAGTGGTTCCTAGGATAGTAGACCTAATATTGTTATACTGTGACAACAATAAGGCTATTGCTCAAGCCAGGAACCAAGGTCTCATTAGAGGTCCAAGCACGTACTTAGAAGATATCACCTGATCAGTGAGATAATTAATAGAGTTGATGTGAAGAATGAGAGAGTGCCCACAGATCAAAACATCACTGATCCTTTTACTAAGTCGCTTCTCAAGTGAAATTTAATTCTTGTGTACTCACCTATGGTATTAGAAACAAAGGCGATTGACTTTAA
>JAOSBO010000004.1:19905491-19915996 GCA_027563915.1 Erythroxylum rotundifolium
ACTAAGTCGCTTCTCAAGTGAAATTTAATTCTTGTGTACTCACCTATGGTATTAGAAACAAAGGCGATTGACTTTAATGCAAGTAGCAGATTGTTAGAGTAGTGCTCTAAAGGTAACCACCTTTACCAATTTTGTGCAAACTTTATTTTGATTATTAAACTGAAAAGCTCATGTTATACTACTTGATTTGATTAAGCAGTGGATCTCACAAATTGTAAGCATAAGATGTTTAGAGTTAAAATGTTGACACTTACTAAGAGTAGTAAGTACATCGGATTACTTGCTATGAGATTATCATATTGATGATCTATTGAATGCCAATGATTAATTTCATAATAGAAATGGTGCAAATATCCTTAGACTTGAGGTACTTAATGATATCTTGGATACTAATCCTATGCTTTGACATCATTCCTTGTTACCTTAAGATGAGGTTGCTCTTAGGATGGTGATTGGGTACAACTATTGGTATTCAAAGGTAATTGGGAAGCCAAAAAAGGATTCACCACGCCTGATAGAAGGAGATGATACCCATGGCCTCCTGTCAAGGTCATTACTTGGGGGTCTCTGGCTAGAGCAGTTACGTTTCATGAAGAGAGTCTTCCACGACACATAGGGTAATGTGATCTCAAGATAAGAACTAACATCAGTTAGACTAGATATGAAGTAGTCAGTCAAGTGGGAGTTGACACATAGCCCATACTCCGAACCAAGTAAGGTATAGTATGGTGAAACAACAAATTACAAAGTAATTGTTTATAGAAAGGTTCATAGGTTGGATAATTAACTATTGAAGAGTTTGTGTTAATCCAGTTATATTCCAAAAAAATGACATCATAAAACCCTTCATGATTTGATTGAATTAAGGATTAATTCAAGTACCTTAAATAACTATGAACCTAGGGTCACATGAATAAAAAATCCGATGAAAAATATAATGTGTATAGCCAAATAAAGTAGGCCATGATCGTGACTCATAGGCCACGATCGTGATAGAGTGAACGAATCAGTATATAAGTGAAGAACACAGGGCTTATTCACTTCTTACACACATTAGTGAGTTGATAAAGGCTTTAAAAGATTCTAGAGAGAGTGAGAAAAGTTCCTGAGTTATCTTCATGCAATTTGTGCAATTGCTATATAAATCAACATGCATGCAGATAAACTTGATCTATCTTTCATTTGAACATCTACTTGAATTCATCAAGTTTAATGTTCTAACACCCTTACACATTGTTTCATCTTCCATCTTTGCATGTTTTTAGTTGATCATGGAAGGGTTTGGTATTTGCAATAACCTAAATAAGGAGAAGAAATAAGAAAGGAGGAGAAACAAAGGTAAAAATGTTTAATATTTCATGTTCTTTACATATCCTTGCCTGCATGTATAATCTTGTAGTTTTCAAGTTAACATGGTATCGAAATCTTGATTTTGACACTTTTCTTACATACATATGCATGTAATGCATGCAACTATGGCTAACTTAATGATACATACCTAGAAAGTTAAATGAGCATGCATTGAACATGACACATATACATGTACATAAGAGAATAATCATATGATTGATCAACTTAGTATATTGCATAACTAAAGAAGCACAAGTTGATCGTCAGCATCTAGACATTGCTGGATCATCAAGGCTATAGCTTTCATAGAGCATACTGTGAGTTAACTAAGATGTTTCTCATTATGATTGAATTGTTTTTGGTTAACTTTCAATTAATGAACTATTACTTATCTGATTGCTATGATTCTGGACATTGTTGGTCTAAAGAGTTTAATACTTAGGACCATATATGGAAGTGTTTTCAAATTGTATGTATAATATCGAATGTGCACTCAACTAAACGTTGAATGCCAGAATCAGTTCTGAAGCATATGATAAATGACATGAGCACATTGAATGAAAAGTGTTGATAACATATTATATGAATTAATGCATTCCATTATATTGACATGTATGATCAGATAAAGGAATTGAAACCGCAGTGACCAACATGAAAAGAGCTTTAAGCTCAAAAACTATGCAGAAAGAGCCATAGGCATAGTTAATAATAAGTCTTATATCCAAATTGGGTACGGGGTAAAAAATGAAATAAGCCCAATACCTACAATGTATACAGGACAGTAAATAGGCACTTGGATACAACAAAGTAAAATGAAAACGGAGTCACATTTGCATTTTTATATATATAACTTTACATAAACCATATGAATAATCAAGATGAATTAATGGATTGTTATGAAATAGTGTTATGAAATGTTTGAACACATTTTGTACTTGTACTTGATGAAATATGACCAAATGTGATGTGGGATTTGACATGGGATGATGTGTTAAACTTCTTGAAATTGGTTATATACTTATCATTTGTGTTCTAACTGGAATGAGCACATCGATGATGATTTACTCAATGAATTCACAAAATCATCAAAATTGCAATGTTGATTTTTAGGTACAAGGGAGTTCTAACTTCTAAGGTAACCAAGAAGAATTCTTCTATTGTTATTTTGAGAATAAAAGTGGCTTAAAGGCCTGTTCAGCTAATATCTGAGGATTCTAGTTAGGATGTGTTTGTTTAACATCTTATTTCATGTTAAACATTTTGTATGGAGCTGTAAAATCTAAAATGTTATGCAATGTAAATACATGGAAATGAATTGTAATGGTATAATGTAAGTGAGTTTATTTTGTGAATATAATGAGGAGATTTTACCATTTTGAACACTTGTGTTATGCGTGGTTCCATAATAAGTTAATGTGACTATTCTAACATGTCATTCTCTTAGGGTATGTTTTCGAATATCCTCTGGATGTTTGGGCATATGCTTTATGGAAGTGGTATGTTAATATTTTGGTATCAGAGCATGGTTTAATATCCATAGGGGCATATATAAGCATTTAAGCATGACACATAGTAAGAGACTCATATAGTGATCACACTTATTATTTGTTTTAGGTCATTCGTTATAGGAGATCGACTCGTAGAATCAACTGAACTTGAGTCTATAGGAGCCAATAGAGAGTCCCTAGTACCACAATCTAACCAAATGCCTCAAAGGGGTCCTGAGATATGGAAGTACAAATGTTGTTTAAGCAGAAGGTTGGCTGGAGCGAATAGAAAAGGTATTTGTTTAGATGGATTGTGAGTCTGAATAAAGGTTTGACTAAATAGTCTCATTACTTCAAGGTCTGGCTTATTAGTGGTGGAAGACTATCCCAAGTAGTTTCGCTCAACCTTGTAGAATGATGTGGGAAGACTTTCTGAAGGTCTTTAAGGAGAACTATATGCCAAAGATCTATTTGGATAGGAAGATGAAAGAGTTTCTCGATTTGAAATAGGGAACTCTCACTGTAGCTGAGTATAAGGTACAGTTTAACGAATTAATAGGGTATGCTACTGCTTTGATTCCAAGTGAGAAGGATAAATGTAGGCAATTTAGGGAAGGACTGAATATGGAGATCAGGACGAGATTGTCTATTACCAATCTGAGTAGTTTTACTAAGCTGTGAGCTGCTTCAATCTAAATTGAACAGTTACTAAAGGATGGACAAAGAGAGTATAGGTAGAAGTTCAGAATTAGGAGGCATGTTGAGTCTCAAGTTGATTCTCACAAGAGATTTAGTAAACACCAGAATAGATCATTCCAATCACAGACTAGATCGAGACAGTCAGAATTTAGATTAAGAGGCAGTTTTGTTCATACTGGTAGCGGTAGAGATTGAGTATCTGGAGGGCAATCACAAAAATTGCCTAGTTGTAAACATTGTGGACAGAAACATGATGGAGAATGTTGGAAGATGTTGGGAGTTTGCTTATGTTATGGCTCTTTTGAGAATTGAATTAGAGAATATCCCATAATTTTAGGAGCACAATCTAGAATGAGGGGAGGATCAATGACTGAGACGACTATCCAATAAAGTAGAATCAGTGGAGCAGGAACGAGAGACAGAGAGTGGAACAGGAATGAGAGACAGAGGTAGGTGTAGAACAACTTCAGCAAATCCTGGCGTTATAACTAAGGCGCGGAGTAGCCAACCGTAGTTCCAGGTTAGGATCTTTGTTATTAGCAGATAGGAGACACAGAATTCTCCAATTGTTGTTGCAGATGTGTTACATGTCTTTCAATTTGAGGCATTTCCATTGTTAGATCTAGGATCTGTTTATCATACCACATTTAGCATCTAAACTACACTGTGAGAGAGAGATGTTGAAATGTGACATAGAGGTACTAGTAGGTAGTGCTACAGTGATTGGAGAAGTGCAAAAAGGGTGTATTATTCGAGTTAAACAAGTTAAGTTGAAACCTAATTTGATAGTACTACAGTTAAAAGAGATAGACCTCATTTTAGGTATGGATTGGCTTACTGCTCATAGCACTGCAATGAATTGTTATAGTAAAGAAGTATCTCCTAATCAACCAAGAGTAATATTTCGAGGTATTAGTCAAGTAGTACCAACCAAATTGATTTGATCAATGAGTGCTTTTAAGTTGATTCGAAGTGAATGTGAGGCTTATCTAGCCTATGTGACCGATACCCAAACTGACCAGATAGCACAGAATATTCCTATTTTTAGGGATTTTTTAAATGTGTTTCTAACTGAATTACCGAGATTACCCCCAGATAGGGAAACAGAGTTTACTATCGACCTTGTCTTAGGTACTATTCTTATATCTATTCCTACATATAGGATGGCCCTTGTGGAACTTAAGGAACTTAAGACTCAGTTGCATAAGTTGTAGGATAAGGGTTTTATCAGACCTAGGGTATCACCTTGGGGAGCTCCAGTTTTGTTTGTAAAGGAGAAGGATGGAACTTTGAGATTATGCATTGATTATAGGGAATTGAATTGTGGGACAGTGAATAATAAATATCCTTTACTTAGAATAGATGGCTTACTTTATCAGTTATGTGGAGCTTAAGTTTTTACTAAACTAGATTTGAGGTATGGATATTATCAATTGAAGATAATAGAAGCAGACGTACCAAAGAGTGCATTTAAAACTAGATATGAGCACTTTGAGTTTTTGGGGATGCCTTTTAAGTTGACGAATGCTTTTGTAGCCTTTATGGAATTGATGAACAAGGTATTACAACCTTACTTAGATCATTTTTTATTGTGTTCATAGTTGATATTTTGGTGTACTCGAGGAGTAGAGAGGAACATTTTGAGCATTTGAGGTTAGTCTTGCAAACAATGAAAGAGAAGCAATTGTATGCCAAATTTAGTAAATGTGAATTTTGGCTTGCTCAAGTGTTATTCTTGGGTCATATAGTAGTTGGATAGGGCATACAAGTAAACCCAAAGAAAGTTGAGGCACTGATGAAGTGGGAGGCTCCTAGAACTATATCTTAGATTCAGAGTTTTCTTAGACTAGCAGGTTATTACAGGAGGTTTGTCGAGGGTTTTTTTTTTATTGATCACAGCCCCTTTGATAAAGCTTTTGACTTTTCTAATGGACTAATGAATACCAAAGGATTTTTGTGGAACTAAAACATCGATTAACTATGGTACCAGTACTAGATATTCCATCTGGATTTCGAGGATATGTTATGTATAATGATGCTTCACACTAGGAATTAAGATGTGTTCTAATGTAGTATGGTTGAGTGATTGCATATGCATCAAAACTGTTAAGCTCTCATGAGTTCAACTATCCAGTTTATGATTTAGAGCTTGCTGTAATGGTGTTTACTTTGAAGATTTTGAGACATTATTTATATGGTAAAACATTTCAGATATTTACAGATCATAGAAGTTTGAAATATTTGTTGAGTCAAAAGAAGCTAAATATGAGAGAATGGCAATAGCTTAAACTGCTTAAGGATTATAATTGCATAATTAAATACCATCCAGGTAAAGCTAATGTTGTGGCTAATGCATTAAGCAGGAAATCTAATAGCAGTGGAGCACTAATTCAAACTTCGAGGTTACGAAACCTAGTTCAACTGAGAGCATTAAACATTGAGCTAAGTTTGAGGTAGAATGAAGCATTGTTAACTACGTTAAAGCTTAGACCGGTATTTCATAAAGGATTAGAAAAGCTCAAAACAAGGATCCAAAATTAGTGAAGCTTATTGAGAAGTTGTAACAGAACTCAAATTTTGAGTTTGAGTTGAGAGATAACGTATTATGGTTGAAGTAGAGATTACGTGCACTTGATGTTATTGAATTGAGGAAAGAAATTTTGAAGGAAGCTCACATGGAAGCTTATGTTATGCATCATGGTACTACCAATATGCATAGTACTATAAAACAACATTTTTGGTGGCGAGGGATGAAGAAGCAAGAGGCTGAGTATGTGGCTAAATGTTTGACATGCCAACAAGTTAAGGTAGAGCATCAAGATCCAATGGGAAGTTAGTCATTACCTATTTTGGAGTGGAAATGGAGGAGGATCACAATGGATTTCATTATGGGTCTTCTGAGGACTCCAAGTCAACATAATGCTATATAGATCATTGTTGACAAATTGACGAAACCGACACATTTCTTACCGATGTGAGAAAATAAAAAATTGGATCAGTTAGCTTGGAATTACATTAATGAGATAATAAGGTTATACAAAGTACCAGTATCGATTGTTTCAGACCAGGATCTCAAATTTACTTCTAGATTTGGGGGAAGTTTACAGATATCGTTGGGTCCAAAGTTATTTTGGTATAACATTTCATCCTCAAATAGACGAATAGAGTGAAAAGACAATTAAGATTGTTAAGGATATGCCCAAAGTTTGTGTTTTGGAGTTTTAAGGAGCATTGGATCAATATGTAGCTCTCACTAAATTTGCATATAATAATCATTATCATAATAGTATTGGTATGGCTCCATATGAAGCGTTATATGGTAGAAAGTTTCAATTACCTTTGTATTAGGATGAAGAGGGCCTAAGAATTGTTTAAGTCCCAGAGTTGATTTAAGATGTCACTAATAAGATCGAGGAAGCTCAAGACAGGAAAAAGAATTATGTGGACTAGCATCGGAGGGATATAGAGTATTAAGTGGGAGATAAAGTGTTATTGAGAGTATCACCTTAGCTAGGAGTGTTAAGGTTTAGTAAAAAGGGAAAGTTGAGCCCTAGATACACTGTTCCTTATAAGATTACTGAGAAAATAGGACCATTGGCTTACAAGTTAGCATTACCACTAAAGATGTTTCAAATTCACAATATGCTCCATGTTAGTATGCTTAGAGATATAGTTTAGATCCAACACATGTATTACTGAAACTGGAAGTTGAAAAGGCAACTAACTGGAGTTATATAAAGGAACCAGTCAAAATACTTGGATATTAGACTAAGTAATTGAGAAACTGAGTAATCCCATTACTTAATGTCCTTTGGAGGAATCATTTGAGAGAAGGAGATATTGAGGAGAATATGAAGAATCAGTACCCCCATCTATTTGATCAATCAGGTAAGAATTATGATGACAAAATTTCTTAAAGGGGGAGAATCGTAATAGTCAATTTCTATACTAAACGTTAAAGCCTTAGATTATTGCACATAAGTCATATCATTTGAGAATTTATGAAATTCATTTCATTCACATGTATAATATTCGCATACACACATGAATCACGATTTAGAAAACATTACAAAGATTGTATGTGCACTAAATTGTCATATTTCAGGATATGAAAGTTTTAAAATGATCATGATGTGCATTATGTATTGCCTATGTATTGAATTTTAGTTTGGTGCGTTATAATTGGTAAATTTGGAACTAATTGTTACAATTGGAAAATTGATGAATTAAAATGTGCATTTAGTTTATGAAAAATGTCAAATTGACGTATGGAAATTTAAGATGACTAAACCTATGAAATAGGTTACACATGGTAATAGAATTGAGTGACATTTGGCATAAATAATTAAGTGACAAATGGCTTAAGATTTAGGTGATAAATAGTAGCATGAAAAGAGGACTTGTAGCTGGCCTAGACTCTTGACAAGTGTCCTAACACTAATCACACCATATGACACATACATGGCAAGTTGCTTCATTTGTAACTTTCCCTTGAAACTCTCTTCTTCTTCTTCTCTCATAGCCAAAAGCTTTCTTCTCTTTACATCTCTGCATTTTGCCTAATTTTTGTTCAATTTCCACACCAAAATCTATGCTTTTACCTTCATCAAGATAGTTATAGAACCAGATCATTGTTGTACATGTTGTTGTCTTTTATCTTTTCTAAAAACCCATCTAATTCTCATCTTATGTTTAAGGTGATCTTGCATGCATATAAGGTAATGTGGACTTGATGAATTGAGGTGGAACTTTAGCTAAACAAGCAAGTAAACTATTGATCTTTGTGGCATGTTGTAATAAAAAGTTTATGATGATTGAATTGGGATGGATAGCATATAGTGTTGAAGATGAAGTGTGCTGCAAAAATGATACATGAATTGGACACTTTTTTATTGTGGATTTGATGCATAAGAACCATAGGTTATAGGTTTCTATATGGATGATTTAGGTTGATATTTGAAGTTTAAATGAAGGTGAATTAATGATAAATAAAGGTGCTAGTGAAGTGTTCTGTAATTTGGAAAAAACTAGGACTACATATTTGGTGAGATTAAGTGAATGAAAGTCTCTATTTGTTTTTGTATGCATCAAACATAAATAATTTATGAGTTACCAATTGAATGATTTTGAATTGGAATTGCAGATGAAATTGATAAGGAATTGAAGTATAATTGAGGTATAATTGAGGTATAATTAATGGACTAATATGAAGATGTTTTGAATTTGGTATGAAGGTGTTAGAATTTGGAGAAATTCAAGGAAAATGAAGAGTGAAGAATCAGTTCACTCATCCCACGATCATGGGAAGGTCCTCCATGATTGTGGGCAATGCTTTGAAATGAAAATTTTCTGTTTTGTCTGATTTTTGAATCAACTAAGGATAAGTTACTCTACTTTTGTGTATTTGGACTTGATTAAGGCCTAGAGTGAACCTAGATTGATGTTTAATTAATTAGTTAAAGTTTAGGATATTAATTGATGTTTTAACTTAAGGAATGGATTGTTTTCAAATCAGCATATCTAAAATCTGAAATTTATGAGTGTTAAAGGAATGAAGGTGTTCCTATGAATACAAATGTGATCCAAAGGATATGAGTAATGTGAACTAAGTACAAATGAATAAGAATTGGGAAATTGTATGAACATATATTGCTAGAAAAGGTTGTGAATGTATGATTGATGATGAAACTTACTTAAGATATAAACCTAATTACAAAAAGATGTGTACAAGCTATGATGCATCAAGATTTATAAATAACGATACATACCCAAAAAGTCAATTGAGAATACATTGAACATGATATATATACATGTATATAAGTGAATAACCATATGATTGATCAACTTAATAATATGTAAAATATGTGTGTATTGCATAACCAAAGAAGCACAAGTTGATCGTCGGCATCTAAACATTGTCGAATCATCAAGGCAATAGCTTTTTTGGAGCATACTGTGAGTTAACATAGATGTTTCTCAATATGATTTAATTGTTTTTGGTGAACTTTCAGTTAATGAACTGTTACTTATCTGATTGCTATAATTCCAGACATTGTTCGTTCTAAGGAGTTTGATATTTGGGACTGTTTATGAAAGTGTTTCCAAATTGTATGTGCAATATAGAATATGTACTTAACTGAGTGTTAAATGTCATAATCAGGTTCAAAGAATGTGATAAATGACATGAGCACATTGAATAAAAAGTATTGATAGCATATTATATGAATTGATGAATTCCACTACATTGATATGCATGATTGGATAAAGGAGTTATGACTGAAGTGACCAACGTGAAAAAAGGCTTTAAGCTCAGGGATTGTGCACAAAGAGCTAAGGCTTAGTTACTAATGAGTCTAGTATCCACAACAGCTACATGATAGTAAATGAAATGAGCCTGATATCCACAACGAATACAGTACAGTAAGTAGATGCTTAGTCACAACAAAGTAAAATGAAAACGAACTCACATATACATTTACATATGTATAACTTTACATGAATCATATGAATGATTGAGATGAATTAACAGATTTTTTTGAAATAGTGATATGAAATATTTGTATACATGTTGTCCTTGCACTTGAGGAAATATGACAAAATGTGATGTGGGATTTAATACTGGTTGATTTGTTAAACTTTTTGAAATTAGTTATATACTTGACATTTATGTTCTAACTAGAGTTAGCACATCGATGATCGTTCACTCACTAAGTTCACAAAGTCGTCAAAATTGCAACGTTGATTTTTAGGTACAAGGGAGTTCTAGCTTCTAAGGCAACCAAGTAGAATTCTTGTGATTTTATTTTCAGAATAAGAATAGCTCAAAGTTCTGGTCAGCTGATTCTGAGGAGTTTAGTTAGGATGTGTTCGTTTAGCTTTTCATTTCATGTTAGAAATTTTGAATGGAGTTGTAAACTCTAAAATGTTATGTAATGTAAATACATGGAAATGAATTGTAATAGTACTATG
>JAOSBO010000004.1:19942494-19963832 GCA_027563915.1 Erythroxylum rotundifolium
GCTATTGCCATGGAGACACCACGCCTATTACTTTTGAAGGTTTGGACAAAGAGGGCAGGCCTATGCTGAGGAAATTTTCCAAGGACAAGCATTTGATACTTCAAGCAACCGGTGCCAGTGAGAAGAATAAAAGCATCAGGCCTCTTAGGCTGACGGAAGAAGATGCTGACCAGTCGGGCCAACGATAGCTCAAGGAAATAAAGAAGGGTTGCCAGTGTCTGTAAGGGTTACCCAAGAAGCAATTTTGCGGTAGGCCAAGAAACAACTAGTGGTCAACCATGAAATCAAGATGTTTGGGACAGAGTTAATTATGAAGGAGAAATCCTAGAAATAGTAAGAGATGAAATAAATCTAAAAGAGCTACAAGTCGCGCCACCCAAAATGGAAGATGAGAGACTCCAAATGAAGGACCCTCTGGAAGAAATCAACTTGAATACTGTCGAGGATCCTAAAGTGACATACATCAGCAGCCTTATTAGTAAGGAATTACGCGAGGAGATAATCAAGCTGTTTCACGAGTATAAAGACTGTTTTGCATGGGATTATAAGGATATGCCATGTTTAAGTTGGAGTTTAGTGGAACACCGACTGCCCATCAAGCCTGAATTTCGTCCTTTTCAACAACCACCCAGGAGAATGTCCAAAGAAGTGGAGATGAAGGTGAAAGAAGAAACAAACAGGCTTCTCAAAGTAGGCTTTATTAGACTAGCTAAGTATACTGAGTGGTTGGCAAATATAGTTCCTGTAGTCAAGAAAAACGAAAAAATTAGAGTGTGTGTAGACTTCCGGGACTTAAATGCCGCCACGCCCAAGGATGTATATGTAATGCCAGTTAGTGACATGCTTATTGATGCCACGACCAACCATGAAATATTAACATTTTGGGATTGTTTGCCTGTTATAATCAGATCAAAAACGCCGAGGATGATATTCACAAGACAGCGTTCCAATGTCCAGGAGCAATTGGTACATTCGAATAGGTTATGATGCTGTTTGGGTTAAAGAACACAGGAGTGACTTATCAAAGAGCCATGAACCTCATTTTCCATGATATCATTGGAAAAATTGTCAAAGTCTACATCAATGACATGGTTATCAAGTTTAAAAAATAAGGTGACCATATAGAGCATCTCAGACAGGGATTCGAGAGACTGAGGAGACACCAACTCAAACTCAATCCGTTAAAGTGTGCCTTTGGAGTCAAAGCTGGAAATTTTCTAGAATTTCTGGTCCATTAAAGGGGCGTAGAGGTCGATGACAACAAGGCTAAAGTAATTGCGCAGGCAGAGCCTCCTAAAAACAAAAAGGAGCTGCAAAGGTTTCTGGATCAGATTAATTACCTAAGGAGGTTTATCTCCAACTTGGCAGTCAAGATAGAGGTCTTCTCAAAACTACTCAAACTAAAGAAAGAAGAGGAGTTTCTACGGGAAGACAGACACCAGCGAGCATTTGATAAGATCAAGGAGTATTTGTCTTCGCTACCAGTGCTTATGCCGCCAAGAAGGGACCATCTCCTCCATTTATACTTAGTAGCGTCAGAAACCTCAATCGGATGCGTTTTAGCTCAGAACAACACTAAAAGTAATGAGTAAACTATTTATTATTTGAGTAGGACTCTCAAAGATGCTGAAGTTAGGTATTCTCCAATTGAAAAAGTATGTCTGGCCTTGTATTTTGCGTGCACTAAGTTAAGGCACTACATGATGAGAAATTTAGTGTTTGAGGTGTCCAACACCGATGTGATCAAGTACATGTTGACAAAGCTGATTATCATTGGGAGAATAGGAAAATGGGCTATTGCTTTAGCCGAATTTACTCTCCAGTTCCTACCCCAGAAATCTGTGAAAGGGCAAACTATCGTAAAATTTTTGACTGAACATCCGAGTGTAGAAGTCTCTGACATTGAGGAACTTGACCTGAGCGTGTTCTATTTAGAAAGAGCCCTGTGGATCTTAAAGTTTGATTGATCTAGCATGATCGATGTCGCTGAGGCAGGAGTTATTATCATATCCCTAGCAGGTATCAAAACTACGCTCTATTTTAATCTCAACTTTCCATGCACTAACAATCAAGCTGAGTATGAGGCTCTAATAATTGGGTTGGAGATCCTTAAAGAATTCGGTGCCAATGACTTAGCCATATATAGGGATTCACAATTGGTCATCAGACAACTAAACGGTGAATATAAGTGCAGTAGTTTCTCTTTGGCATTGTATTTTGCTGCTGCGATTCAGTTGTTAGACGATTTTGAGTGCGTAGATTTATTCTACGTTCCACGAGAAGACAATTGGGAAGTGGATTTAATGGCTAGGGTGGCCTCAGTAGTGAAAATATCCAATGAGTTGATGCATAAGATCGTCCTTATCTAGAAGAAAAATAATCTTTCCATCGAAGACCGAGGGATATCACTGGATGTGTTTAATACTAATGTAGAGTGTGCTGGTGACCAAAGAGGTTCTATCAGGGAATACTTGGAAAATCCAAAAGGAAGGACACCTTATAGAATCAAGATGCAGAGGCTGAATTATCTTCTAGTGGAAGGCACTCTATATAGGAAAAGTGCCGATGACCTCCTCCTTAGATGTTTAGGCTCGGTGGAATCAATGGAAGTTTTGAAACAAGTGCATGAAGGTGTGTGCGGCGCTCATCAATCCGGAGAGAAAATGAGTCGGTTGATTCATAGACATGGTTACTATTGGCCTCACATATTCGATGACTGTTTTAGGTATGCTAAGAGCTGTAAGCAGTGTCAGAGATATAGGAAAATCCAGAGGTTACCAGCCGCAGAGTTGACAAGCATAATCAAACCTTGGCCTTTCCGGTGGTGGGCCACCGACCTGATTGGGAAGATTTATCCTGCATCATCCAAAGGCCACTCTTTCATAATAGTGGCTATGGACTTCTTTACCAAGTGGGTGGAGGCTCTACCAATAAAGAAGGTCGAGTAGAAAGAAGTCATTCAGTTTATCAAGGAAAATTCGATCCATAGGTTTGGGATCCCTGAGTCAATTACCACTGACCAAGGGGCAATGTTCACCAGAGAATTAGTCAAGGAGTTCACAGTGGATTATGGTATTAAATTACTAAGGTCAAGTCCTTATTATCCTCAAGAAAATGGATAAGCCGAGGCTTCAAATAAGGTCATAATCAATATTTTATAGAAGATGATGGAGGATAATCCTAGAGACTAGCACAACCTTCTTTCCGAGACCCTGGGGTGTATAGGACATCGAAACGGAGCGCAACTGGGGTAAGCCCGTTTTCACTAACCTGTGGGCATGACGCCGTATTATCTAAACGTGAGAGTAATTAGATCAGTGCTAAACAACTGAACTAAAGTGGTAGTTTGGCATTCAGTGATAGTAAAAATGATGTAGAACAATACCAAGCTAAGTGTTGAAATTGGTTCAAAATAAGCCGCTTATAAAGCAGGCTATACAAGTAATCCACAAATGTTCTACAGGAATGAATATTGGGTGTGCCTGATCTCTTCCCACTGAAGTATGCAATCATGGATGGTTCGCTCAACTCCCCTCAAACTAGAAGAATAGGCCACAATAGAAGGATAGAGCTTTTTCAGCTCCTCGTCACTTTCGGTGGCCTCTTGCTTTTTAATTTTAAAGGATTCCTTCTTACCCACCAAGGAGACCCAACGTCCAGACATTTCTTGCTAGGCAGCAGCAACCTTCCCTTGAAGTTCTTCAATCTCCTCCTCCCAAACCTTTATCTGAGTGATTTGATTGTCGGCCTCTAGCTTAGATTGCTTGATGTCCTCTGAGAGGGTCTCTGCTGCTTTCTTTTGGAGGTCGTAGGAAGTGTTCAAAGCCCCGAAATGACCCATTTGACGATTGGCATCTTCCCTCTAGATGGAGCAAGCTGAAAATTGGGCCCTCAGGCTACTAATCCTGCCCTTCAAAGAGTTCAACACCACCTTCTCGGTGGCCAAAAGATCCAAGGACAGCAGAACCTCCATAGCCTGAAGTGACTCCTGTACAGTGGCTTCATCCAAGGAGTCAAAGTCAGAAGAGAAAAAACCCCTCACCCTTTCCTTAGCAGCAGTCGCCTCCTCTGGGGACACCACAATAGGGGCCGTGGAAGGAGGATCAAAAACACTTAAGTCCATCGTGGCCAAAGGATCGTCCCAAGAGAGCTCTTCCTCCAGTGAGGCACTAATAGAAGCTAGAGCCTGCAAAGAGTAAAGACAAGTCAGTAGGGATATTACTAGCATAAAGGAAGAAGTAAGTTGGCGATACAAAGTCCATACCGTCTTAGGAGAGGAAGCCTGGTCACCGGTAGTTCTGGTGTTTATGATATTTTCGGTGACCATAGGCTCGGTGTCCGGTTGGTCACCAGCAACTTCTAAACTCTGGGTGGCCTCATAGAAGCTCAAGACTTCCTCCTCTTCGCCTGACCGCTCTAAACCTTCAGTACTGGTGACCTCCAGGGTACCAGTGACCGCTGTGAATTTTAGCTGACCAGCCAGTCTTCTAGATCTGCGGGAGCCAGCAGAAGCAGTTTTTTTCTTGTCCAGTGTCTTCTTAGCTTTGACACTGAAGGAGACTTTGGGTTGCTTAAGTGTCTTCTCACCTGAGGGAGCTACAAATCAAAGATAAAATTAGGAAGAAATAAAGAAAGAAAGAGATGAAGAGAAACAGTGATTACCTTGATCGGCCTTGCAAACCTTGCTTTTGGAGGAGGCCGCAGACGATTTTTCTCTGGAAACCGAGGGAGAGAGGACACTTGAAAGCAAAGGAGAGAGTTAAGCATTGACATATAGTCCTAGGTAAGGAAAAAAGAAGGTCAGAAAATTATCAGATATGCTTGAGCAGGCGAGGAAAGAATGAAGGTCTGGGAAATATTCTACCACCAGGAATTGAAGGAATTGGCCGTCGTAGTTGGATCCCTTTCAACATAGATGATCGACCTGATTCCGGTGTCTGACAACTTCTCCTGTCACTTCTTACTAAACTCTTTGATTTCGTCCTCTGACAAAGAGACCCTACTACCATCAGGCTTGGAGAGACGCTGGATAGTGTCTGGACAGCTCTGAGCCAAACCAAAATGTCAGCACCACAGTTGTGGCATATAGATTTTGCAGTAAACTCCCATCTACTTGCCACCTCCCTTCAGCATAGCATAGGTCCCAGTCAAAAGATGCCTAACTTCACAAACTAGGTGCCATTCCTTTTCATGATCCTCGGGTAGACCAGACACATATTGCTGTAGAGGCACCTGGAGGACATCCCATTCCTCACCACGATCAAAACGAAACATAAGAGGGGCACCCTGTCCCCTCAAGTTTAGAAAATACCTCACTACATCTTCCTGAGGTAAAGGGCAGGGGCAATAAGAAGCTACAATCCTAGGGGTAACTTCGTTCCTCCAAATAGTGGTAAAAGAGCGCAGAGCTGGAAAGTACAAAAGGAGCCATAACTGGAGAAGCCAAGCAGACGGAGGAAGCTCCTTGAAAGGCTCCAAGGTAACAACCACGTACAGTCCCCGATAACAGTGACCAAGGAAAATGCTAGCTAAGGAGACCTGTTGACCCTGGTGGAGTGCGAGGGCTAGGTTCCTAGTCTCCTTGGTAAGTCTCCCAGCTGGGGAACAAGTAATGTACTTATTGACCAAGTATCACATCAAAGCCAAGTTTTGACCTAGCAGGTCCAAGTCTTTGGCTTGTCCCACCACCTATAAGAGAGAAAAATGAGTAATTAGAAATGCTAAAAGGCAGGGGGAAAAGAAAGCAGTAACCAAGTTAGGAGACACTCACTCCGCTGAAGGAAGAAGCGATGGGCAGAGAAACCAGTGCATCCTCTAAAGAGTTATCTTCTTTCGGGATAACAGTAGAAGCAGCCTCCTCTCCCCGCAAAGATAGACCGGTGATCGCCACTACTTCCCTTAAGGTTACTGATATCAGACCATGGGGAAAAATGAAAGAATTGCAGACATGACTCCAGAAATGTAGGGCTTCCATGACCAAGTCCCTGTGGAAATATTGCTGGTGTAGGGACAACTCAATGAGATCAGCAACACCAGCTTGCTTCCAGCGACTCTCAAAGTGTGGCTGTAAGGTGGCCACCCAAACTCCATACTCTAACGCGTTTGGAATGCACGTCCTCTATTTACCGGGCGCAGCGAATGAATTATGATGGAGAAGAAGGGTTTCTCCCTTAAGTAAGGGAAAAGGCATGCCCGGAGGGGTTGGAGAGGATGGAGAAACAGTTAGGCACTGCTGAGAGTCACCCTGAACAATTGAAGATGTTTAGACCGAGGGAAATTTCGAAGGGTAAAGAAACAAAAAAGAGAGGTCTATACCTACTCGGTGACCAGGTCCATCGATTCAGGAAAAGCTAGAAGGGCTTCTGAGTCTGCAATGCAGAAATGGGAGATTAGTTTCCGGAGAAATTTTGGTAGAGTTTTCCCTGTAATTGGGAGTTCACAAAACTACCTACAAGCAAACACACTCCTAAAACGCACCCTAGTACTCACTACACCAACCAAACAACAATTCCCAAACTTTAAATTTCAGAGAACCTGAAACCTTAAAGGTCACTGGGAACTCTCAAGGTCACCAGAAACCGCAATAGTCACCAAAAAGTACAATGGTCACTCAAAAATCAAAATGATGGAGTTCGAGAAGATTCGTACCTAACATCCTGTCGAGTGATTTGTCGAGCTTCCAACGGTAGAAAGAAGAAAAGTTATGGTGTTTCTAGAGAAGGACACGGTTTGTTAGAGTTAGCAAAAGTCGTAGAAATGAAGAAGAGGAGAAGGAAGCACAAGCTTACTGGTGGTCGACGGCGGCAAAACTCCTTTAAACGGTTGGGCTTCGACGGTGTAGAAGAGTGGAAAGCGTAAGGGTTGCGTGCGACGATGTTGATGGTGGCAGAATGGTAGGTGCGCGAATCGAAGAGGAGAAGAAGCTTTTGCGGGGGAGTTTTTTGAAAACCATTCCTTTGGGTGTTTAGTGAAGAACAAGGAGTGGCCCTTAAATATCGACGACACTAGAGTTTTTTGAAAGTTGAAGGGTTTTTGTTTTAAAAGAGAGCATCGAATGGGTTCTGCCTTGGGCCTGGTGTTTGGTGCAGTATTCGTTAGAGAGTCTTTTGAATTTTTGATGTCTATGTCCATTCGATGACTTATTTCCCGATGGCTATCATAGGGATCTGCTTGAGTTATTACCAATCATAGGTGGCAGACCTTTGGATATAATCTCGCGAGGAATTGAAACATACAAAGCATCCAAAGAGTACTTTAGGCAAAGGCATTGACTAGATGCTCAAGAGCCACCATAGGGCTTATCCTTCTAAGCCCAATGGTGTAGGGGGCAACTGTTTACACCGAAAAATAGATTCAGCCTATTTTTACTGTGTTGGGCCAAAAACCTGAAGCTTAAAAAGAGCCCATGTTTCAAAGTCCAGAAGAAAGCCACTGACCCTGGCCCATCAGATTTCAGTGTCCAGCAAAGAAAGACATAGTAGAATTGGAGTTAGATTGGGAGTCTAGAAGTCCAAGATAAAGAGGTGATAAAATGATAAGATGATAGACACCAGCCCAAACTCTATCTCTATCGGATGAGATAGAGTTTTATCCAACGTTTATCTTCATCTAGTAGGATAAAATTTTATCAAGATTACAAGTTTGAATTGGAGTAAGACACTCATTACCGTTGGTTATAAATAGGAGTTTTGAAGCGAGAAAAATGATCCAACCTTTGACATATCAAAAGCCTGGCATCTCAGCAAATCTTTGAACCTATTAGCTTATTTCTTTTTCGGCAATCCTTTATTTTCATTAACAATAATCTTTCCTTTTCAATTGTTCTCAGCAAATTTTCAATTTCTTAGTCATTGTGTTTTGCTAATTTGTTTACCAATAAAACAAAGTTTTTTCTGTAATTATATTTTTGTCCCTTTTTAGCAATACACAGTCGTTTTGATTTCAGTTTAGATTACGAGGTGCAATCTTTTTCCTTATTTCTTTAGTTTGGAAATACTTTAAATTCCTAGTATGCTCGCAAACTGAACAAAGGGCTACGTGTTGTTCTTTGGTCAAAATAAAGGCCAAACACAATGAAATTATAATATTGTGTGATGGCATCAATTGTCTTTTTCAATTCTTTAGTTTTGGTGTAGTTATCATTAATGTCTATTATTAAAATTCTATTTCGAGATCATTTTGAATATTAACTCCTAACAGTTTTCTGAATATATAAGGAATTTTAAGGTTGCAAAAATTAGTTTTAATCACTTTAAATTTACCAAACATTTAAATTCCTGGTCTGTGATCCTTAAGACCCTCTTTAATTCAATTAAGGATCAATTTTCTAATTCCCAAAATTTTCAATTTCTCTCCCATTTCTCATTCTCTGTGACTTGCGAACAGGAAGGGACATTGGAAATTGATCTCTCATGTTTTCAAAATTTTCAAGAAAAAGGCCATTGAGAAGCTAGAACTTTTAAAAGAGTACCAAAGAGAACTTTGGTATGACGACAACACCTTCACTAGGAAAAAAAAATGTAAGGATGAAGAGTTTTAGAGTAGTTGATGGAACTAATAAGGGAGGTTCATTTCATTGATGTCTTCCAACTCATCTTCCATTGTGGTCAGGTTCGGAATCATGTCATGAACCTCCTGCGACTCTAAAGGTTCTAAGTCTGGTTCCTGGTATTTATGTTGATCATAGTTGCTTCATTATTGGCAGAGGCATCCACTGATATGTTGTTTAGGCTTTTGGTTCAGGCCGGTGTTGTTAAAAACAGCGTTTCTGGGCTCACCGCGTACTTGATTATATTCGGTGCAATATAAAGATCTTTTCTTTCTTCTTTCAGTTTTAAGTATGGCTTTCTAGTATCGAAATCACTTGGCTCCATCTGTTTTAAGAGGATGTTGTGCCTGGATCAACTTCCAGTGGGTTTCACCATTTCGACGTTTTTAGAGGGGCGGTTCGGGGAAGAGTTAGTGAATGGTAGCATTCTTAACAATTAGTACATGTTAAGGCATAAACTAAGAAAAAGGTAAATACATATTTGCGTCCCACAATGAGGCAAACAGTCGACAAAACCTTAATGCTTCCTGAAAGAGGAATGACGGCATATTCCTTTCGCTATTAACTATACATGGCACTTGTATCACATAGTAACGATACGAGGCACATTGAATGTAGGCATAATTAAAAATATTTAAAAGTTAATCAAGTCTGTTTATATTAATCTACATTAATCAGATAAACAAATGACCTGTTTACATTAATCTACATTAATCAGATAAACAAATGAACTGTTAATTCCTCTATTAGTACCTATATTTACCAAAAGAGATGGCAAGGGGTAATAACTAATGATATACATTCAGGGCTTCCGCAAAGCAGAGGCTGCACCCATCACAACGGCCAAAATAATGCCAAGACCAGCCCCAATAGACGCACCCACGGTGGCAGCTGTGGTTGAAGATGCTTTCCCTTTTGGGTCTCGACTCCCTGCCAATGCCAATGCATATTCTCGAGCTAGCTCCACCGAAAGCCTATCCTTAGCAAGTTCCTTGAATGAAATAAAATAATAATGTCTACATTAAGGAATAATCATGTCAATAAAAAAAAAAAAGAGAACCAGAATCTCCAATTCATTCATCTTTGAGAACCAATCATCATCTACTTTTCAAGCTCATTCAAGAATAGTGACACATTATAGCTAAGCAACGTAATCATGGATCAATGAACCATTCTGCAGTGCATAAGATGGTAGAAACCCGGTCAAGAATGTTAGCAGCTAGCCATTCTCTTTAGGATGATGAATGTCACACCTTGTACTGCACAAAAAATTCAATTACAAAAATGGACATATAGTAAATTGGTTCACTGTATATCCTTAGTGTGCCAGTAAAATGAATGTGACGCATTTCCTCAATGACAATTCATGAGTATTCTTCGGTAACTGGGCCTTTAGGTGCTTCACATACGGACACAAGGAAAAATAAGAATGGCCTACAGGAAAAGATAGCATTGGATTTTTGTACCTCCAAAGAGGCTTCTTCGTGACTGCGCAACACGCGGTGAACAAGTTGACAAAGTGAATTAACACCCTCAACGGTAAAAATTGTGTCTTTCTTCTGAAATGGCCTTCGGAAAAGATTAATTGGTCCAAACATAAGCTTTTGAGCAGCTATCCTTACTTCAGAATCTCCACCAGTTGCAATCCATGACAAGGAAGCACTTGCAGCAGCACTCGGTATGACATAAGGGCAGGAATTAACTACTTCTGTGGTACTTGGAGAAGCTTGGTATGCCTGCAAAACAGTGTCAATTGCTGCTCTTTGCTGGTGAGCACTGACAGAAAATTTGTTTGTTATGGCAAGAACCCAAGGAATTCCAAGGGCTTTAGCCTCATCTAACAAGAGTGAAAGGACCGGCTTTTGCTGTGAAGAATTTGCATTGCTAGACCGTGGGATCTTATGGGACAAGTTATGCACAAGAATAACCAAATCTGTCTTCCTACTGAGATCACGAATTCCCATCCACAATTCATCCCTGAAGCGTGAGGCCTCTGCATTCAGCTCCTGTGTAGAAACATCCAAAGCACTCAGGATAAAATTCTAAAATATTGTATGGCACCACATAAGCTAAGACACTTGCCCCGCCAACCCCATGACGATCAACACTACACATTATCATAGTCATATAAGTGCATACAAATGAGATTCATATGATCAGAAGCATACCTGTAAATTTACACCCATTGCATCAGAGTAGCAAATACCACCAGCAATGCCTTCTTGAACATCAGTCTCTATGTGCATGTTGTCAAAATTAGTGATAGTTGTTTGTCTGCATTGACCCATAATTGCCTTAAACAATGAAGTTTTACCAGCACCCTGCACAACAGACGATGTGTAATATGCATGGGCAGAAACTAATAAGAAACAAGATCCTCAGTTTTTAAGTTCACATCTACAAGGTTAATCACCTCAAAGCCAAGCAACCGCACTCGACGGGTTCTGACATGAACCTCCTTTGAGACAGTAGCAAAATCACTTGTGCAGAAAATGTATACATCTCTCAAACCTTCTGGACAGATGATACTTTTATCTTCTGTTAAAACATGCTCCCGATTATTACTAACAACATCTGATTCTATGGAAGGAAAAACAGGCAACAAGGGATCTTCCACCATCAGATGCTTTGGCGGTCGTCTTAATGGAGCTCCAACTATAACCCTCATCTTTTGTAGTTCTGATTGCAGTCCATAATTTGAAGAGTAGCTGGGTGCCGAAGGAAATGATTCCACTTTAGTTGAACACCTGGATGGGAAAAATGTATGACTTAAGGTAAAATCAAGTTCAAAGTATAAGCAGACTATTTACCTCTTAAGGTACATTTAAAAAGGATAAGAAAATGTTTTTAGTAACTTCTTATAAACGTGTTCAGACACATTAAGGTACGCATACTGGAAGATAACTTTCCACATGGAAATGATAACATTAAACATTGATGAGTGCATCACAAGCAACTTTTCGCGGTACGTTAAGTTTTCTAATGGACATGCAACTGGGCAGAAATATTCAGTTCATTCATAATTAATATAGCATAGAAAATGATAAGAAATCACCAAGACACCTAATGGAGCATTGTCATAATAAGAAAATCAATGTCAACAAGCACATTTTGTTAGGGAGATTAAGAATCTTAAAACAAAGTAAATGGGAATTGTAGTTGATGCTTGGCACCAGAAAAAAGTGAAAAGGCAAATTGAAATAAGTAAGAAAAGACAGTATAGTACCAGCTACCATTCACTTGAGCATGAACCAAGGTGCAAAGATGCAACCCAAAACCTGTGATATCAACTTTTAATGGTTCTCCATTCTTCTCACCAGGAACACCACTCCATCCAAGAGGAGCAATTGAAGTAGCTGTACGAATAACTGGTGATTCTACAATATGTGCAAGATCTACAGCACCAGCAACTGCAAGACCAAGCCATTGTTGTAAATGTGGAAGGTGTGGCAATTGCTCCATTCCTAGGAAAGATGAACCACCATCGTCTACGCACTTGTCATAAATTCTGCACAAGAAAGTGCAAGTTTTCAATTTATGCTCTCTTGCCTTGAGAAGTCATAAAAAATTCTACAATACCTCTGAAACCGAGACCTATATGACTTCATTGAATGTGACTGGAATCGTTCCTTTAGTTCAGCAATTACAGATCTGACCTGAACATATCTTTGCCAAAACACAGCAAACAAAATGAGAGATCCCATAGTAACTACCTCCACCAATAGTTAGCATACTTCTCAGAATCAAGAAATTTATGTCAGGCCTGGTCCTCAATTTCTCACAGATACAGAACCTAAATCATATGATAATAATTGATGTTATGCAAAGGAAACTCGTACCGAAGTCAATTTTGAATACTCTGCACCTGATAGCAATTCAACTGACGAATTCCCCAACAGATATAGCTGTTGCAGAAAATTAATACATTATTTGCATAACAAAATATGTAGAGCACGTTAAGAATAGTAAATAAGCAAAAATGAGATGAGTGCATATACCCTGTAAGACCATTCATTGACTAGAATGTACAACTCCTCAACAAAATTCAAGAAAAAAATACAATTAAAGGCATTACAGTGAAAGCTTATGCATTGCATACCAAAAAAAAGAATAAAGGAAATTTAAACTACCCATAAAGTTTCTTCGCAAGGATGCTTTAGATCACAGTCAGCACAAACAACATTAATCAGGATTTCATCCCCATAGAAAACATTTGGTACAAATATATTAAATAATAAAGGTATTATGGTAAAAGATAAAAGAAAGAGGAACAACTCTGGAAAGAACATTGTACATCCACTGATTTGCAATATAGCCATCATAGATCTCAATCAAACTTAAAGATTTATCATTATGACAAATCTAAAGAAATAGCAAAGAGCAATCAATTTAACACCAGTGTTTTCTACAGTTTTCAAACAGCTTTCCACCAGCTGGACTTTAAGAGAACAGACAGTAATTTTAAATGAAGTAACTTTGCTTTCCCACCTGACCAAATGGGACATACGATGGTAGATAAGGAACTTGTCGCCAGTTTCTTCCATCCCCATTTATACTGTTTGTTTTTTCAGTTGATTGGGCAGCTATTGCATCATCCAGTGACCGTGAATTGGTCCCAGTTATTGGTTTAAGAGATATGCCATCAGAACCTTCTTGGATCTCAAGAGACTGGGGTTCAGCTACTATATCCTGAAGTGAAGATGTTCCAACAGGATTAGAGGTTGAAGATGTGTCTGTAAGATCAACTTGCATTCCAGTGTACTTGTTAAGTTGTCTTCTTAATCCCTCAAGAGGAACAAGCCTTGAAAGTCTCCAAAAAGAAGTCTGAACAGGACCTAAGCCTAGAACTAACTGCTCCCTTCCATTCTCTTTTAACTTTTGTGCCCTTGACTTTCCTAGCCCTGCTTTGCCTTTTGAGACCGTTTCATTTGCGCTTTCAACCTCAGCATTGGTAGACAAAGGTTGGGCATTATAATGATGGAAATATGCAGGAGACAGAATGCGAGGAACCAAATCTTCAGGAATGCAATAACTCTTAAAATAGTGGTGCCAGCCTTTTTCATGGACATATCTATAGAATTGGTGAAGGAGAAGATAGAACAAGTCATATTTGAATGTACTAGTCTTATTATTCCATAAGTGAGTCAACATAAGATAGCAATATCTTTGTTATCTAACACAGGATAGAAATACTATTTGGAAAATGAAAGGAGACATACTCTCTTAAAGCAGCATTTCCAACTGGGGGTTGAGAAAAGGTTATGCACTTAATGCTAACCTTTTGATTGTCTTTCAATGAAGATGATGCAGCAACGACCCTCAGAATAGCAAGTGTAGCTAATGCTGCTACCTAAATGGATAGGAAGTTGAAAAGATGAGACAAATGGAAACAGAAAGAAAGATCTCTGCTAAAGATCGCGAAGAAGTTGACTAACTTACTGCACCACCAAGTGAATGTCCACATAGTACAAGTTTTTGTTTCTTCTTTTGTGCAAGCCTGTACAACTCTAAAGCAGGAATCCCTTTAGCACGAGCTAAGAATCCCTAATACCAAAGTTCAAGAAAACCAGATGGATGAGTACACATCTGAGTTGAAACATCAGCAGCACAGAAAATATAAACGAGAAAGAGAGATCATATTAATGCACATAGAACACCATGTTAGAAAAATATTGCAAAAATGAGTAAGAACTTACACGGTGAGCAGCAGGCTTAGGTTGATCTTTCACTTGTTTAGGTTTTGATTCAAGTAAACTCCTCTGATTTTCCTCATTACCTTTATAATTTTCACCTGGTCTTGACTCAACAGCTTCTCCCTTGGTGGTGTCCTCCACTATATCTTCATTAAATATAGCACCTTGTAGTATATTGACATCAGTCACAACATCCCTGGTTATAAGAACTAGGTCAAAAGCCATGTAAAAGATATCAGGTTGTCAGCTTATCCATAAAGATGTACAGCTTACTTGTACTGCTTTGTTCCAACAAAGGATGCAAATAATGTGTCACCCGCTTCAGCCAATAGGTACCTTCAGCAGTAAAAATGAAAAGAAGCTATAATGCATCAACAAGAATAAAACCACTTGGAAAAAACAAGTGAATCATCCTGAAAGAAACGTACATGCTCAGGAATTATCAGAAAAATAGATGATGTATCACAGACAAGAATCCAACCATTTATTTTGAAGATCAAAATCAAATAAAGCGCCTACACAATTGGATGAAATTCAGCTTTTCACATCATGCATGGAAGGTTAAAATGAAAAGAGACATATCTTTACAATGACAAAGTCCAGATCAATGTCTTCAGTATCCTCAAACTTGCAAAACTTAAGAATTGAAAAATGCAAATATTAAGTCGCATAATTTTTTGAAAAGACAAAGTTAAGACAGTTAAGGAACAATTAACAGGCATCAAAAAACTGGAGTGGCTGGTAAATAAAGAGTGATGTATAAACGATCAATTACAAAAGGCTTAGAAAAACCTGTGAGGAACATGGTCTGAGGAGGGCTGCACTCGCTCCAAGGAGACAACTTGTCCTCCAAAATCGGCCTTAAACCTGTTCACAGCTCGAAGCATCTCACTAGCTGGTCTCTACCATATGACAAAGCCATATCGTAAGTATGATAATCACAAACAATTCTACATGTGGACAACATTCATAATAATATTCCACCTTTAAACATTTAGAAGACGAGATCCTAGCACAAAAGGTAGTTCCTTAAGTAACTCCCTATTGTCCTAGCAGTGAATGAAAAGCCATTCTGTATGATTATTCTGTCACTTTTGGTTGTTAACCAGTTTAAGATTCTGAGAACTTTAAATATTTGAATTTCTTATAGGCAGATGTAAGGAAGTTGCTAAAGCTCAAAGTCCATGAATGCTTCCATCTATGCAGTAGAATTGCATGAACACTGAAACAGGACCATGGGCATTAAACTATTTAAATTTTGGTGAAGGGAATCTCAGATACGTAAAAGCTTGATGGGAAGTATGACTCATGAAACACGGCCCAGAACATCAAGAGCCTATTTTGCATATTCTCAACTTTTTATTCTCCGTGCTTACCGATATAGAGGAAAAGTCAAGGAAGCAAGTTTTGGAGGCTCAAAACTTCACCTAATAAGATTCTTCAAACGTTTATTTCCTGAAATATTGATTAATTCAGATGCCTTTTTATAAGAAATGAATAATCTATAGTTCCCAATAGTAGCTCTTACGCTCCAAAACAAGCCAATCTAAGAAAGACTGGATCAAATTCCCTCTCAACAATCTGTAAATTGGTACAGAACTTGTCAACCAAACGAAGCCAATATATATATCCAAAACAAATCATTGCCATTAACCTAAACTAAACCCTAGGAAACCTATTCCATTTTTCAAACGCCTTCACTTATCCTTCACACCAGCTTATTAGTAAAAAAAGAGCAAATTGCAAAAAAGATAAATTAAAAAGTGGGTGGGATAGAGTTGTAAGTTGATTGACCTTATAAACGCATTCAGAAAGGACCATACAGCAGAGAATATCCTGCAGCTCTGAGACAGAGTCGACCTTAAGGGCTAGGCAGAGATCTTGGAGCTGTTTCTTGCGACGCTCGTACTCCAACTGAATCTGTTTTCTCTGCTCTCTGTCGCTGATGATCCACGGTGGCCATCGCATTCTCCACTGGAACGGGCCCCAGGACAGTCTAAGGATTTTGGCCCGCTGCTCTCTCATCCATGACTCTACTCGGCTCTGTATGGCCTCCATAGATAGACAAGCAGTGTGTGTGTGTGGTTGTATAAAATCAAAACACCAAATAATTGAATCCGAATACAACAAAATTAAGGGAGAAAAGGAAGAGGATTGAGTGGAACAAGCGTGTAACGGACTTGGACATGAATAGGTGGGGAGGGGAGGAGAATGGAAGGAATCTGCGTGTGACTGGAGGAAGCATATGCCTCCCCCCAGTTATCACACACAACACCCGGTTTCCGTTTCCGCGTCTCTAATTTTGCTTCAAAAACTGTTTATTTTATGGGAATATCACTCCGCCAGCTATCTCTAGGCTAGATTTATAAGGTCGTCTAAAATGTCAAATTCTAATATTTAAGATTTCCTAAGAATGAATTCTCCTGACTAAGAATAATCAGATGTAGAGGCAATTGACAGTATACATTTAGGAAAATGGTTTAGGTCTTTAAAAAAATGCCTAAGGTCTTTAAGAACATTTTCCTTATATACTGGCATTAAACTGAGGTTTGTCATAGATACACTTGATTTTGAGTGGATGGATTCATTATATGTTATGTGCTATAAGGTCTCTTAAGTATAAAGAAGCATTGAGTAGCTTGCCTCTCTAATAGGGTCTCTCGTAACCTAAGATCCTTAATAATTTGTGATAATTAAGTCCTCCATCTTATCAACGGTTGGTACCACTCAAGGAAAATCTATAAGAGGGAACATTTATTTTCTCTGTCACGTAAATGTTGACAGGTCCATAAGGGAAGAAGAAGGATAGCATAGGCACAGAGGGCAGAGAGGGCTCATAAGTACCACAATGCATTCTCCAATAGTAGGTCATTAATGAAAGATACGGTCAGATATGGTGTCTAAATTTTAAACAGGAATGGGCAGCAATGTAAGCTCCATTGGCTGAGAAAGATGTGGAGTTAATAAAAGAGGCTTAGGCAAGAGAAGCTATTTCATTAATGGTAATAGGTGTTCTTCCAATGGGAGGAAAGTGTTAGGTAGGTCAGCTATCGAAAGGATGAGAACAATAGTTTTAGGAGGAGCAATAAGGTTGATATCCTTTTGAAGTTGAGAGAGGAAATAAGCTAAAATGTTCTTATGGCTTTTGATATGTTTAACTATGAATTTATCAAGGGATAACCAATCTTTTCAGCATAGCAACCGACTATATGGTACATGTTTTTTGTTTAGGTCCAGTACTTTTAGGAAGGACTTATTATCTATTTCTACTGTAAAGAAATAAGGGCTGAGGTGGAAACTAAATATTTCTATACCTCTTTTTACCATTATAACCTTTATATAGATTGCGGGATACTGCTTTTCTAAGGGTTTAAATTATCCACTAGTATGTCCATAGTAATACCTCTTTCCTTTTATTTCCCCTACTAATATTTCTCCTAAAAAATCTTTACTAGCATCAGTTTACAAGATTCTTTTTCCGTTGTTAGGAATCTTTAGTGGAGGTGGATATTGACTCATCTTCTTTAATTGCTTTACTCCTTTTATCTAGTCAAGGCCCTGTAGTGGTAGCTTTTTCTTCAATAGTTTTGACAACTAGTTGATATATTCTAACATATAAAGAATGAAGTCCCTGATATAATTGACAATTCCTGAAAATTTGGATATGCTTAACAATAATGTTTGTGTCCGGAAAGTTTAGTAGTTCACCGGCTTTATATGTCCAGGCTAGTAGAAACCATCATGAAACTTCATGGCTAAAAATTCTATGTCGATTGATGTAATTTGACTTTTGCTAGCTGAGAGCATGATCTTATACTTCTTTGTAAGATCCAAATTTTGTTTTAATCGGCTTGATGCTTTTATTGAGTTTGAGAATAAATTAAGATAACATTAATGTAAATTAAAGCACTCATCTTGTCATGACTACTTGAAATAGTAATTGGGCAGCTTTTAGCCTAAATGACATGCTTCACCACTGATTTTCAGCATCGGGAATGCAAACTATTGTCTTATGCTGATCCTTTAGGTTAATACTCAATTGCCAATTCTAACTTTTAAATCAAACTTTGAGAATATTTTTTCCTCTTTCAAAAATAAGACCTACGTATTTATCTTGGCCAAAGAAAACTTATCATTTTTTTTAAAATGTATTCAAAGGCTTGTAATTAATAACTAACATTTTTTCCTTTATTTTTTTGCCCTTTTTTTCAACATAAAAGGCTTGACATGCCCAATCTAATTTTTTGGTTCAATAAGTCCTTGTTTCAAAAGTAGAGCACAATCCTCTTGTGCCATTTTCAAGTTATTTGGATTCATTTCCAAATGAGTTACCTTTTTTAGATTAATGTCCTCACTCTTTTTTAATAGAGATTGAAACGGTGATTGAATTGTTCATGACTTCTCAGGAAATATTGCAAGAGTTTATCCCTAATATCGTCATTTACAGTGGGAACATATTGTAGCTCAAAGATGTCGCAATCTTCAATGTACACTTAAAAATCTATTTTTTGTAGCAAATTCCTTTTGGTGATTTTTGTAATTGTTCTGTTAGGAAATAAACATCCATCAGGACCAAGAAGATTGCTTCCTAATAGTTTTGTCTAAAGGATACAGCTTGGAAACAACTTTATCCTAACCCTTCTTTTTTTGATAAGGTCTATCTTGAAGGATTTGCCATCAACCATAGTAAAGTATTCCTCATAAGGTTGTCATTCTTCTGTAGAAAGAATATGTTGTCTCATAACATTTCTACAAGAGCTTGTATTTATGTAACCAATAGTTGGGATTGGTCGGTGATACTTCTCTAGAAGCAACTGGAGCTTGACGTATGATCATGTTACTGTTGGCTTCCTAGGCTCTAGCTTGAAACAAGATTGCTTCATCATATACATTGGTTCGTCATCTTCTTCATTAATAGAACAGTCGTCATCATTAGAAGATTCACTATTAGGTAAATTGTTCTTCAAAAAGAGACTTGATGTCCTCATCATCTCTTAAGGACACCATAGCTTTAATAGATTGCAAGATTTTCATATCTTTTTTAGTATTTTTAGCCACCTTTTTGCATAATAACCTAGTTGTCCAAAAAAGTAACATTGGTATGAATTTCCAGTTTATGAAGCTATTCGTTTTATAAAATTTATCTTCTTTTCCTCTTTTTGTTAAAAGGGGAAACTCAAAATGATTTTCTTTCGAAATGTTTCTCCTTCTTTGTGTTGCATTCACATTTTTTCGTATCTTTGCATTTGATCTTTAAATAAGGCTTTTCTGCAGGCTTGTTTAAGTTGAGGTCTATTTTTTAGCATAACTTTGAAGAACATATGTTGTTAACACAATTTATCTAGCTTTATCAAAGCTAATTAGTATATTTCTCCAACACTTCATTTCAAAGTACTCATGTTTGCTTTGTCGATCAATGAGCTAAAGATCTCCAATGAAAGAATCACTCCTAACAAGGAACTGGTTTCTGACAGTTTTAAGACTTGCATATGTCTGTATTCACCAAGGTTTTGGAACCATTCTCTTAAAATTTACATTATTCTAACCACAAATACTTTCAAGATTTCTTTAAGGCAAATGTCTGGTTTGGTCATTTGAAGGTCTATCTAGGCACTAAATTCAAGCAGTCGATCTCTCCATTTATTGGTGCGACATCTTCAAAAGTGAATCATAGTCATGAAGTAAGTTTGTAGATATGAATTACTTGTGGTCTTACTAGTTTGGTTATTAACTCAGCATCTTTCAAACTCTGGTTCAACTTCTATATGTGGTTAAGAAGAGTGTGGAATAGCCATGTTCATTTGAGATATCTGAGTAAGATCTATAAGCTGCTCAAAGCTTTATGAGCTTTCTATAAAAGAATCAGAATCTTAGCTATCATTATGACTTTCAAAGCTATTTGGAGCTGGTTGAAAGGTAGCTAAGAATTAGCTAGGCATGGGTTCTTTTGTTGTTTCCAAAGAAGGTCTTTCTTTTGGTGAGGTTAGTGGAATTTATTTTGCTAATAAGTTTTTCTTGGAAGGTTTTATTGGTTATGCAAAGGTCAATCTAAACAATACATAAGACATTTTGAAAACTTTTTAGAAATCAGTAGCTTTAGGATACGATGGAGTGTTATAATTAGGTCTTATGACTGGAAATGTCGAGGGGTATAGTTCATATAGAGGTTTGGACTATTCTTTAGCCATATCTGACTTAATTCTTTTAAGCGTTTTTTTTAACTTTTTATATTTATCTTTCCTTCTTAGAGAAGTTTGGTCTACAATAATGCTAGCCAATTTATCTTCTTAAATTAGAATCAAGTTTAGAAGCTTGATTGATTAGTTGTTGATGTAATTTCCATACTTAGAGAGTTATAACATCAACCTTTGAATTTATTCCTTGTGTCAGTTGCGATAGATCATTATGTTTTGAATCAATTCAGCAAAGGAAATTGGTTTCTGCTACACCATTTTGTGTATTTCAATTTAGTACTTCTTCTGCTGGAGAAATAGGTTCATGATTGTCGTATGGATTGATATATATTAATATTAAGTATGGGCTCATAGATACTCCAGTGGTTTTATTAGTCTAAGCTTCCAAATGTGGAAAATCTTCCTATATGATATCATCATCATACAAGGTAAAGGTTTGGAGATTTCCTTAAGGATTGGCGAGATTATTAGCATACAAAATCTTATTCATATCTAGTATTCCTTTCCAACTACTTTTAATAGTTAAAGAGATCCTTTAGTTTATGCTTAGGATTCTTAAGACCAATCCAAGGTCTTAAGCCATCATCTTTCTCAAGCTTAGGTTGGATCGTCTTTTAGGGTTAACCCTTAGATCTTTCCTTGGACTGTTTGCTAGACTCTTCTTTCTATATTAGGGCATAATCTTCTTCATTTCTATCAAAATATTCATCCATCTAACCTTCACAGTCTAAGTCGCACATAAATAAATCTACATCCTATATGAAATGTACATTAACATGGCTGACATACACCTTATGTCCATCGGGATAAACAAAGTGGATTAGAGGACCATTAATTCCTTTTTCATGAGAAAATGTTGGAGTAATCATCATTATTTTCCCAGAAGAGGTTCTAGATGATTCT
>JAOSBO010000004.1:20012075-20037831 GCA_027563915.1 Erythroxylum rotundifolium
TTCATATACCTATTTGCACTATAAGGATTTATGATTGTCAATCAATATAAACCCTCTCTTGATAAGAAAACATGTATTTAATAGTTTCAATGGAATTATAGTCAAACCTCTATGCCTTTTGAAGTTGCATACCTCAGACCATTAGATATTAGCTTTATAACCACCAACATTTTCCCCAACCCAAAGGAACTTTCTATCTTATCAATTGTTTTATTCACTACCCTCAGAATAGCAAGATGTGTAGCCTAATTTATATTTATTAAAGATAATGCATCTATGGTTAAGTGAGACCCAATAATAAGAAATAAAGTTTTCATGCTCCATCTCGAGATTCTAACTTTTTTCATGTCCACTAATAGGTTGAAACTTCTACAACTTATTTAGTAGCAGCTATTAGAATTTCAAGATAAGTGAAAGGTAAAGTCAACTCCATGAAATGAGTGATGTCTCTTACCATATGACTTAGGTTCTTTGCACTTTTGGAAATATAGAAAGAACATTTGTTTATGTTGATATGCAGTTCATACAATTTTGAAAATATTTTGATCGTCTTCGTAACTACTGATAAAGAAGCTTTGTATAGGAGTTGATAGTCTAAATTTTGAATTTCTATAGAAATCATCCTCGATTGAAGCCAAATTTGTCTAAGTATTAGTAATAAGATGACGCAAATTCATACATTGTCCCTATGTAAAAGCTTGAGGCTATATTTAATCACTTTCAGTCTCTGAGTATATTTATGTTGTCTAGAACCATGCATCTTAGAAAAATACCTGTCCGTAGTGCATCTTCAAAAATTGGTACATCAACAAGGAAAATGTTAAATCTAAAATGGCTTCTGATTCTTATTGAATCAGTTATGACAATAGTTGGTGAGTGATCAAATAGGCAAGTGTTAGCAAAAACTGGGATACCTATTTAAGAATTGTTGAAACCACTAAAAATTGTTTAGACTCCTATCTAACTTCTTCCTGATAAGGTTATTTCCTTATTGGTTGCTGCTCCATGTGAAATTTTTTTTGTTAAGAGCTACATCAGAAACTTCAACATTTGACAAACATTTAGTTAAATCCTAACAAAGAGTTGTTTAGATAAGGGCCCTTGACTTCTTTTATTGTTACAATGGCATTGAATTCACTACTCAATAGCCATAGTTTTTTAGTATGGTTAGAGATCATCTAATAACATGCTAAAGGTAACTTCTTTGCCACATATTATTATGAGAATATATTAATGATATCTGATAAGCACTCCTAATGGTTTTACATAGAGACTCAATACAAATTACTTGATCTATAATGCAGGTTGTAGATACCTCAGCTGAGTTGCTATTAAATACACTAGGATTCTACCATTAGGGTTTTGATCAAAGTTTGTTAACTCTTTCCAATTACTATGAAGTAGTTTCAAAATTTCCTAATTCATTACTTTAATTTTGGATTCCAAAATAGCCAAAAGGTTAAACATATTTTTTTAATAAGTAATTTCTTAGCAGGAGCATTAGCTTCTTTAATATTCTAGGCTACAATCTTCATGTCTTGTTACTTTGAGTAGGTGGTTTTATTTTCCTACTCAAGTTTCTCCTCAACATAGTTTCAAACTCTCTCTTAGAGATATTACTATCACATAGTTATCCTAATTCCTTGTTAGCAACATTATCATTAGCTTTTCTAACTTTAGAGTAGTATAGCTTTCTTCCTCTGTGTTTTGCACAATTAATAGAGTTTGTAGTTCTATTGACTTATTTCGAATTGTTGATTCCTCCCCCTTTTTGTTCTCTGTAGGTTTAGTTTCAATTTTCTCCATTTCCTAGTCTATCTTGTTACTTTAATCAATGACTTCCATCTCATCTACTTTCTCTAGTTCATTATGGAATCTTATCTTAAATAACTTTCCAGTAGTAATCCATTTCTTTCGAAGACCCTCAACCTCAGGTTTCCACACATATATGACTATTAAAGTATCATCCATAGCATAATGGGCATAGTTTTAAACAAGTGAGTAATTGAGCTTACCAACACACAGGATCTTGTAAAATTAATTCTAGATACTTCAACAGTTGCTTGATCTATACAAATGGGTTTCCCAATGTAGCTTGCAAGATAACTTAATCCTTTGGTTGTCCAATACTCCAAAGTAAGCTAATCCATAAAGGAATGTTCTCTTGCTTAATCTCTTTTATTTTCATACCAAGACTCAACATCAACAATAGGAGTGGTTTGATTTAGATATGCCAAGGACCTACTTCAAACAACTTGGATACAACCTCTTTGTTTAAGAATTTGAAGAAGAAAGTATCATCACTATTGACTAGAATATCCATCAAACCATATTGCTTCTAATTAGTGAATGTTAATTGCTTCATCAATAGTAAAGTTATCCTTTTACCAAGAAAAAAGCCTATTAATATTACAAACTATTTCTGTGCACTTGCCATTAGCACTTCTATAGTAAGTGAAACCCCTATTAATATTGCACACCATTTCTGTGCGCTAGTCATTAGCAATTCCATAGTAATTGAAACCACTTATTGATCCTTAATTTTTTTTAGAGGAGAGTAGCTTAACCTAAGAGTCGGAACATTGTCACTGGCCACTAATAGCTGTAAATTATCTTTTCTAGGTGTTTAAGTGTGTTTTTAGGTGTTTCTTAGGTGATTATCATGTTTATAGGCTTAGAATTGTGCTATTGTTAGTGTTTGTATGTATTTTAAGTGTTTGTGTGGTTTAAAACAAGAATTTGATCTTAATTTTATGTTTCATGAAGTGTTTGATTTGTTTGTGAGTGTTGGAAATCAGATAATTGAAGAATAAGGAAGATTTGAAGCAAATAAGGGATGCATGACCATATCTATGGCCATATAAGTCTTTTAGCCCATGCAGAATAGCGAATTTTGGAGATTTTTGAGATATACATGGTCTAGTGCATGACCTTGTATTTCTACTAAGTGAAACAATAGAATTTCAACTTTTCCAATACATGAGTTGTTTTTTAGTCCTTTGACATTTTGGTGCTATTTTTGGAGCAAAATTAATTGAGAAAACCTTGGAAAGAACCTTAGAAGCCTCAAGAACTATTTAAGAATGTGAAATACACAAAACAAAGGTAGCAATCAATATTAAAGAGTGGATCAAATGTGGGAGTTCAAGAAGAACATTTTCGAGATCAAGTCTTCAGTAGAGTTTTTCTTCTTACCCTTTAGTTCGTTCATTATTCTTGATATGTAATCTGAATTCAAAAATGTTAAACATGTTCAAGAAGTTCTAAATTTCATATTAGGATTTATTTTCTGATTTGATTATTGTTGATTTCAATACATATTGGATGTTTGTGATAATAGTTTATGCTTAAACTTGACAATAAATTGAGAGAGTGAGTCAAAAATAATCATAGTTGGATTGTGCAACAAGAGTTGGCAGTTTAATTGACCCATAATTATCAAATTGGTAATCATTCGAAGAGAGATCATGTTTGAGAAATTAATTACCTAATAGATAGCTTCAAATCTAATTGAGAACGCTAGGGATAGATTTATGAATTAAGATATTACAAACCTAAAAATTTCAAATTGCAACCGATTTGATGCACCAAAATTTCCCCTTAAGAACAATCTCCATGTCTAAAATTACCTCCTAGTGTTTGCTCCCCCACTCTTGCTTCTGAGGTGCATCAGCCCATGCATCTCTTAGAACCCTAAAATTGACTATAAAAGGACGTATTCAAAGGCAAGAGTGGGGAACTGGACATTAGGACATGATTCCAAACATGGAGATCATTTTTAAGGGCAATTTTGATCCAAAAAAGTGGAAAACACGAATAAATCATCGAAGAATCCATCAGAATACAAGATCAAATCTATACCGTGTAAGAACATTCAATATACTTAAAAGGGAGATTTAAAATTATGAACCCTCTATTTTCTATTAGTTTTTTTAGTTTATGTTTGATTTTTTGTTCGATCATGTGTAAGTAAACTTCTTGTTAGTGTTTAGGCTAGATGAACTCTATATTCATACTTTAACAATGCCTTGATTCTTTTATTAGTGTAATTGGTTTGATTAATATATTATGATCCAAAATATTAGATCATAACCTAATTTCATACATAGAGATTAAGAAATCCTGATTATGAATATATCTAATGTAATTGGAAGGTGTCGATTGTAACCCTAGAGATGGGATGACATAAATCTTCCAGATTAGGGTCAAACATAATAAATCAGTAAATCATTCCTATAAACTTTAACCTGAGTAATTCAATTAAAAACCTTAGAATTAGTTTCTATTAAACTCAAGGTCAGCTATTAGCATACCATAGGAATTTTCACAGTTCAATAAATCATCAAAACAATTGCATAATAAAAGACCAATCTATTAAGGGTTTAGGGGGATTCGAAACTTAGATACTAATCTTTTGATATAGGTAGTTTTCTTAGTGCTTCCTTAATTATGTGATTCAATCTTGCTAGCCATTTATTGTACTTTCATTAGTTTTATTTTCTTTGAAATTAAAAATCAAAGCCAATTTCATAAACTAGATAATAGGAAAACGGTAATTACTAGTACTAATAGTGCTTGTGGAATTGACTCGTACTTGCGGTAAAATAATATTGACATATTTAGAAAAAGCCAATTAACAATCCTTGTGGGATTGATATGTACTTATCAGTTTTAGCTACAGCTACACTATCCACCTATGGTTAAAAACATATAATATCACACACATTAGTAACTCTCCCATTGATAAAATGGCATAGTTTTAACCCCTCTAAATATTTAAGGAGATCCTTTCAATCAGCTCATCATTAATTCTATTAACACCTTAACCTAAAGAAGGACTAGAGAAATTGTGTCCCTGTAATCAACTCAAATAGAGCTTGAAGTCATTTGGAAGTGATTTTAAAGTGGCAAGTAGGGGGAGATCAAGTAGGAGATGTAGAGAAAATATCTCTAAACATTTAACCTAATCTTAATGACAATTCTTTCTTAGAATGTAAAAGGTCTCGATATCCCCAAGAAGCACTAGGTACTTTGAGATTATCTTAATGAAATAATACCTATGGTAATAGGTATTTTAGAGATAAAACTCAATGTTGATAAGTGTAAAAGGCTAGACTTATTGGGAAAACATTATCGATTTATTACCAATCACTAAGCTCATTGCAATAGAAGAATAGTTATTACCTATAATCTAGGTAGAATTAAAGTTTCTATTCCTTGATTATAAAACAACATTCATCTCTCAATAAGTTACCCATAGGTGAAGACTAGGATTCAATTAAAATTTGCGCATGTCTATAATCTTTCTTTTAATGATGTATTATATGGGATAAGCTGAAGATGATTCACTCTTTTGTTGATACCCTTTGGATAATTCTAGGGAAATTTAGTAGTACCCTTTTACACTCAAAAGTTGAAGGGAGTAAAAGCTTAAGGAACTTTAATGAGGAATTTAGGAATTATGTAAACCATATAAAATCTAAGTATAAAGGAAACTTTTACATTTGGAATAACAAAAAAGTGAAAAATGGTTCATAAGAAATAAACTAGATAGAGCTTTGGTTAATGAATCTTCGGTTTCTAGATAGCAAGGCTTATTTTAGCATCTCTCTTTTCTAATCACACTCCTATAGTCATTTACAATATTTTCATAAACTACTAAAGAAGAATCCCTTTTGCTTTATAACTACCTAGTAGGAATTAAAGGATTTCAATAGGTAGTGACTAAGGGGAGCCTAAGGTAGCAAATCCTATATATGCATTTGAAAGCTTCAAATGGTAAAGAAGAAGGTCAAATACCTAAACCACGCAAGATATGATAATACTCAAATAGTTGTGGCCATAATGTCATAATTTTAAGTATCAAAATATTGGCCTTTAGGAAATCACGACACACGTCCATTTTATTCTCCTTCCTTATAATACACTTATTTTTTATTTTTTTTAATAGTTAGAATCTTAATGTGTCATAATCTAAGGTTAGACTTCAAACCTTCTCATTTACAACCTTTATATTCTTGTTATAGGCTGCCAACTTTTATGGCCTTATCATGAGCATTAACTATCTCCCTTTAGGTTAAGCCTTTGTAATTCTACCTAGGATATCTTATTGTAAATATTTTGCATATATAAGGACCTATATTACAAATTATTATATAGCACAAACCTGAAAATGCAACAAATTAAAGATAAAAAACTAATCACATTTTCAACGTCGAATTGAATACACTTGTACGCGTCCGATGAGTTCATAAAAAAATCTTCTAGTCTCTAGGAAGAATTGGGTTTCGATATAGCTACATATCAATCATGGCCTTCTCAAAAGCCAATTTTTTAGGTTCAATGTCCCACTTGGAGATGAAGATCTCTATATCAAGCTTCTTTCCTTCATTGTTAATAGTAGTGTCTTTTAAAGTTGTTTGTCCTACAAAACTCTATATAGGCGTGAGGACTTTCTTGGCCAGCTCATTATAGACATCAATCTCAAAAACAAAGTTGACTTATGTAGCCTGTAGGTCTTTCAACTCTTAATGCCCTTATGAGCTGTAAAGATAAGTTAAGTTAGGTACATCCCTGTAAAATTTAGAAGTCAATAATGATAACCAATACAAAAACAAAGAAGTATGAAGAAGCAACCTATAGGCTTATTTATTGATAATGTCAACCTATAAATACAACTCTTCCTCTAGTGTAAATTTCGGAGGATAGAAATGGATTCCTAGTGTTCAATAAGTGTTACACACATAAGGGTAGAAGGGCATCTAACTATTATCACTTTTTAAAGGTCCCATCCTCTAAGGCTAAAAACAAAATTCATTTCTTCACCCATGAGTCCCCTTTGGCAGCTTCTTCAAACTAATCCCAAGTTTAGCATTCAAACTCTACCAGCATGGGATCTTAACCAAGGGACAATTTAATCAATAAATTTAAATAGACCTATAGTAAGCTATATGTTTATTAGGTGGAAGACCACCTGGAAGGAAAGAAGACACTAGAAATGGAAGTGGGGCACATCTGGAAATACTTGTTTCTTTTAAGACTTAAAGACAAAACTCATCAAGAGGAATTCTCATCCCACTGAAAAATTATCATCATAGAACTTGATATCACTACCTTTGACAAAGTAAGCCTACTCAGACATGCAAAGGTGCTTTATTTTGAAATAAGTAGGAATGGAAAACATTAGCCCTCTTTCCCTTTAGATCAGATAATTTGATTATATCCTAATAACCCTCTACCTTAAATTTAATCGTTAATTAAATATAAGGAACAATAATATGATAATCTCTATCCTTGAGTCAACTCACCATATGTAGATATTCTACACCTTTCTAAATTCAAGTTTAGAAGTGCTAGAATTATGACTTCAAACTACTTGAATGACACATGAAATCCAAGAAAAGAATCTAAACTTAAGGGAACATATCGAAGAAGCAAGTAAGACTTAAATGGAATAACCATAGAGTAATGGAAGAATCGGTATAAGATATATAAAAACTACTTAAAAATAAGTAAAGGTCCTACTAAAAGAGATGAGAAGTTATTTATAGGATCTTTGGTGTTTTTGATTAATGGTACATTGATAACTAAGATTCATGGACCTTTTCGCTTTCCTAAGATGGTTGACACTTTTGCATTGCTCTTTTTACCAAAGATTCATGTTGGTTAAAGATGTGTTAGGTGGTCACAAATTGTTACTCTGTTAGAAGCCAAAAGATTTCCTTTCCGTACAAGAGGCTTCCTACCAAAGACCCTTCACCTATCTGTCATAAATGATTGGCTACACCAACACATACTCTAGATTTGTAGAAGTTCCATCGATAAGGCTTCTAGATAAAACTTGTAGGGTAATTGATAATAGAAAATGTAGCTCACTCTTTAGTAATCTATTGGCCCATCCCTTCACATTGACAAGTTTGACATGGGAATTTAATGTCCAAAACTCGAACCCCTTTATGTTAATAAATCGATTAGGGGTATTTAGTGTTCGCCATACGAGTTCTATGTGACATGCATACAGACTCCTTCCCTAAAAAATTAATACATAAAATATTGCACTTAAATTTATTGGATTTGTTTCAAAATTTTTAGTGTTAAACCTTAAACTCTTAACAACCCCAACGAAACTGAAAGAATTAGTTATGATTATTATTTGATCTCCTCTTTTCTAAAAGGAAGATATTTATACTATTTTTATTCTTATTCTATGATATAATGATAATGTTCTTCTTCATATGAATCTATTTTCTATATGTTTTTACATGCTTATTATATTTTTATGTTTGTATGTTTTTGGTTTTTTCTCATTTATCAATTTTCTAAATAAATAAAAAATTAGATTAGATCTTCATTATAAATTTAAAATGGTCTTTTTAGTAAGAAATTTATAATAAGAAGAATACTTATTTATTAGAATTCAATACTAAGTCTTCTAACTTCTCTGGCTTAGCTCCTCTCCTTAACCATGACCTTTATGGAAGTAGCTTCTTTTGTTACCTCTCTTTTAAGTTGCTTAAACTACTTACCTGTTCTCCCTTCTTCTTATAATTCAAACTCCAATTCTCTTTTTAATTCACTGACCAGCTAAACTCTCTAATCCAACATTGCTCTTATAACTCAACTCATAACTTAATAATCCTGTAACTTCTATAGTAAGATAGCTATAAACCATAACTCTTACTCGACTCAAGGTAACTCCCTAAGAAGGAAACACATGGTCACAAGTGGAGGAGGATCTACAACCAGTTAAAGGAGAGAAAATGGTTATCTCTCCTCCCCTAACAATCCTCTAAGTAGGGGTTACAATATGGACCTACTCCCTTGTTGGTTACTTTAAAAAAAAGAGACATCCTTAACCCCTCATAAAAGCTTAGACCAAACAAAAGTGGAAGAATTATGGCTTGGAATCAATCTTTATGAATGAGGAGGACTTTTATCTATTGAAATTTACAAATGAAGCCAATGCCTTGAGTATACTAAAACAAGACCTATAACACATCAATGATTTTTCAATATTAGAAACCTGGATTGACTCTTAACATGAATAAGCTAAAAGTAATCCCTATTTACACTCACTTATATATTATTCCTCGTAAATATTAGAGCACTCTAAGAGTTAGCTATTTAGTGAGATTAATAGGGAAACCACTATATATAGACTAAAATATTGCATCCTTAAGTAGAATTAGATATGCAATGATTTGCATAGAGGTGGAAATAACCAAGGAACTCCCTAACATCCTGAGGTTCACAAGGTTAGATGAAGCATGAGAACTCACTGAAGAAGTCATCTTAGTTTCATACCAATATAAAAGCCAACCAAACCAAAGGATAAAACCAACTTGGAGACCAACTAGCAATATATTTGATATACAAGATTTAAAGGAACTTAATGGAGATGTTTCTTCCAATAACAGCATCCAAGACATTAATTAGGATGTAAGAGTTCTGAACAATACTCTAAAAGAAGCGATAGAGGTGATGTAAGTATACAAAGGCTATCAAAATGAGGATGCTAATATAGAAGTCTCCCAATCACCATAAAGGAACTCAAAAAAATACCATAAACATACCTATAAATGTTGGAGAACAAATTTAAGGGTCCAATCAACATTTTGGTGATCTAAAAGCCACAGAAAAACTTGCTCTACTAGCCATGAATATTAAGGAAATGCAAATGTTCCAAAAGACTTGCCTAACCAAGAACATATTAAAAAGGAACCTGAGGCCATAAACAAACTTGCAAAAAGCTAATAAGGACATTTAGATGGCCTCCTAGGAAGAGGAGAAAGCAACTTAGGAACCATAACCCCTGTTGTTTTATAACTAAGAAACAACCTAGGAGGAAAACGATAACTTTTCACTAAGCAATATAAAAAGATCAAGAAGGAACGCCAAGGGTAGAGTCCGTAACAAGATCTGAAACTAAATTTTATGTCAATTATTTTTTGGAATGTGAAGAGTATCAACTCCCAAAAAAAGTTTAATGAATTTTTATGTAAAAAATAGCAAATTCTAGAAACTATAATAAAAGAAAGTGAGCTCAATACAAGCTTGTGGTTTTTTGGAAAAATATTGGAACATTTTAGCCGATCACCATCATCATGTCAATGGGAGAATTGTTGTAGCATTCAATCTAATTTGCTAAAAGTGATTGATATCAAGTATTCTGCTCATCTCATTCACTTAGACCTAGAGGTGCTAAAGAACTAAAGAATTATTTATACTATCTTTATATATGATACAATTTTTTTCTCCTAAAAGGTTGAATTATGAAGGGACTTGGCTAATATCTATGGTGGTATGAATAATCGTTGGCTGATATTATGAGATTTTAATAGAATACTATATTCATGTGAAGTAGAAGAAGACAACAACGGAGTAAACCTCTTTAATAATGGGTTTAGAGAACGTATAAGAAAAAAAAAAACTTTATACTTGAAGTTTGATAGAAACCTCATGGCCTAGAGCCAAAAAAACAAAGTGCACGGCTGTTTAAAAAGAATTTGAGTATAGTTATGATAAATGATGCCTAGTTAAATCACTTCTAAATAGTAAAGCATATGTTTTTGCAGTCCCATATCTTCATATCACTCCCAGTAGGGATCATAATGGGCCAATCTTCTGATCTAAGACATTTCTATTTTAGGCTTAACAACTACTAAATTAATCTTAATGGATATGAAGAGGCAATTGCTAAGAGGATGAATGAAAACATAAAAAGATTTAAGGCGTTCAAATGTACTAAAAAAAGCTCAAATTTGTGAAGAAAGAGCTTAAAAGTTACGAACAAGAGGAGACTTAATAGCACTTTGGAAAATATCAAAATTAAGAAACTAGCACTCAAACAGGCCCAAATGAGAATTTATACAACATTTCAATATCTAAATAAAATTTACCACTTGACTGTATAACTATTAATAATCAATTAAGATTATATTATCATATCAAAAATTGAAAATTTCTAAATCTTTATGTTTTTAACAAACTTCCAACGTATTTTTACTTTTAAAATAGCTTTTGATTTGTGCAGGAAAAAGTAACTTAAAGAATATAGAATATTTTTAATAAATTTAATTCGATTATAAATAACTTTTTACAGAAGGAATACGATAAGGATACACCATTTTGTACGGGAGAATTAAGTTATATTACATGAGATTACATATATCTTAAAAACTCAATTAAACAATTTTTTATTATTTAGTTGCAGATAAATTCATGATAGAAAGCAAAGGAACCCAAAAGGAGACGTGAAGTAAGGAGGTCAGCTCGAAGAAATTGGAATGCCTCTTCAATTATGCCTGCTAATATACAAATTTAAGTATCCCATTCGTCATTGTACAAATCAAAATTGCTTGTGCAACTGCAGCACGGAAAAATCCTATAATCCTCATTTGCCTAAAAATTTATCCTCTAAATTAACAAATATAAAACTAACCATCTCGATACCATCAGCCTCTCTCTGTTGTACCAAAAGATAAACCCATAAGGACCTTTTTGTTACTTCCTCAGACAATATGCATCAACGATGATAAGCATTATGCATACATCTGTTGCTATAATAATTCGCTTCAAGGACAAGGAATCAGATGCCATTAACATAAATCAGAACCACTCAACCTTCAAAAAAATGATTCGGACAACATATCCAAGCAGAAGAGACCTTGAATGGCCTGTTAAACTGGCAGCAACCCCAGAGCAGCAGGAGGAACAAGACATCCTACCAGCATACCTCCAAGTCCTGGAGGTAATAGCCAAATCTCGCTGAAAAGAAAATTCCACCCACTTGGGCAATGTCAGTACGGAATCACGTATGGAAGTGCAACAATGTCTGCACACTTCTGTCGAGCTTCTGCCCAGACTTGGATTGCTCCATTAGTCACAGGAGAACCAGTCTCAAGCTTCTTTGACTTGTGATCACTGCTAAGAAGCCATTCCTGGTCATAGCAATCAGGCCATTCATCCATTTTAGGTACAGAAAGTATCCGATTCAGATACTTCAAATCAGGATGTGGTGGTTTTTGATAGACCTCACCATTCTCGTTAGCTGGTGCATTAGCAGAAGATTGCCTCAGTTTGCAATCATTAGTTTGCAGGGGTGTTAAGAAACCATTAATTTTGCGGTCCATAACATTGGATCTATGATTATCAACTAGCCCCTGCTTCTCAGATGTAGGTGGAATAGGAGTTTGGCATTGTTCCAACTTATTTCCATTTTCAATAACCAAGTTACAGAAAGAGACAGGCCTTGCTAATTTATTAGGACGTTCTCCATTGCCTGTCAAAAAATTAAAGGCCAAGGCAAATTAGTAAGCACAACATAAAATAATTGTTGACGCTTCACCAATGACACGGAACCCAAAAAAAATAGAGGGCTGATATAAAGGATGATACTATGTCTATATTAAGTTTTAGTTTAAAACCTGTCCAAGAGTGAAATGACTCATGCACTGAAGAATATATACTTAGTCGACCATCTAACTATAGCGAACATCTATTCCTGCAACTAGTGGCCCACATCTTCAAGTAAGTTCCATTCAACATAAAGAAATAAAGGTGCTGCACTGCAAAAAACATGAAAGGACTCACCAGGTAGATATCCATTGATCTCAACCTCCTTTCTTTTCCCAAGATTTTTCTCAACAGCAGAATTTGTGCTGCCCAACCTGGCAGGATCAGAAGATCTAGGAATCCAAAAATCCATTGAGTCCTTGCTACTTCCTTTCAGTAGGGGTTTACTTTCTTTGAATTTAGCCTGATCATTTGTTGGTTCACTCACCTCCCTCACTTTCGCCTCCTTTTTCTTTTCTTTATCTCGTTTTTTATTCTTTGCTTTTCGATCCTTCTCAGGATCTCTATATTTGTGCCTGTCTCCTTTATTGTCATTTTCTTTGTGCTTACTCTTCTCCTTCCTTTCATTTTCCTTCTCAGTGTCCTTCTCCACCAACTTGGTAATTCCTTCAACTCTTTCTTGACCCATACAAGGAAAACTCTGACCAAATGTTTTTTCCTCACCTCCTGGATCATCGTGGTTTCTTTGTCCACTGAACTTGCTACAATCTTCATTCTTATCCTTGCGCTTTTGTTGCTCCTCAAATTGGTTGAGGTAAAGGTTATCCAGTGCCCACCCTTGCACCTCAACTCTCCTTTGCTCTGCTTCAGTGATCTTATGAAGAATTTGGCTTCCTGACACCCTGTCTTCCTCCCTAATTCTTTTGACCAGCTCATGCACATTCTTAGAATCATTGATATCTTTATCTGGCATACTGTTAGAGCTGAACTTCTCCCCATTATGAAACTCTGATTGTCCTTCAAGTCTTCGCTCATCATAAACCTGCCTTTTCTCCCTAGCCTTCTCCTTCTCCTTCTTCTCCCTGTCTTTCTCTTTTTCCTTGTGCTTCTCTTTTCTGTCCTTATTTTCACTATGTTTTTCTTTGCTTCTATCTTTGTTCTTTTTCTCTTTGCCCTCTTTTTTTTCCTTATCTTTCTTGTCCGCTTTGTGCTTATTCTCCTTGCGCTTCTCCTATAAATAATATTCTAATTAGAAACAACCCAAGCAAAAATGTTAACAGATTAGGAACTAGTTGCGAGAATGGTAATATACTTTGAATATATACAGAGGTTTCGCATCAATCAGAAAATACTGTAGTACATGATCAGACAGTGTAAAAGAAAGTTGGTATATGAGGAAGATAATGACCCAAACACAACAAAATATATACACACAGCGATGTAAGAACAGCCCACTTCAACCCAAAAAAAAAAAAGAAAAAAAGACGGGGGCTCTATCAGAATTGTCTAAACTAAGGTGAAAGTCTTAACATTTCTTGAGTCCTGAAGGAAATATACACTACCTCAAGGGCCAACTCACGCTGCTGAATTAATATGTTTGCCTTACAGCCGAACCAAGATTCTTACACACAAGTCATAAAGTTAGCTTGTCTCCTAAATCAGAATTATCGAAGTATAAACATTTGCATAAAAGCTTAGATTTCAAAGAAAATAATTTGGCAAGAATTTATGCCATATCTATGCAGTGCTGTGGGAGAAATTAAAACAAATACTTCAAATTTCCCCCATGAATTGCAACAATTGTCCATAATCAAGTTTTTTTTTTCCCAAAAATTAAGGATTTCATTGGTTTAAGATATATACATTCTAGCGTACAAAAGGTCGAGGATAAACTAAGAAGCACAGAGACGGACACGGAGACACGACACGGACACGGACACGGGGACACACCAACTTCTAAGATTTGGTGGACACGGACACGGCATATATATATATATATATTATAAAATTTAGAATTAAAAAAAATTTAGAATTCAAAATATGATATATATTGATTAATGTGTTTCAAGACTTTTAAGATCTTGATAGTTCATATATATTTAGTACTTTATAAGGCCCTCTAAAAAACCATGGGGCATAAATTTCATTAAGTAATTTGTCTATAATCTCCTATCCAAAAGTAGAATTAATCATTCACAAGGGTATTTAAAACCAGAAAATCTAAGTAAAGTATCCTCCCTCTAATCACTTTACTCTCAAACATTGGCATTGGCATTGCTTTATCGGCAAATATAACCGAGCTGTATCCAGCCGTGTCCGAGCCACCTTCAGACGTGTCCAAGCCGTGTCCGAGCCGACAAAAATTAATTTTTAATTCGGACACATGCAGACATATGTCCACTGCGTGTCCAGTGAGTGTTCGTGTCGGACAAGTGTCCAACACGTGGACACGGCTTCATTTTGCCGTGTCCGTGCTTCCTAGAGGATAAACCAAAAGGTCTAGATTACAAAGAGTTGTGGTTACAATAATCATCTACATTTTAAAACCTAAGGGATACTTATGGGACCACATAACCAGTATTACTCCAATCCCCTTGTCCATAATTGTTGATACATCAAACCGAAAGCAATCACAGAAATCTGTCCGATAACTGTGAGAAAGAAGACAAGCTAGAAACCCAATCTGTGTTCAAGATAATCCATTCCATTAAGCTGCCATTTTCTGAACACCAAGAACATTTTTCTTTCAGTAATTTATATTTACTTTTGAGGGGCAAAAGGGGAACGTAAGCCGCCAAGCTATTATGAGATTACCTCTACATTTCACATGATTAGACAAAGATGCAAGGGAATATGTCCGGAATGTGTTGGGCTAAGTACAACCAAAAGTACGTTAAACCTTCTTTTACATGTCAAGATACCCGGACACTGGATACATAAAAATACACATGGCATTAGAATATGATCTTTTTTGGCAAGTTCACTAATATGTATGACCTGGATCAGAATGAGGGTAATTATATACACGAACAAAAATAAGTTCCTCAATTCAAAGATTTGAAGTAACAAAATGCATAGAGAGCACATTATGCATATCAGTTGTTGCATCCAAAAGAGCTATTTCTCATCTATGCCGCGCTATTTCCAGCTATACAATATAAGCAATAACGGGTGCGAATATCAAATGCTCTCCATCTCAGAAGCTTCAATTAAATACATAGGCATTTGTAATCAACTTCAATTGCAAGATAAAGCAAATGTGTCCAACATAATAAAATGAAAAGAAAAATTCAATCTCACATATAGTTGCAACATGAAGCTATACACTTCTCTTACTTATTACATACACAGGAAGAAAAACTAAATCTCACATGTAGTTGCAACATGAAGCTATACACTTCTCTTACTCATTACATACACAGGCAAAAAGATATTTAAGCCTGAAATATAATCTTCTTGTCCACAACAAAATCAAATTTGAAGCTTTTTTTTGGGGGGGGATTGTGACTTATTGATGAAAGAATTTCAATATTATACATCTCCCTAGAACTCATTTCAACTAACATTCTAAAATAGCTAGTTCTTGTTACCTACAGCCCTGGAAATCACTTCTACTATCATTATAAAATAGCGATTTACAGAAAATCCCATTACTTCCTCACAATTAATCAACTACAGATACTTTTAGCTTACAAAACAACGCTCTCAAAAGCGCAAGCATCTACTCAGAAGTAATGAGGAATAACCACACTATTAATGCCACTGGGGCAGGAAACTAAACAGAATAACTTCATCTAAACAGCAGTGCAGCTTATTCATAGCATGTGCCCTTCTATAATAAGGATTATTTACTACAATTACAAATATATCATATAATGGAGAAAGCTTTTCATATAATGAAAAAAACTTTTCATTTCCATTATCAACAGCATAATCAATTCTTAACAGTTGTATAATGATGTCATTAATCTGAATAGGTTAAGTTAAATTCACATATCTTCCACATGAAAGTTAGCATCAAACAGAGGCATCCAAATCGCTATGTACTATACATGTTAGCAAAATTCAGTCTGTCTTTAGTTGGACTTCTTGACATTAAAACCTAGAAACCTCCATGATGACTATCATCACGATACTACAGCAAAAAATGGCCAGGCTATCAATTCTAACATCTTACATTTAGACATTTCAGTTTACTAGCAACTAATCTCAAACGATTTCCAACTACTCTAAATTCACATGGTAACAAAACAGTAGCAAGCATAAAAGTATAACAGTAATTTTTTATGGAAAGAGGAAAAAGTGAAAAGTACTTTAGATGAACACAACCCCACCACTTTTTTACATGGTGAGTTTATAAATCTCCATGCTGCGTTCAAGTCAATTTCAAATTCAAATCTTTCGAAATTTAAAGTGAAAATTAAGTATGCATAGCATGTTCAAACTCCAAAACAAGGAAGCAAAGGGCATAAAAATAAGAAAAAGCATTTAATAATAAGATGCTCGTGGCTTTCCCCATAGACAAGGCAGTGGGAGTGAGTTCTATGCAAAATCTGCATCAGACACGTGTTCTGGTATTGTTCACATGAGACCTTCATACATTCAGGTTGGTGGCTAAATCTTCTTAAGGAGTAGAAAGTATGCTCGTAACTTGAAACAGAAGAAACGTGACACTTCTATAATCTGCTAATATCAATCAGTGAAGATTCCAAATTATATGAAATAATTCTAGAAGCTGACTTGAAGCAAAATTTTCCTTTCCTCTTTTGATTTTATCCATGTATTCCTTCCTATATAGCTAATGGAGTTTCAGTAGTTTCCGGTTGTAATTAGGTAAAGACCTAAAAATTTAACTTAAAATGGTGAGATACTGACATGGATTCAAATAATGAGGAATTTCCGAACGGCCAGAAGAATATAATGCAGAGTTGAAAGCAAATCACGCTAGCAATAGCATATTACTAGAGGAAGACATTGCAACCTTTGCTAGCAAGTCAGTATCATCAATTGTAGCCTTCTTTTCATATCCTGGGGGAGGAAATGGAAAGCAACGAGACATTGCATGTGAGCTTAGAAACAGTAAAGTGGGATTGGTCCACCCAGCAAAAAGCTTCGCTTAGTTTCCTGCACTGGTGTTCCAATAAAGGAACAGAACAGCGGCCATTCTCCTGTCCATGCACCATGTCCCTGCAATCATTTCCAGCTTGGAAATCACTCCATGCTTTTCCAATATCACCTTTCAATCCACAATATTCAAAGATGGAGATTTTAGGGCGTGCAAAAACTCAAGTCACAACTCGGAATCAAAAAAGAACCACGTGGAAGCTTTAAAATGCCCGATCTTGCTGGACCAGAAAATGAACAAGCTCCTTCAATGTCCAGATAAGTAGTAATGCAAACGAGATAAGTCCATGGGAAGTATATTTCAGAAAAGCCGAAACTCCAGAGCAATTTGATCCTGCTTGTTCGCCACTAGGACACTAGTGAGATTATAACCTGCTCACAAGTTAAACCAATATCAGGAGCTTCACTTAAGCATAGGAATCAACGAAGTCAAGCAATAAATGCACAGACCCAAAAACTTGTACTTAATCCCAAGTTCCGAAAGAGCTACTGGTTTTGTTCCAAAGAAAATCACGAGAAATCCCCTCTCGAATATCAATGTGCAAACTTAGAACCACAGCTGTTGATCCCAGAAAGCACTACTTCTGTTAGGTGTAATAGTAATAGAAAACAAAATATACCATCCAATCCCCAGTTTCCTATAAAGAATATCCTTTCATAACCCTAATCCCTCAAAAACCACAATTAGGGTTGATTTCAGTGATGATCAGATCAAACCCTAGAATAGACGAACGGAACAAAACTCAGGTCAGGCACAGAACCTAGTTGACAAAAATCCGTAATTCGAACTTTCCAAGCCGTTAGTAAACAAACACATCTGTAAATAAAGTCATATTTTAAAGAAAAAAGTAAAGCTTTATGAATAAAAGTAAAGAGGTTCGATGGTAAAAACAGAGAAACAAGGAAGCCTTCACACAAATTTTTATTTTTATTTTTGGTTTAGGTGCAAGGGCAATGTATAAGTAGATGGATAAGATCCCGAAAAGGAAAATCTATGAAGAAGAAAATGGAAGAAACACAGTGAAGAAAAAAAATGGAAGAAGCTTTTCAAAGTATGTCCTCTCTCTTAATCCTCCCCCACCTACCTGTCTGCTAATCTTTGTAATCTTATTTTTCGGTTCCTTTGAGTTTTCAGATCTTCTATCATCAAATCTCAAAAATACCTTGTTTTTTAAAATATGGGTCTATTTGTTTCCGGCGAGAAGGGGGGTCTGTTTTTATCTCCTCTCTCTACCTTCTCTCTCTTAAGTTTTCTGAGACGGTTGTCTTAAAAGAAACCCCAAAAAGGGCATAAGAAGATAAAAGAGAATGGCAAAGGGTATTTATAAGCGGAGAGAGGGAAAAAGATGGATTAAGAGAAACGTGTCAATGAGAAGAATCCAGACACTGAGAAAAGGAGGGTGTAAGGATAGCCACGGCCACAGCGTCAGCCTGCTACTCCTCAAGTTTTTATCACTTGGGATTTTGCTTTCAGTTCAAATACAATGGTCGCCTGCTTCTCCTTAAGCTTTTATCACTTGGGATTTTGCTTTCAGTTCAAATACAATGGTCGCTTAAAAAGACTTGGCTCCGTTTTAATTTGCCTTCTTATTTGTAACCCTTGAGGACTATACATTGCGAATTATCCTGTTACAATGTGGAAACTTTTGCGCAAATAAGAAGGTAAAATGCTTACTTTCATGGTGTCAATTAGGCATGAAGACTAGAAATGTGGTAAACATGGTCGGCTAGTTTACACTTTTGTTTCTAATTTTCTATTTTATTTTTAAGTTCAATAAAAATTATTTATTTAAATTTCTATTTTTAGTCGAGTTTATTCTAGTTTCATAAAATTTGATTTTCATTTTTTATTTTTATTTTTTTGCCATGATCTTATATATTATCAACTAAATATAAAATTTAATAATTTAATAATAAAAGTCATGTTTACTATAATTAAATTATTTGTTTTAATTTAATTTTATAACTACTTTATAAAAATAAAAATTTTATCTTAATAATTATTTGAATAAATTTAATTTAATTTGCAAATATCTTAAAATGTATAAATTTAAAATTAAATTAGTTTTATATTAAAAATATTTATGAATAATTTTTAGTTATTATCAATAGTAAAAATATAATTACATTGACATTAATAACTATTGATAATGGTGGCAAGGAATTTGAACCAGTGATTAAAAGAAGATCAAATAGAAAGAAAAAGATTCCATCAATGGAGCCTATCAAATGATCATCTTAGATTGGAACGTGACGGGGGTAAATGCTCTTGTTAAAAAGCTACTTGTAAGGAATATAATTAAGGCCAAGTAGTTGGTATTTTGGAGACTAGAATAAAGAAAAATACTGACAACTGTAGCTAATTAGAGACAAAAAATCAATATTCATCGGTAACACTATTGTGAAAATTTTATTTTGCGATGGACAAAATTTTCATCAGTAAAGGTGGAGGAAAAATATCCTGGCAAATTTTTTGACGGAATATAGCGACAAAAAACTCGTAATCGTCGGTAAATTAGGCAGAAATGCTTGCCGCAATAAACTAACATCGGGGATTTACTGACGAATCTATATTTTGTCAATGAATTGTTGACGGTATAACCGCTCCGTCGACAAATTTACATGGAAATGCTTGGTTCAATAATCAAGCATCGGGGTTTACCGATAGTAATGTATTTTGTCGGTAAACTTCCGACAGTGTGGCCACTCCATTGCTGGCTTCAACTTAATTGTTTTAAATAAATCAAAAAAAAATGCCAAACAATGTTGTTTTTGTTCCCCATTAAATACATACTGAACTCCCTCCTCATTTTCTCCTCTGTGTTTTTGTCGTTTTTTCTCCTCGCCGTCACTCATCGTAGTGGGTCATCATCGTCGCCCGTCCTTTTCTCCTTGCTGTCGCTCACCCATCGCGTGTCATCGTCGTCACCTTCCTTTAATCATCAGTTGAGGTAATATTTTGTTCTTTGATTGTTTTTTACGACATTGATGAGTTTTGTTTGTTTCTGTGTTTTGTGTATTGCTTTGATTGTCATTGTCTTCTTTTCTTTGTTTTAGTTATCTACTTTGGTAGTCGGACATTCTATCTCCGTCATCTTCTTCCTTCACATGCTTCAGTGACTTCTTCTGCGTGTCGGTTGACATAAATGGGTTTTGTTATTTACTAAGTTTTTGTGTACTTGGTTTAATTTGAGTATTTGGTTGTGGTTTGAACCTCCCATTTGAACCTGCTACATTTTGAATGTAAATGGCCTACACGGAAACTTGTTTATGGTGTGAACTTTAGTTTATGGGTTTAAATTTTAAGTATTGTTAATCTTTGTCATTAATACATTTTCTTACTCATTGTGTTTGATTGTTCCATTCTTAAAGTTAGGTTTATCAATGAATTAATATAAGATGAGTTTGAATTATTTTTAGCGTCTGTTGAATACCTTGAGATTTTTTTTGGTTTTTTGCTCTTTTATAAAATGAGTGAAGGACTAAGAAAACTATAGTATCCTATTAGTGATCTTTTGCTATTTATAGAAGATGTTAAACTTCCTTTGCAAAAATTTACAGCAATCAAAACATCGTCTAAATATATTAAAGAGCAATAAGTTAAGAGTCTTGATTTTTAACAAATAAGCATGGTTCATAATTGAATGACTAAAGTCAAAAGTTTTCAACCTAGAAATAAACTCATTGTTCCATATGTAAAATTAAAAAACCTATCCAATCTGTAACTGTTGATATCTAATTGATCTAAAGGCTAGACTTTACGATTAGCCAAAGCAAGGAACAATTTGACTATGACAACTTTAACTTGAGAAAAACTATTAACATAATGAATACCATAAATTTGATTGTACCCTTTGGTAACTAACCTAACCTTGAATCTATCTATAGATTTATTAATCTTAAGCTTGACTTTGTAAAACCTTTTAGGCCTAATACTAGTCTTATTTTCAACAAGGAATAACATTAACTTCAAAGTCAAATTCTATTCAGAAGCGTGTAATTCATTTGGCATAGCATAAATCTATTTAAGATGATTTGTCACAATTGTTAAGAATGACAAGTAGGTGTAAAGTTATATGATTGTGAGGATATGTGTTTGGTGTGTGGGATGATGACAGTGGAGTACAATCAACTGTAAATGACTTATGTGGAGATTGAAATGCATTATATACAAAATCATCCAATCATACAGGAATTTTATATTCTCTTGAACTCTTTCCGATAGTAGTAAAGGTTAAAGGATTATAAGATAAAGAGGGTGAAGATGGAATAAAGGATAAATAAGGGAAGAAACATTATGTTCAATATTTTGAATATTATATTAAGGAGAGTTATCTATAGGTAATATGTCAATCTTTTGTGAAAGTGTCAACAAGTAGAGGGACTTCATAAGTTTTATAAATGCTTTCCTTTTAATGAAAATGCTCTTTATAAAAAACTAGATCCCTAGATACAATTATGGATTTATATGCAATATCATAAATCTTTTAAGCGTTTTTCCTATTGTTATAGCTTTTGAAAATGTATTTAAAAAGTTTGGTACAAATTTATCTTTATATGGAATGGAGTTTTTAATAAAGCTTTTTGGAAACCAAAGTCCCTACACTACTTTGATAAAGGAAAATTTCCACATATAAAATCATCATTAGAAAAATAATCTTGTATTTGTAAATGCTTCAAAATAACATTTAAAGTATGGCCTAACATGTGTTGCCATAAAAAAAATTTGAAATTTGAAGCTTTATTACAATCTTGATAACCAACATATAGTGTTGATATTTTAAAAAAATGAAGTGTATTTCTCATGATAATAAGTTTGGTATGAACAAAAGAATACACTTTTAAAGTTTCAAAAGAGAATGGTGATATATCTAATATATACAATCTTCCAATCACTTAGTCTACAATTAAAAGTTCTTCAATTTGCAAGTTCGCTAAAAAGACAATATGTAGAATAAAAATCCAAATATGAATAATGGAGATTCAAAGAGTTTGTTTACTTATAACAAGTTGAACTTGAAACTAGGGGTGTATAAAGCTTTATAGAGGGTAATTTTGTTAGTAATGTATATGTCTCCCCTTTACTCAATGAGGCTAATATTTCCATCAGGTAAATAAACTGTTATAGGCTATTACAAGAGTAAGTTTAATACAAAAAATCAAAGTTAATGCACATTCCATAAGTAGCCTTAATTTCAGTAATCCAATAATCTGAATATATTAGGTTAATAGAACTTAATACAAAATAAAGTTAAACTTTAATATTAGAAATGCAAAAATCCTTGAAGTGGGCACAATTAGTATGATTATTGCCATCAGCTGGAGCCTTTCCTTTGGCATGATTATTGCCGCGTATATAATATCAATCAAGGTTAAACTCTAATTAGCTTCCTTACAATTTATTTCATTATCACTGTCAATATAATTGTTAGACATATTTGCAAAGTTCTTTTTAGTAACTTTTTAATAGTTGCTAAATTGCCATTTTACATATAATTAATATTAGGTGTTGCACCACTCATTTATACTAATATGAGAATATATAACATGATTATGAGTTAATTTGTTAATTTTTTTGGTTTTTAAATCATGATAAGATGATCTAAGTCCATAAACTACTATAAGAAAACACTTAACTAAAGTTACAATGTGAAGATTATTTATGTCAAAGCTTTTGATTATGTCAACTGGAAGTTCATTTTAGCTTTTAGGATTTCCTATTTGGCTTACTTTAGGATTTCCTATCTAGCTCACTTTAGGATTTTCTGTCTAATTTTTTTAATAAAATGTGAGAACTTGAAGATGTACAACATATCATTTGAGGATGATCTTTTGTTTTCATGTATAGTTAACCATAAAATGCCTTTTTGTGTGCTAGGTCTAATGGCATAGTCAATGATGAGTTTTTATGTTCTTTAATATCGTAACTATTTATGTTTGGGTTATATTTGAATCATTGATGAGTAGATGTACGATTATATAAGCATTTATTGTATGTGGAGTGAGTTTAACGATGTGACATTTATTGCACACTTACACTAAGAAGCATAATGATGTGACTTTCGTCAACAACCGATGTAGATAACTAAGTGTATGTGAAATTTATGGTTTAATATTAATGTTTAATAAATATTGCCTTCTGATAGGATCAAATATAAGAAAGCATTCAACAACAGTCTCATCAGTCTGAAGATATTGATGAATCAAACCTATCTTCATGTAGTGGGTGGTAGGGACCATCGTGGAAGGATATTCGGCTTAGGTTCATTTGTGAACACATATTATTTGCAATCCTTTATGTCCAGTACAGCCGCATCTAGCAAGCGGTCCACAACCAATAAAGTATAAGAGCTTTGGAGAACAACACAAACATTGGCAACTCAATTGCAACAGTAGATAGAGTACATATCTCAACTCTATAATGAGATGGGTGAGTTAAAAGGGAGGGGTGACACCTCATCGTAGCAATCAGAGCATCCGTAGTCACCAAATCAATAGTGTACTTATAGTCATTTCATTTGAATTACAAATACTTATTATGTTCAATTTAATGTTTTGTATTATCAATTAAGATAATTTTAACTTTATATCATCGATCAACTTTTTGTTTAAACAAATTAAATGTATAAACAAAACAAAGTATTATGCACAGATAATTCATAACTGTTTAAGTTGTGCATCAACCATAATCATCAAATACAATTTAACAACGAGATATTTTTAATTTTTTTTGTTAACAAAAGTACGTTAGTAAAATCAATTCTATATACCTACAAAAAACAACAAACTATCAGTAATATTGACATTAAGTAACAGACCGAATAATCAATTCTGTCGTTAAATTTACCGATAGGATTTGCCACAAAAGAACTGTCGGTATACTCACTGATGGTAAAAATATAACTGTCGGTAATGTTCTAATATGCTTATAGATGGAATAACCAATTCCATCTGTAAATCTACCGACAGACAAATTTTGACCGTCGAAAATTTATCGACTGTCAATCGTACAGACAACCATCGGTATATTCACCAATGGTTACATAAATTGTTCGTCGGTACATATATCAATGGACATTCTGTTATTCGTCGGAGATTATTACCTACGACCATTTTTATGACACCTTCATTCATTAGTAAATTTTGTCGTTAACCTGGTATCTTGACGAAATGTTTAGGTTTTTCGTCGGTACTATCCATCGTTAAGCTACATTTTTCTTGTAGTGCAGTTAGAGCAAGGTTATTTGGCATTAAATAGTACATTTTGATGTAGTGCATCATAACACTACTCAAAATAAATAGACCTACAACTATAGCAGTGATGAGTTTAGCTCAATCCCACAGAGAGTGTGTGTAAAGCTTTTGAAATGAAATCAATTGGTGATTAGGTTATGGGGGTGGGGTTATTGATTTTCAAATAAGAAAATAAAACTAAACTAAACTAATGAAAACAAATTAAAGAAAACATTAAAAAATGATGAAAAGTGATGAATATGTTAGGGACTTGGTCATTGGTTTATTCTCGGCCTATACACGATTAAACATACCTCATTAAATTGTTATTTTCATACCTCTCCTAGCAACTATTAATAGTAGGTTAAAAATAAGCTCTGTTAACCCCTTTTTTCCTAAATTCGTGTTTAATTAAGAAGAGCTTGTTAATTAAACCTAGCTATTGAACAACTTAGAACAAGCTCTCTAGATTTAATTGGACAGCCACATTATGAGTTAGGAAAGCAAATTAATCAAGGCAACATTCACACAAGCTCGAGTCACTTAACCTAGGTTATGTTATCCATAATGATTACAAACCATTAGTTGCTACAAATAAATCTCAACATAACAATTACAAATTATATTGAAGATTCTAAAAATATCCAAACACAACAATTACAGATTGTGTTTAAAATTCTAGTAACTGGTTCATACATAAGCAATCGAACTATAATGAGAATAAAGATCATTTATACATGAAAACCCAAATCTATAAGCATAGGATAACACACTATAATAAAATGAATTAGCGACGGAAATTTTCCGGCAGCAAAAAAACCATAGCTATTTACCGATGGAAAACAACAAACCGTCGGTAAATACATTGTACTATTTATATATAGCGACGGAAATATATTATTGTCGGGAATTCTGAAGGGAATGAATTTCACGCAAAATCTCCAACGACTAATAGCGACGACACAACTTTTACCGTCGGCCAAAATTGTGGGAATGCTTCCCACAATTTAATTGCTTCGGACATTTACCGATGGAACATATTCCATCGGTACGAAATATTGTCCATTAGTTAACTTGATTTAAAGTTTACCGACAATGTAACAAT
>JAOSBO010000004.1:20076415-20101521 GCA_027563915.1 Erythroxylum rotundifolium
ATGTGCAAATTTCACTATTTACATGTATGCGGATGCTAAATTATGCATGAACATGGAAAGGCATTTCTAAACGCCCATGGAATAATCAAAATTACCATTCTACCCTTCCCATTGGTGATGGGATGTTACAGATACATTATAAAAGTAGTTATTTCATATAAGACACAAACATTAATCCTATAATTAGGATTAATATTTATGTAGTAATGAAATATGAAATAGGATTAGTGTTTATGTGATATATGAAATAGGAAAATAGGAAATAGTTAAGCTACAAATCATGGGATTAGTGTTTATATTGTAAGTGAAATAAGATAAGTGTTTAGAACACATATTAATAGGAAATTCTAAAAGTAGCTATTTCACGTACGACATAAAACACTAATCTTAATTGAATTCAGATTAGAAGAGAAATAGGAATTTGGATTAGTTTTTATGTCATATTTGAAATAGGAAGTAGGAAATACTTAAGTCACAAATCCTAGGATTAGTGTTTATTTCATATGTAAAATAGGAAATAGGAAATACTTAAGTCACGAATCCTAGGATTAGTGTTTATGTCATATGTGAAATAGGATAAGTGTGTAGAACACATTAATAGGAAATTTAAAAGTAGATACTCCACATACGAAATAAACACTAACCGTAGTTGAATTAAGATTAGTATGAGTATGTGAAATAGGAAATAAGGTTAGGGTCTATGTCATATATGAAATATAAAATAGGAAATACTTAATTCACAAATCCTAGGATTAGTGTTTATGTCATATGTGAAATAGGATTAGTGTTTAGAACACATATTAATGGGAAATATTAAAATTAGCTATTTCATATATGACATAAACACTAATCCTAGTTAAATTAGTGTTTAGCAACAGATTTCCTATTATTATGTTTTCTAACATGATTCAAGCTACTGTTATGTGATTTCAGTTTAACAAAAAACTTCCTATTAATATGTGTTCTAACACTTATCCTAGTTGCTACTGTCATATGATTTTAGTACAACAATTTCCTATTAGTTGCTATGTGATTTTCTTGGCATGGAAATCTAATAGAATCTTTAAAGAATGTAGCAAAACTATATCAACTGATGATGATAAAGAACAATTGAGAAATAGGGAAAGTGGGAAACAAATAGCAAAATATGATTATATCACAAAGAAACACAACAACAAACATGGATATTTATCGAGTGAACAAAATTTCGACATTATCAATTACTCTATCAAACAACACTCTCTAGAACACAAAAAATGCCCCAAACAACACACTTTATAACTTATGAAACTAGTTAACAAAAAAATTGTTCTAATTATTAGAACAAAGGTTGCAGAATATTATCCACAATAGTGTATCTTACACAATTTCTAAAAGCAATCTAAAGCTTCCTCCTTACATTTATTCATATTCCTACAAAAGCCACCAGTAATATGACCTTAAGGTAAACAATCCGATGTAGACTTGAAGCCCGAATTTTTTATTAAAACAATATTGAAGCTATTCTTAACCTCCAAATCCGCTTATAAACAAAGGATCCTAAGCCTTAACAATGAAGAGGTTGAAGACATTCTCTAACAAGTCAAAAGTTTGTGAAGATAAAAGGATGTCCCAAACATTTACAAGAAGGAAAAAGTAGAGCAAATTTGCCAAGAGCATACTCAATATAGCAAGAAGGGAAAAGTAGAGCAAATTTACCAACAGCATACTCAATATAACAATCCAATCCAAACAAAAGCATTTAAGCTCATTAGGAAGATTAAGGAAACTTTATTTTTCGGAAATGATGTAAATTAAAATTAACCACACATCTAGAGCACAAATATTTAAGAACCCTCTAGAGCACAAAAAATGACAAAAAAATGTTAAGAGAATAGATTAAAAGCAAACATCAGAGGGATGAGAGAAGAAAGCAAATGTAGGTAAGAAGACAATTACATGAGAATCACAAAGATGAGAGACGAAGAACAATTGCAGGTGAAACAGACATCATTTAAGCAAAAAACAAATGAAGAAAAAAGAATATAAACACCAAAATAAAACACAAAGACTTTGATTAAGTATCCAGAACACAAAGAAAAACAGGAAAAACACAAAGACGTCGTTTGAGTAGCCAGAACATAAAGACAGGAGAAGATAAATTAGAGTATTTGAGAGGAAATCTTTAGGTTATTAATCTCAACATAATGATGTCGTTTAAGGCAAAAAAATAAACCAAACCAAACCAAACATACCTAAATTCCCGCCTAAGCAGGGTATGGGATTTAAGGCCAAAAAAAAATGATGTCATTTAAATTGTTTTTGGATTCTTCTTTTTTGTTTCCTACAAACATATTTTCATAGCTAAAAATTTTTGCCTCAAAATTTATTTTATAGTTAGACAATGTATTTGATAGCTATAAATATGGAATAGATTTATATTTTAGCTACGAAAAATATTTCATAGCTAAAAACTTTTTACTGCAAAAATTTGTTCCCAGTTGAAAAACATTACCAAAAGTTATTTGCTACAAATATCAAATGTAGATTATTCGCAAATAAGCTTTTGCTACCAAAACAAATTCTTAGTAAAATAAAACATAGCTAGTATTTTAAAAAAACCTGTGAAATGTTTTGTTTGTAGAGGTACTATTAGGCTATGATTTAGAAATTTTGTAGCCAAATAGTAACTATTAGCTACGAATTTCAAATCATAATATTTGTTGTAGTGCTATGTTATTACTTTAATATGTTGCTTTTCCTAATGGGTGTTCATCTTAGTAGTGTTAGACCTTAGGTATAAGTTTAGTTTTGGAAGCTACCCTAGGTATAAGTTGAATTGCTTAAAGGGTACTTATACTACTTTATATGATAAAAATACTGCAAATTAGTTGGTGGTTATAGTAAGAAAATTTACGGATGAATTAATAGAAGATAAAGTTATGAACGAATTGATAAATGAATATAAAGTGTAGATGAAGTGAGTATTAGTAGTTCATACCTGCCAAATCAGTTATTGTTATTTGAGAGGTTACCTTAGAGCGAGAAGAAATTAGTAGACTTAGAAGAGTTGGACAGATAATTAGAGGGGTTGAGAATTTTACTCTTAATTTTAATCTTTTGACCGAGTGAAAGGCTAATGAAGTTTTAGCCTTAACTTAGTCATATTCTGACTAAGGTTGATACAGAGGTTTTGATCATTTAATCATCAATAGTGATTTTCAAACGACTTTGAATCAATTTAATAGTTCATTTAATCCGTTGAGATCCTCATTTGTTCTCCTAAATTAATTAAGGAATTTAGCAAACCTATCCAACATGAAAAAAAAACATTTAAACAATTTAAGAAATTTGAATCCAGAACTATTTTTAGTATACATACAATTAAATGAGGTATGTTGTATCAAACATATTGAAAAAAAATATACGAAATGCTATTTAAGTGAGTTGCAAACTTCTTTATGAAAGTAAGTTTTTTTTTTTTTGGGGGGGAAAGTAAAGGTATTGTATTCCAAATTTAAGGCATAAGCCTTACAAGATGTATAGGAGACTAGAAGTTACATCATAGGAACAAGTGATTATACAATTAGAGAGCATTATAATGGGATAATAAGCCTAGCAGTCCACTCTCAATCAATAGTCTAGCTTGATCAGCCCCCATTACCAGAATTCCCACCTTAAAGCCACTTCAGTTGAAAGTATTTCCTTCCTTAGACATAGTCCAAAATATTCCCTGTTTCTTCCCAATGTGTTAGCTTAGAATTGATCAATGCTAAGCTGCTGTGATTCAAACTTCCTCCTATTCCACTCCTACGAGGTCTCATAGATTCTAGCATAAAAAGCTAGCTTAAGAAGTTTAGAGATCCCTTTTGGAAGCTTACACATAAGCCAGTTGATACTCAGTTCATCCCTATAATCACTCAAGTCACTGCTATTACATGCATTCTTTATTTTTCTTCATAGTGATCTAGTATAAGAGCACAAGAAGAATAAGTGGTTCCTAGATTCTAGAAGTGAGCAGCATAATGAGCATATGTAATCAGTAGGGTTTTCAATCCTGATTCTATTTATAGTTAACAATCTGTTCAACCATGTAAGCCATGTAGTAGTAGCATATCTAAGATTGTTTCCAGGAAACCAAGGAATTTTATACCATTGTTTCATAAGTTTTTGAGCCTTAAAGAGCTTCCTTACTGACTTGGTAGAGAACTTCTCCAAAGCATAAGGTGCCAAGATTACTCTATTTCCTTCTTGTTAATAGTTAGGTAGAGCAGCTTTTAGCTAGTCAAAACCTCTCATGTTGATGCTTCAATTTTGATCAGTTATCAGATCATTCACATTGGCTTGGGGCTTCAGCATACCTTTCGAGTGAAAGAGGTTAGGATGCAGGTATAGAGGGCCCAATTGCGCTAATTGTCAAATTAAATGCTGGTGTTTTTCCTATTTCCAATAATGCACTTTAAAGCAACAAGAACTTTCCCTCTCATCTTCAATAATAACCCCATAGGAAGTTTTTGTATTGATCCCCATTCCATAGGAAGTTTCCCAAAAGTTTTTCTATATTCATTAGTATCTTCCCTGGAAGGACTAAGTGAGAGATCTAATAGAACTTCGTGCTACTTATCACCACCTTGACAAGTTGGAATCTGCATGCGAAGCTTAGCTCTCTATCATACCAGGCTCTCAACTTCCTTTTATTGAAGTTTTAGCAATTTAAATTAGATTAGATTACATGATTCATTTGTTTTTGACATATTTATTACCTCAAAATAATTGAATCTTCAAACTATATTGCTGAATTTTTAGTATAATACGACAAGATTTTTATTTTTCAACGATTCTAAAAATTAATTTTTAACATTTCCAACATTTTGAATGATTTTGAAGTTCTAACTTTGCACATTGCATAAGTGAAAAAGATTGAACTAGACCTTGGTTGAGAAAATGTTGTTATCATCATGGAAGCGAAAATGATGAAGCTTTATACAAAAGAAGACTCGAGGCTATGGTGTTATCGTACTCCATCCTCATGGGATCATCACAACACTATTGGTTACAGATAATGACCTTGGGGAAAAGGTGAGGGCATCGCCAACAGTGGATAATCTAGTATCTTGGGCTGTAGCGACCCAATTGTGAATCCTGATGATTGTGTTACCCCCTCCGATGTATGCTGAATCGCACTGCATGCAAAAGGAGATGCAACGTTTTCCCACCATGAGACTGGGCAACAATTATATTTAACTGCATAGAAAAGCAATAGACTACCACAGATAAGTGAGAACGTCAAAAGTTTTCATTCCTGAAATCCCATCCTTCCCTTCTCGCCATGTACATTATTTTTTAAATCCATATATTAGGCAACGTAGGTAAAACGTGATACTGCAAACTTCTGAACGAACCTGCACGATAATGACAAGGATGACTGAACCGGAGAGTGAATTTCATTTTGGTCTGGGGACAGCAGTGACCAAAAAACTGGAGCAAGAATGACCACGAAAGTAAAGGAGTAAGAACAGCTCCTAATCAGAAAAGGAATTACAACAATAACAACTGATATTCTACTGAGAAATTCCAGAGCAAAAATGAGGCCTAAGCATGAGTATTAACAATGCCATTTCAGATTGCTTGAACCAACAACCTACATATCTGATTCAGCAATGAGACAACAAAAGCCAAACTCTGACGCTAATTCCAGTTGAAAACAAAAAGTTGAACATCTTTGAAAATTAATTCTTGAACCAAATATCAATGTAAAAGAAACAAAAAAAGAAAAATCAAACCTGGTCCAGTTGGGAGGTGTGGACAATCAAAAGGATTACCAAGGAAGTATTGAGGGGAACTAACCTCCAACTAAAAAAAGATGCAGTGCGAGGAACTTTTTCTAATCCAAGTTTCCCATTTTATTATTAGGCAAAGGAAAAGAACAAACAAGTACCTGACTGTTCTTGATGATCTTTGAAATCAGAGCAGAACAAAATGTCCTGCATAAAAAATCCACAAGCTCTTAGTGTAAAGAAATTTCTTTCAGAACACACAGCTGATTACAGTATAATTAAAGGATATGGCTGTATCAAGCAGCATTTTTTAAGGCAGTCATAAATCATTACCTTCCGCATACCTTGAGAAACATTGCAAACTGCCTCTGCAGGGAAAAGGAGAAAATGTTAATTTTTTCCATTCTAACACCAAAAATCCAGATAGACTGCACCAATAATCTGAAAGTAACTCAGCCAAAATATTGCACAGCGAAGATAATTCGAGATTCGAATGGATAAAAAATTAAAATCAGATGTCAACAATGTATTACCCAAGTTTGAAATGCTGGGTTTCACTGCAAGAGTCAAGCCCAGAAAACAGTCATCAGTGTCTGCTCCAAAATCCCAAAGATTTAACTCAAGATTTGGCTTCGCTCCTGTGGAGTTGAAAGAGATTGATATAGAAATCATCGATAGACACCCTCTGCATGCTTATTGCATTAAATTTTGATTTTAGAGAACTTACCTATGTTATTAAGCCTTAATTCCAGGGGATCTCGAATTGGAAAAGAAGCTCTCGTGCCCACCTGTACAAGAAATATTGGTAAATGGAGGATCAATAAAAAATACGGAAATCAGACTTTAAAGCAATACTTACATGGAAAAAGGGGTGTTGGAGTGACTGATCAGCAGTTGGCCTCTTCAATGGGTCCCATGAACATAATTTCTGTAATAAGGGATGACGGAGTGAGAAAATGAAATACAAGAAATAAGTTGACAGCAAATGCAAACTTTATACTATAGGGAAATTTCTTAAATTTTAAGCTGTATCAAGACCCACCATGATCAAATCAATGGCTTCAGAGCTAGCATTGGGAATGATTTCAGATAGGTTGGCAGGCAAAATCTATAAAAAGAAAATAGAGCAGTAAACAGCAAACGCTAAGAGAAGAGACAACCTCTAGAAACTGGGTACAAGGATTAGATCAGCTACCTCCGAATAACTAATATTCATCAGCACAGTTATATTTTTTGCCTCGCGGAATGTAGTCCAATCGGGTGCACCAAGAACACAGCATATCTTGTATAATTGATCAACCTCACTGTCAATAGCAAGCTTATTTTAGGAAATTAAAACATGAAATCTGAAAAAGAGACCTTATTTCCATTCTGAACGCCACCAAATCACAATTTCTTTACTACATCAGTGGATTACTCCAGATGCAAGTGATCAAAGAGGCAGCAATACAAAATAATCCGTGAAATCTTAATAATAATAATATTGATACTCTAATCATACAGATTGGTAAAAGTGGAAACACATCACACACAAGCCCTGCAGTAAAGATATATGTGACTTCTTTTAGTCTGTGCACAACCATACACAAGTATGCATTAAAGAGGTGAGAGGTTTTACACAGCAAAAGAGAATTTCCAAACAGTATTTAGAAAGATGAAAGACACCTCTATACAGTGACTTTTAGAAGCACACTTACTCGAATAGACATATCTTTGCCATATTAGTGATAAATGGGAATATATAAGTGCCATATTGGTGATTTCTAGCAGCATAGGAGTAATATATATTCATCTTAGCCTGGGAGCTTATCCAATATACTCAATTGAACAATATCATCTAAGATGCATAAAATTAGCTTCATACCTCTAACTATATTACTTAAGAATGCTATGTGATGACATACCACTATAATAGGAATTTTTAATGGACTTTATTTAGGCACCAGTTCAGAGATTAGTATATTTCCCTTCTTAAGACTTCATGACCTTCCCTATCACTTATTCTCCATTTAGTTAGGTAACTAAACTCCACATATACATTGTCATTATCAGTTTTTTGCAAAATCAACTATCTTGTTTGCGCAGTTTTTCTCCAAATCTTAATTCGCTCTCTTGCTTTCCCTTTCCCTCCATCTAATCTATCTTTTCTTTCTGTTGTCTGTTTGTCTGTGATACTGCGCTGCATCTCTAACACACTACAACAGCAGTCCTAGATGTGCAAGAGAGGATTGGCTGAGCTGATCTCAAATAAATTCATTTCTTTGCATTTTGCATATTAAGATTTTTATACAAAAAGGAAACCTCTGAATCACCTTTCACCAGGAAAAATAGGAGTCAATGTAAAAAGCTCAGCTAGTATTGCACCAACTGCCCACATATCTGTACAGATTGTCAGTCGTTAGTCACCAACAAAGAAGAGGAAAACCATTTCTATACTAGCCCAAAATATTGATAAACAAAATGTATTCCATCTCTAGATGGAGTAAAATCAATATATTCACTACAGTGGTAATATCGTCATGCAGCTTTGCATCTGCCACCATAGTTCTAAAGATCATCACATCTTTAATAACATCAGGAAAAAGCTTTTTGTGTGTACGGCTGACAAGTTATTGAATTTTAAAAAACTTAAGAACTTCTATAGATAGGAAAGTAAAATTTTAAACATGATAATCTGACAATAGCTAATGTAGGTTAAATTAGAACAAGAAAGTCATCTTTTAAGAAAACTAATGAAAGAAGAACAAATGCATTTTTAATAGTACAGATGGGTTTTTATTAACTAAAAACTGTATGTGTGAACAAGCCCAACTCTCAAGTGTCCTAGAAAGTTTGAAAATTCCCATGTCACCCAAAATAAACTCATAATTGAATTCATGCAGTCAAATTCCTTCATCTAACAAAACCTGACTTTCAAACCCTAACATTTAAGAAAATCAATGAAGCACTTAGCAAGGGTTTATTTCATCCAATCACCAAGCCCAAGCCCCCATAAAATCTTTGATGCCATGATTTCAAATGAATTAAGAGTTTAGTTTGCTACAAGCAACCAGAATCACCACCATAAATATTCAAATATTTATTTTATTAACTGATAATTCAATAAGCTGTGAGCAGGTGGAAGTCTCAAAGAAGCAACTCCCTGAACAATTAATTGATAGTGGAGCATCAGATCAAAGAGGAGGAATTAGTTAATCAATGATGTCCACAGTTAGTTAAAAACTGCATTAGTTGTAGAGAATTGAGAAGAATACCAATTGCAGGAGTGTATGTTGAGGATTGTAACAAAACCTCTGGAGCCCGGTACCTTGTGTATATTTGGAAAATATTTCAATTGAGAAACAAAGCATACAAAATCACAAAAAAAATTTTAAAAAGTCTGAGAATAAATTAGTGAAGATGACTGACCACCGGGTAGAAACATATTCTGTGTAAGGAGGCAGTGACAGAACTTCTCTAGCCAGTCCAAAGTCAGCAATTTTTAGAACATCTTTTGTCACCAGCAAGTTCTCTAATAGAAAATTGAATTTGTTTAATTTGTCAACAGGATCTATAAGATTGTCATCAACATAAAACTATAAAGGAGAATAGTAAATCACAAGCCCTCCCACCTGGTTTTAAATCTCGATGAAAGTATCCATTTCTATGCATGTGACTCAACCCTTGGAGCACTTGAGAAACAAAACATCGTATCTCTTCCTCTGAGAAAGGCTTTTCCCGTTCCCTCATTATTTGGTACAAATTATACTCCTAGAATAGTGGAGGAAGAAATCAAGGATTTGCAGATGACAGAACATTTAGGTACTTTTAGAGCATCATAATTGTAAGCATGGAGTAGTATCTGTTTCATGTATCACAGAAATTTTATCTGAACACCTTGGAATAACCTCACAGGAAGACAAAATTATGCATCTTCTTTATTCAAGCTAACTCCAACTAAATTCAAGTTCAGCTTAATTCAGTCTATCAGAGTTGGGTACAAATAAGCTGCATATAAGAATCGTGCTAAATATGTTAAACATGCTTCAGCATCAAGTTTCAATGATAATAGCGTGCTCCAATTCGCTTAAAAGGTGTAAAATTGTTTGGGCTTTTCATATTAGAAGTTACATGGTATATGAGCATTAAACCCTATGGGTGTCCAGGTAGATGGGTTATGTACATGCTCCAAAATGGACCCCATGTATAAAAAGCAGGCCATGTTAAAACGTTAAGCACATGAACGAAATATCACTGACCATGTATTCAAAAATGAAGAATAGGTCATTGTTTTCCCTGACGACCTCTTTTAACTTTATGATATTGGGATGATTCATGCTACGAAGGGCCTGCGTAAGAAATAGCCTCAGGGTTTTAAGAAGAAATTACCTAATGTAAATTAGTAAACAAAGATTACAATAGAGATACCTTGACTTCTCGTAAGTTCATGCATTCTTCCCAGAAATAGAACTTTCTCTTCATTCTCTTCACGGCAACCTAAACTCAAAATAATGACCATGCAAGATTTTAATGTCATAAAATAGCTAATCAATGACAAAACAAGAGATGGTTTAGCCTCAGAAATCAAACAAATAGATGTTCTTTTATACAAATATGATCAGAATTTCAATTTAGTTTAGAACAAGTGAGAGCAGTACATCTATCTCTGGTACTTAAGTCTCCCCTTCCCAAGTAGAAATCAAATACAATTCAAATCATAGCAAAATAAAGAAATGAAGATCATGTTTCCATACAATTTCATATGTATCTGTATTGATGGCCTTAAACACGCTACCGCATGTGCCATCTCCAAGCTCTTGCAACAATTTATATCTGAGGAAGTAATGGAAATTTTATCAACAGAATTGTGATACAAAGAACAAGAGGAAGACAAAAATCATTAAATTCACGTCCATTTTGCAAAAATACGCACCTTTCCATTATTATAATTGTAGGAGTCAAAAGCCAAAAACTTGTCAGTGGCTTTCTATGAACCACCTGGTAGAGGTGTCTACTCTGTCAACAGAGTGTGAATTACAAGATTGCAGAAACAAATTAGTGCTAAACTGTAGCTGGTTATGTACAACATGGAGAGGAATCCAAATCTCATCGTAGGAGTGATTATAAATAAGCCAAAATGTTATCAACATGCTTAAGTGCAGCTTCTAGAAGCTGCAATCCGCTGGTGTCATCCAAGAACAACCAGAATTTGATATATGATAAGACATGGGCTGAAAGGCGCCTTAAAGCTGGTGGATCAATCCATTTCTTTAAATTCTTCTGAACAAGGTCTGATTGTCAAACACCAGGGCTGAACTGCAAAACAGGGGAAATAGGAAACGTTATAGAACGGCATTAACATAAGAACACGGCAGTATCTTCAAAATTAGAATTATGATTAAGGAATGCTTCCAAGCAACAGGAAACTAATTCAACCATCACTAAAACCACACCAGTTATCCTATATTCCTATATAGGTCCCCTTACGATTACAACAACACATGTTGAACTTCAGCTAGCAATCAACAGAAAATAAGAGCTAAGAACATACAAATGCAGGTTAAAAATCCAAAAGATCTCTGCTGTGGACTCGCTTCACAGATTGTTGACAAGAGATGGAGATTTTCTTAAGGAATACGCCACCGACAAACGCCTCCACCCAACCAAGCCTAATTCAGCTAATAAGTTTATTAAGATTTTCATTTTGTGTTGCAAGAATTGAAAGAAGAAAGAAGGCAAAGATTCCAAATAGGATGTCTTTCCTATTTTGTTCTCATATGTTTCATTCACGCTCTCCAGTTTCTCGGAAACCAAACAGAACTCGGACTGAGATATCCAAATAGCATTCTTGTTTTGCAGGGAAGCTAAAAAGATGAAAAAAGAAAAGAAAAAAAAAACAACAGAAGAACACGTTCACAGGAGGAGGGAGGAGAAGACTCACCATGGATGCCAAACACAGCAATCTAAGAGACTAGCGATCTCAAATAACCAATGTAGAAAGCTCTTGCGTCACAAGTAATTAGGGCGAGAGAGATTGGATCAGTGGAGAGAGGATTGGGAGCCAAAAGAAAAAGAAAAAGAAGATATTTCATATATTAGTTTATTTTTCTTTGGAAACCAAGAAAGTCGCGTGGTTGTGGTGGGAAGAAGAGAGGTCCCGACCTTGATACAATCCAATTTTCAGGTGAAAGTACCAGACGCTCTCCCAACCACTCCAATTTTTGACGGGATTGAAACAGAAAGGCTGGGGGCTTTGAGGTCATTAAGGAAAAAGCAACGGGGCGATATAGTCAGAGCACTGGGACTATTTGTGTTGATTTGGCGAGCGGTTGATACGATTCTTGACGAGAGGGGCTAATCCGTGACAAGCAGCTTAGCGCGTGAGAGTCGGGTCTGGACCGACCACTAAACCCGGTTCGGTTGTCTTATTTGCGAAGAAAGAAGATTCGATTGGATTTGGACGGCAAATGGATCGAATATTGGAATTTATTCTCTCGACTTTCTTATCATCATCATTTTCTAAACGAAAATTATTATTTTTGTTGTACTTTCAGTTTTGACTCCTAAATCTGTCACCACACGTTGAATCCTGTTTGGTAACATTCGACTCTCTACACTTCAAAGAAATTAGATAATTACACTCATTCTACAAATTGATAGCAAAATTTTTTCATTTTAAATCTTAAGTCATCACAATCTATTTATATAACTAAGACTTACATGGTAATTCACATTTATCAATCTTCTTAGTTTCAATTCAAATGTTTAAGATAGGAATTAAAAATTTTAAAATAATTTTAAAAAAACTTTAAAACCAGTATTCTTTTATTATAATTATAATGTCATTTCTTTAGAATTGAAATTGCAATCCAAATAACAATAAATATTAGATTGAAATTAAATAATATTTTTGCAAAATTGAAAACATCTTCTGTTAATGAGATAAAAGTTGAAAGGCCCTTTACGTTGCTCCCTTAGATTTTCTCTTCTTTGGCTTTTGTAATTCTTATGTTCTCGTTTGTTGTTAGTATTTATTTGCTTTTTTTCTTTTTTAATGCGTGTCCTTTTCTAATTTTTTTCAAAGCTCTTTTCCTTCCCATGTCTTTTGTTTCAGTCCTTTTTTTTTCAATTTCTTCTTGTCCTCTTTTATACAATCCTACTCTTCTCTTTTACCTTATGCTCTTTTGCTCCAATTTTTAGTTTTCTCCTCATATTTCCTTTTTTCTCTTCTACTCATATAATCCTAATATAAGAATGCACTAACTAGATTAAATCAATCTAATTCTTAAATGGAGATAGATCTTGATCTTACTAGTAAAAGGCATTATAAGTCTTTAGATTGCAGAAAGGATATCAGAAGAAAATCCAATTGGAAGAAGAAGACCTTATCATCTCCATCCTAATGTCTATTCTATTATAGAATATTAGAGGGTTTAATAACCTAACCAAGCAGCAAGCTTTGTTGGATTATCTTCTTACTGCCAAACCATGCCTAATAGGTTTAACAAAAAGCCTGTTGAAGGAGAATAAATATAGGAATCTCATCTTTCAAGGAATCAATAGCATATTATTATCAGTCAATGTTGTCACTGTTATGGTCGATTAATTATAGCATTTAATCCAAAATGAGTAGAAATACTCCACTTCATCATTACTCATCAATTGATATATCTATCTAGATAAGGCATGAGAATTGCAAATTTCAAGTCATATATGTCTATTCTTATAATCATTGATTTTAGTGAACTTGCTTATGGAATAGTTTAAAAGATGTTGGAGCCACTTATAGCTCCCTTTAGATCATCCTTAGTGATTTTAATAGTGCAATTCACCCTTCAGAGACTGAAGAAAATGTCAGTTTTAGGAATTATACATAAAACTTCAAAGACTGTGCTAGTCACATTAAGGTAACTGAACTTATAATGGAAGGAAGCTTCTTTACTTAATGTAATAAATAGAAAGGAAGGAATGTTAAACCATATAGAGTGAGATACTCTGAGTTCTCCCTAAGAAATTTACCATAGCGCCCTTATTTCTTTCATTCCAATTTATTGTTTCTGGTTAACTACTCTATAAGGGATTCCCCTCTTTCTTTCCTTTTTGGGGGCTTGCCCATGGAGAAACTCCCCGATGACCATCTATGATCCCCTAGAGCTTCTGCTTCAACTTTAAACTTTTGAAGTTTGTTATAAAGTCTAAGCTGGTGACTCTTGCCTGAATGAAAAGGACTTTCCTACACTTGCTCACTCGGTGGTAGATTGGGATGGTCCTCTAATCAAATGATACCCTTTACAGGTAGATTGGGATGGTCCTCTAAACTATTTAAAATTTCAGTTACTTATTCCGTTAACATAGGGATTTAGAGAATGAGATTAAGCTATGATGTCAAAACCATTTATGTAAGAACCCATAAATCTTAGATCATTTTTGGTGATATGAATTTTATGTATATCTAAATGAAATTGATAGCTTCAAATTGAATCATAAAAGCATTGATAAGGAGTTGATTCAAGTGGTTAATCATATAATGGTTTTAAACTTACACTTTATAAGACATTTCTACTCTTGAAGTAATAAAAAACAAGGTGAATGGTTTATTAGAAAGAAGATCAATATAGCTTTGGTAAATGACTATTGGCAAAAACAATTCCCTGACTTTTAAGCAAACTTTGTTCCTCCCTTATATTCAGAACATTCCTCTGCGAAGATCCCGAACCTTAACTCTTCTCATTATCCTAAAGCTCTATTTAGATTCTACAACTTTTATCCAAAGTTAATGGCTTTAAGGATGTGGTTAAGGTTAGATGGTGTGTTAGAATTATTAATTGTAAAGCTTTCCAATTAATAAGGAAGCTTAGGGTTATCAACGAAGGGATTAAAGCCCTTAAAGAGGAGAACATGTATGAATCAGGATATAATCTTTAGCTATCAAAGGAGTCCCTTAAAATAATTCAAGCCAAATGTTATATTGATCCTCTTAACCGAAAACTAAGGTCTTTAGAAACAAAATACCTTAGTGATTACAACTTAGCCCTGTAGCTCCATAACTATATTCTCAAGTTAAAAAAAAAGGTGAACTAGCTTAGGGAAGGGAATATTGACACCAAGTTCTTCCATAATTCTATTCGGTACAAAGGAATAAAAATAAAATCTAATGTTCAATTGATGAAGAAGGGAATCTACGTAAAGATAAGGTTAAGACAATTAAGATAGTTTTGAACTTCTATAGGGAAAAAACTTAAACAAAGTTGGAACTATGGTCCAATAGCTATGGACTTAACTACATTCCTTAAGGAGTCTATTAACTAAGATATGAAGGACAATCTCATAAAGGCTTTAACTACTCGTGAGAATAGAAAAGTACTTTTTAGTATAAATGATAGCAAATCCCTAGGGCAAAATTAGTTTAATGCTCACTTTTCTTAGTCTACTTAAAGTGTGAATTGATAGTTGATACACTCCCATAATTCTTTATTAGTAGAAAAATGTTGAGGGAATAGAATAGAACTCATATGTTTGATTCCTAAGAAAAATAATCCTAGTTCCTTGAATGATTTTCATCTAATATCATGTTATAACATAATTGACAAACTAGTGTTAAACTGAGACTTTAGACCTGTCACAACCCCTATATGGAAACTACAACCATCCACACATAAAGGAAACCAATTTCCTGTACATACATTCATGACATGCATTTCGGTTCAATGCTATACATCTACTCATTCCCTAATACTTAACATTGTCATTTAACAGTAGTAAAACATTTTTCTATTTATATGGTAATCTAAAAGAAAACATACAATTTCCTTTATCCATTACATGTACAATCATATTTAACTAAAAATGCCTTCCAAAAGTTTTTTTTTGTCTATCGTTGGCCTTGGTCCCTGCAGATGTTCCCTATACCTCACTCCTATGACTTGGACCTACAGGGATTAACACCCATGCTAAGCTTAAAAGCTTAGTGGGGAAACACTTAGTTTGGATGACCACTCACAGTAGTCATCCATTGAGCACATACATTTTGAAATATCATAACTCATATACCATAAATTCAACCTTATGAACAAAACATTGATATTCAATGCTCATGTAAACAATGATGGCATACTTAAGCAAAGTACATAATGTAAATATGCTTCAACATATTATCCATATACTGAAAATGCACATTTATAAGCTAGATATTGATATGATAGAAAGTATCTATATAAATGCACGCCATCATAATTCATTATTACAATAAATCTAAATGCTCATCAATAACAATTATTCATGTTTTCATATTGTGTTTCTTATTTATGACTGTTAAGTTTCCTTTATGTGTTAAGCCTGCACATTTTCTATAGGTGTGGATAACGAGTGTTGTGGATATCTGAAGATATCAAACTGTGGATACCCAAATGTATCAAATTATAGAGACCGGTGGTGTCAAACTATAGCAACTGTACTGTAACCCTATAGGCATACCCATGCATCCACCACCAAGACAATAGAGTAGTCACTATAACATTTTCTTTAACCATTTTCCAATTTCACAATTCATATATTGACAAGTCATATGATATGCATTTTAAGTCATAAAATCTATATTTATGTTCATACATTTAATTCATAACTTATCACCATTAGAAAGGTATCAAAATCACACTTGTATAATCATACTATACACATATGAGTAATGAATATGCATACAAATCATTTATGTACATGTAAGTTTTCTTTGGAATGCATTATGCTCAATCTTATATTCCAATATTTAGTCTCTAAATTCACTTGTGGTAAGTCCTATTTCATTTATTTTTAGGTTTTTGAAAATTTTTATACACATTCATAAAGGTTCGGGTAAGATGCGGTAGAAATCGGAAACAAAAACAATGTCAGGGTCGTGATAGACACTCTCTCCATTCATACCACTAGTGGTTCCTTAATATGCATAAAGAAAAATTCAGAATTTGGTTTCTAGATCTTCTAGAAATATTTTCTTCTATGTCTATAGTTTCTATAGCACCAACAATCAGACCATTTGGATTTCTAAATCATGAGATATAGGCAAAATATCACAAGCTACTCCAAAACATAGGCAACATCAAGTCACCTTTTTCGATCTCAATTTCCAAGATCATAGAGCCAAAATTAAGTCAGACTCCCTTCTAGAGATATTTATCTCTATGTCTTAGATTTCATATTCAACTGAAATAACACAATTTGGAGGTCTATAGGCTGAGTTATGACTTAAACACTGTGACTGACTCAAACAAACCCTAGACAAAATTTCACTACACAATACTCTCTTGTCATATTCAACCAATTCTATCCAAGATAACACCAAAATAACACCAAAGAAACATCCCAGAAATCATTACACATCCAAATTAATCTTTATATCCATTCAATCATACAAAATACAGAAATCAACTAAGTGAAGTCCCAAACCTGAAAATTGACAAAGTAGGTATTCTATTGCCTTTCCTTCCCTTCCTCTTTGGCTTTGCTTGACTCACCAACTAAAAATACCAAAATATATCTCTCAATCCCACTTCCATCCTTATAATTTCATTCCTTCATAAGCAAAGTAAGAATAGATAAAGGTGAAGAGAAAATCCCTAACTTTTAGCTTGATTTCCACCTAAGATTGGCTTGATTTCTTACATGAAAAATGACATGATGAAGAAGGTGAAATGGAGAGAAGAAAAATCTAAACTTAGAAGCTCCAAAATGTTGTGCACCTCCCCTCTCCATATTCCCCCATTCTGGAAATTTCAAGACTCACACATATGCTTAATTCTTATTGGACACACATGCTTTATTATTATTGGTCACACATGCCTTAAGCCAATTGGTTCATGTGTTAACTTTAGAAAATTTGAATTTTGGTCCTTCTTCTTCCTTTACTTCCCACATTGGCCTAAAATATTATAAATTAATTTCATTCCCCTATGTCTTAATCTTATAATGTAATAAATTTTATACAATTTGATCAATTATTCTGAGAGTTATACCTAAAACACTACAAGCTATTCGAAAACAAGGGCAGCAGCCATAACTCAACTTCAAACCAAAATTCAAAAATATTAAAGGCACAATAAAAATTAAGTTCCTTCAAAAAAATTTATATCTATGTCTCTATCTTAATTTGCAATTGGAATTATCCAATTTAGAGGTCTACAGATCAAGATATGGCCAAATTACAGAGGTATGTTTATGTCAAAACTAACAAATTACCCATTTACCCAAATCTTTTACATTAAGTACAATTATGTCTCTTACTATACTTAGATGCACTTATTCATTTGATATGCTCACTTCTTAATATATCTTAGACATCCTATAATACTTCTAGGGTATATGTTGGGGCCTTACAGGACCAACGTTAAACTCACCCTTATTTATACACGCAAAGTTCTAGAACAAAATTGACATTAATATGCTTCTTGAATAGTTGCCAACTTATGTTATAAGTTGTTTAGGATTTAAAATTTTAAAGTTTTATTTCCTTTTAGAAATCTATTACTTGGGTTTTATGCAATCAAAAAGGTTTTCTAATAGTTATAATTTGCATATGATTATTGATTAATCAAATATACTAAGGAGAGATTTTTTTCATTCTTACTTTTAGAGAAACTATTATTTGAAGTTCTTTAATAACTTGCAATCTTACCTAGCTTACCAGAAACTAAAAAAAAACTAAAATCCTATCATTCTCAATCTTATCTTTTTTGTGATTGTGACGATTTACATCAGTCTATGTTTTTCATTACGTTTGACTTATAAATCAAACTTGAATTCATAAAATTATCCTTGGTTACATTTATATTGTTATCAAATATCACTAGTTCTTTTGTGAGATTCATATCAATAAGTAAATTATTATACTATTACATTAGATATCTATAAATACCAATGAATAGGACAAGGAGAATTAGAGTATTAAGAAATTTTAATGCTGGACATTCTAAAATAGAAAAGAAGAGTATAAGGAGAACAAGAGTTGCCAACGAGGATTCATGCCATGTAACGAAGGTTGGAATGAAATTATTAGTTGAAAAGAAGTTGCTTAGACTTGACTCTAATGACCTTCTTGATTATATTGTACCATATTCTCCTACCCATCAACCTAACATAATTATCTCAACAAATTTAGGTGAACATCCATAAATGGTTCCAAAGTGATTTCCAAACTTTACAATCTTTGAGAAATAATTTTAGTGTCTTGTGTATTTTGTTCTTATTTTTTCAAGAGGCTTGTCTATAATGATTTCCTCAATTTCTAATTCAAATGATACAATTTCTGTATCTGGTCATTAAGAACAAAGTCAAGTGCCAATGATAATTTTATCATATATTGTTTACATTTTACTTATAAGGAAAACATTCCAAGATTTATGCAACACAATTTTACATATAATATACATTAGCCTAAATTATATGTACATTAGGCGTATGAGATATTTAAATTCACTAATTGATTTCCTATTTGAAAAATCAAAAGAAAATTTGCTTATGTGATGGGTAAGTTTAACTACAAAGTTAATGGTAGTATATTTTTTCATTCATCTATTCTAAATGTGAATTGTGCAAATCAATTAAAATGATAAACCACTTTTGTATTAATGGAGATTGACTGTTTTTTAATTGCAGGATGAATTTCATTCTACTTATAGATGTTACACCACTGATGAAAACACAAAACCTTTATTTTTAAAGGAACTGAAAAATTATAAAGAAAATGTGATATTTTTCTTCTATAGAATTGTGAAGATTATAACAAATCAAATACATTATTACTAAATAATAAACTATATAAGGCTTTACACAATCTAGTATGCTTAATTTACTGTATCTTTGGTGTTATAATGATAGGATTCTAATCGATTTAATATCACCAACCTTCTTACACAATAATATTTGTGAGAACAGCCTTACGTTTAAAAAAAATACAAAGATGATAGACCATTACCCAATACAACACCCTAAACAGAGGGATAAGCCCTATAATTAAACAACCAAAATTACCCACGCGTGAAACTTGCAAACAACCACTATAAGCATCAGGCTAGAGGACTCACCCTAACCATATATTCACTTTCATAAACAAGATACACTCTGGAATTAAGGGAGAGAGATCAAACGAAGGCTTGCTAAAAAAGGAAACTGTTGTAAAGAGAAGCCTAAGTGGAACCGAGCAACAAGATCAACATATTTACAGATTGGCTACCAGCTAGATCATTCAAGACAGGAACCAACGTCATCTAATAAAGAGGTTACTCTACTTAATAGTTAAGGATCAATCCCACTTCTGAAATTACTGATCTATTTTTGAGTTTGCTAGGATTATAACTATAAATTGAAGTAGATGTTAACATTAGAATCCATAGTGCCTAATACTATTCATAGTAAGCAAATTATAGGATTTACTAGGAATTTTTTAAATTACTACAACATTATCTAGTAATGTTTGAATTGAACAACAACTACCTTATCTTAACTCCCAATTGCATGATTACTTCCTCATTAGATCTCATAATTCCTTGAAATCATCTAAAGTTTCTTCCCTTCCATATTTCCTTAGCATAGATGCTTAGTGATATCAAATAGATAGCCTTGTTCTCCTTAAACATATGAGACTAATTTTGTAACCATAACATAACATCCATTAAGGAGTTAACATTAAGAGTCAAAAGACAATTCCTTATAATGAATTCCCATAATGTTGAAACAAATGAGCAACTAAAAAATAAGTGAGAACTCAATTCTAAATCCTTTTCACAAAGGATACATCCAAACCCAATATTCAAATTATGAAGTTTGTCATGAGTGCTCAACTTGTTTAAAGAAATAACACATAGTAAAATTAAGGTACTAGGCAATAATACCTTATTCCACACTAACTTATGCTAACTGATTGATATTGTTTTATATCAATATTTAAAATTACCACAAGTGCACAGTGTAGCTGTAGCTAGCACAAGCAAGTACGGGTTAATCTTGCGATGACTATAAGTATTAGTAATTACTCTTTTTTATTATCTAACGTATGAATCAATTTTTTTGTTTTTATTTAAAAATTAAACAAAATAACAATTAAAAATCCTTGATGCAAGATGGAGGAAAGTACTTAGAAAATTCAATATCAAATAATAGTGTCAAAATGGTGAATCCCTCTAAGAATCATTAAATATTAGCCATTTATCATGCAATTGTATTATTGATTATTAGACAATGAAAATTCCTATCTTATATTAGTATCTTTTTCAAGACTATTAACAACTAATTCATCAGTTGATTAACAAAATCTTTCTAGTTAAAACCCATAAGATTACACTATCGATTTATGAATTTTGTTGTTAAGTTTGATCCTAATCTAGAGGATTTATGTTAGCCTATCTCTAGGTTTGCCTATCTCTAGGTTTGCATACAAATCCTTTCAATTATGGTAGATCTATTTATACAAGAGGATTTCTTAATCTCAATCTTATGAAATCAAATCATGCACTAATATTCCAGATATATTAGAGCAAGAACAAAATGCATAATTGAATCATAATAAATCAATCAATATAATTTTATTGAATAAAAGATTAAATCATATTGTTATCCTAAATTAGGGTTTATCACACCTAGATACTAACTAAGTTTAGTTACTCATAGAAAACAAAATCAATAACAAAAATGCAAAAAAACTAATAGAAAATAAAGGAATCATAATTCTAAATATGCCTTTCTCTTTTATTGAATCTTCTTACAAGTTTGGATTGGATGTAGCTTTTATAGGATCTCTTAACTTATTCCTCATGTTTTCCTCATCCCTTGATCAAAAATATCACCTTTGTATATGTCTCATGACTTAAAATCTCTTAAAAACTTGGCTCTCTTTTGTTTGCCTCTGCTCACATCCTTTTATAGTGAAAACTATTCTGGAACATAGATGGTCACTTACACAGTGATGTAGGTGACCATGTATCTCCAAAAATACCAAAAATTGTGACTTTACACATTCACAAACACTTAAATAGGCATATACACGGCCATGTATCTCCAAGTTGCTTTAAATCTTTATTTTATGTCATGATTTCATCTTTATTCTTCTCCTTTTGATCCGAGAAGGCAATTAGTAGTTAATTCACTTCAAGTGCATTTATGTCATGATTTCATCTTAATTCTTCTTCTTTTGATCCGAGAAGGCAATTATCACCTATAAATGCACTTGAAGTGAATTAACTACTAAAAATACTATAAACTATTAAATATCAAGCAAAACACGTTAAACATAGGTGTATAATTATAGTCAAGTAAGCATTTATTAAACATCCCTACACATAAACTTTGGTTTTCATCAAGCAAATCATAATATAAATTATAGATCTTACAAACATCAATCCCTTATTAAGCTCAACATATCCATCCACACTATAAATCATTATTTCATATTAATCAAATTAACATATTATTAGATTCAAGTTATCCTAAAATTAACCTTCATAAGTCAATATTAGTAATAACTGGACATATCCCTTATACATAATCATCAAGCATAAAAAGTCTTAATAAATTTCTCATTCGTGCCAAGTTATGTTCCTTAATGGATGGATGGATATGGATTATCGTTCCTTATGTTACTTGCCACTTAACTCCCTCATATTTACGTAATCCAGACTCTTTGGAATATTACCATTAACATAATTTACCTATATGTATAGAGAAAAGATTCAAATTCAGGAGCCTTAGGTTGAAAGGTCTAGGTTAGTCTAGAATAAAGTCCTACTACCTAGAGTGGATTTTTTATCATGGTTAACAGTGAGGAACAAATTAAGTACAATGGATAGATTGGCTTATTTAAATCTAAGACCAATATGTTTCCTTTGTAAAGTGTATCTGAGAATAGGGATTATTTATTTTTTCAAATGTCCCTATTACCTCACTATATAGAACTAGGTAACATTGCTTTGTCACTTAAACATTCATAAGATTACTTTTCTTGAGATAGTTTAATGGTTATTAAACAACTCCTATCTTCCCAAAGCTACCATAGTTATTTATCTTGATACAATAGGAACTTATGTAAAGGAGTCATAGAGAGAATGCAATCAATAAAGATTCTAGGACAAGGAGAGAAATATAAATGAAGTTAAAGATAATGTGCTACCTAATATCAGGGAGCAGCTAATATCTTAAAAACTTAATCACATGTTAGCTACTTCTGTAAGACTATAGAAGGAACTTTTTGGTTGATGGTTCCCAAATTCACATACATAGCTAATTATACATATTCCCTACTTATATGTAATGTAAAAACTTTGGTGGATAATGCTCACTTACTAGTTATAAATTACGTTGGAGAAGTTAGTGAAGCATTGTTCCATTACTTTAGCCTTGCCAATAATACTGGTGAATGGGAATTATAATGACAAGAAACTCAACATGAAGAGATAATCCACCTACAAAAGTGTTAAAAGGTGGAAGCGAATTGGTAACCTCATTAGTTTCGCCAATATATATAGATTAGCTTTATGAATGAAGTTGCATTCCAAGAAGACGAGGAAGTAACTGCTGCTTTAGATGAGAAGGAAGAACTGATGATAAAGGAAGTTGAGGAAGAATAAAAGGAGGAAGCCTCTATCTAATAAGAGGAAGTAGAGAAGTTGTAAAAGATAATTAAAGAAGAAGAGGAAGCCTTTGTTAAGGAAGAGAAAGTAGAAGGCCAAACAAAGGTGTTTGAAGAAGAACAAACAGAGGAGCTAGTTAAGGAAACTACCAATGAATCATTAGTAGTCACCTTAAGTATGAATAGTTCCTCCTTCCTAGAGGACATACTGTTTAAGCCTATTAAAGATCCTGGGAGTTTTGTTATTCCTTATTTTATTAACATTTTGTTACTAAAAAGGGCATTAATGTAATCTTTTGGATTTATTGATTTGATATATTATATCCTTATTATTATCTTTCAACATGTAGCTTATTTATAGGCTACAAAACTACTATATAGAGGAACGGGTGGAAGTAAGCCACTAATCATAGACTATGGTTGATTGTAAACATGATACATATATCAAACTATATATTTTTTATAAGGTGGCAATGAATTTGTAACCCTGTTAGTTTCTCTAGTCTTTAGTGTTCCAAAGTGTAAGAAGATAGTTTCCTTCCTCTAGAATCTTTTGAGTGTCAAATACATGGTTAAAAGGTGTTTTGGTGATGTCTTAGTTGTGTGCTATATGTAAATCATGTTTTGGGGTGTTGTTGCCTATGAACCTTACAAATGTTCTATAAGTCATTTCTTAATACAAATATTTAATATTAAAAACAAAAACAATTTTAGCCTTTATAAGATTAATCGATACTCGTTAGTGTTATCTACAACTATACAGTGCATTTATGGCTAAAACTAAGTTATCACCATTAAGTTTGTGGTGTCATTATTAAGGATTATGATATTAGGAAAACTTAATTTTTATTAATCTAGCCATTATTTTTCTTTCTTGTTTTCTTTTCTTTTCTTTTTATTTATTTATTTGTCTTTAGATCTATCTTTCTTGATTTCGTGTTTATACCCCACTTTTAGGATTTGAGACTCATCGTTATAGCCACTAAACACAATGGAAGGATGGAGAGGACAGTATTCTCAAGAGCATTATATTATGCCATCACTTATTGCAGTATTGGAAACATGGAATAAGAGGCATGATGACATTTATTCAAAAGTTTAATCGATATACATGATTTGTTGGGGCATTTATAAGGGTAACCATCATATTTATGAATTTCAACTACCAAACTATATGTTGGAGCAAAAAAAAATTGCATAGAAAAGTGGTCTCAAGATATCCCATATGAGAATATTTATATTTCATAGGGGAACAGTTATTATGGCTTTAAATGGAATGATCTCTCTTCATCTAGATTTATATAACAATACCAATAAGGGGATATTGATTTCTTGACAATAACCTTACAAAATTTGATGATTCAATTGGGGCTGCCCTCTATAAAACTAAAGAGTTAGGTGTTTTATTTAGATACATCAAGCTAGATTTGAGGGATGTTGTGGTCTAAACAAAGCAATACAGATTAAATTCTATCTAGACCAAACTAGAGACAAGCGTACCTCGTCGACAAGTAATATAAAACGGTAAGAACTGGATATCATACCCAAGGTATTCCAAAGCACAAGAAAATTAAATTAAATGATACAAAGTTACTCAAAAAATCAAGAATTGATTGGATTGAAAATGAAATAAAACAAATGAATTAAAGAAATATGCACGATGCAAAGTATGAACTAAATGCAACTAGACTTAATCAAATGAAAAAAATTGGCTAAGGTGTCAGATTTCAATTGGATTAAGTGATTGAACCAAATTTATACTA
>JAOSBO010000004.1:20101621-20112728 GCA_027563915.1 Erythroxylum rotundifolium
AATAATAATAATAATAATAATAATAATTGAAAAAAATAGAATACACAACAACTCTGGACATCCCAAAGCAAGAATGAGAAATATGAGGAGTTAAGTGCCAAGAAGCGATGGAAAGAAAGATGGTAGAGCATTTAAATAATAGAGAGCAACAAAAGACCATTATAGACTTTATCAAGCCAAGATTCAATGCAAATTATCAAGAAATTACAAGACCACTGGTACACGCAGCATACGTCCTATTAGAAGAGAAGGTAAACAATAGTTGCCTTTGAACATCTGAACAAAGTATACAATAGATAACCTTCTAAGATCCAAAAGGAATGATTGTTGTAGATTCAGTGACGGCATTACAAATTGAGATTGCAAACATAACCTAATAATTGAACAACTTAATAGCCACCTCTTTCTCTCCACTCAAAGCAATCTAATACAAATGCTAGCTATAAGGACAAAAGAGTCATATCATATCTAATTGCTTCCTAGTGGAAAGTAATAACATGCATCAATCCAACTTCATGAGAGCACAATATTGTTAAGGAGGGACTTAGTTGAGAAATCATAGTTCACTAGGATTTCATTAAAACAAGTCCAGTGAAATGATTCAAAATTAGACAAGCTCATAAGTCTAGAAGGGAAATCGAGCAAGTAGCAAAGGATCATCCCTCTTCTATTTACAACTTATAGGTTTAAGTGGGCTAGCTTGCAAATGTATTTTCTATAAAAAAATGTGGAAAGCCTTTCAAGCAACATGAAAGTAAATAAAAGAGAGAAAATTTTAAGGTTATCACACTTAAGATTGGGAAAGAGCTAGAAGAACTGGAAAAAAAAAACTAAATCCTAACTTGTAGAATACTAAGATAAGAAGAAAAAGGATGGTGATAGGAATAAGGATCCTCCCTATGTTCCTCCTTCTCCATATCCACTAAAAATATCATTCCCATAAAGACTTCAGAATAACATATTAGATATACAATTTGCAAAGCTCATGGAAAAGCTGAAGAAATTACAAATTACGTTGCCCATTATGGAAGCTTTAGAGAGCATACCTCAGTACGCTAAATTTCTTAGGCATTTTATCAAGCAAGAGGACTTGGGATGTCAACCAAACGATCTTTATGATAGAAAGCTACAACTCCATAATTACCAATCGTATGCCCTCAAAGTTAAAGATCTAGAGAGTTTTACTATACCCTAGGTAGTTGGTAATTTAGAATTTTGTAAATGCTTATGTGAATTTGGTGCAAGTATTAATCATATGCTTTTGTCAATTTTCTGGAAATTAGGGCTGTGAGATGTGAAACTAATTTTCATGCTTATTCAGTTGACAAATAAATCAATAAAGAAACCGTTTCGTATAGTGGACGATATGCTTGTAAAAGTAGACAGGTTTATAATTCCTGTGGATTTTATTGTGTTAGAATTTGAAGAGGATTGAAATTGTCCACTAATTCTTGGTAAACCCTTTCTGAACACTAGAATAGCTTTAGTAGATGTCTATGAATGTAACCTTATCCTTCATATTGGTAATGAACATGTAAATTTCAATATGAATAAGGTATTAAAGAATCCGACAGAGGGCACCATTTATGAGAATAGGTGTAGTTGAATCTTTAGAGAATGAAGAAGCAGAAGAGGAACATATGACAAAGGTAATAGAGCTTGAAGAATTTAAGGAAGTCTCCATTCAAGAAGTGGAAGAAGAAGAGGGATGAGGGTGATTGCAAACAAAGAAGAGCAATTTACCTTCTTATAAGACAAACTGATAGATTCAACCAAAGATTCAGGGAGTTTCATCGTTCCCTGGGTTGACAGTTTGTTATTAAAAAGGCCATTACTAGACTTAATTGGTTTTCTTAATTTTATCAATTTTGTCCTTCATATTATATTGCAACATATAGCTTATTTACAAGCTACTAAATTGAAATTGAGCAAAATAAGTGGAAGCAAGCCACTCATAATAGACCCAGGTTGAGCATAAATGTGAAGAATACAACTAGCTAATGATGTAAACAACTGCTACTTAGGAGCCAACCCAATAATTGGGATTTTATTTTATTTTATTTTCAATTTATGTTTTGGGTATTTTGTGATTTTTAACTTTTTATGTTTATTTTGTGAGGATTTAATTGCTAGACTTTTATGACATTGAGTATCTCTAAATTCCATCATCCACACCATCCTAGTAGAATCTCAATAAATCTTTTTACTCTAAATTTTTCTTTATTATTATTTATCTTTATTTGTGTTATTTTGTTTTCTATATTGAGGACAATGTGTTGCTCAAATGTGAGGATGTATATGCAATTGCAGATAAATTGTGTGTGAATTTTGCATTTGTATTGTGTTAGTTCTTTAGGCTATGTTCGGTATGGCAATTAGTAATGGAATGAAATGTAATAGTATTCCATCATTTGGGAGGAGGGTTTATAATGGAATAGAATGGAATATGATAGAAGGGCAGGGTTTCACATTACATCATATTCTATCCTAAACAGTAAAATGAGTTACCTCCGATTTGAGGGGTTTAGGATGAAATGGAAGATGATAAATATGTACTACCTAATATACCCTCAATAATTTTTTATAATACCAGTTATACCCTCAACCCTAATAACAAACAGCAAGATAACCCTAATAACAAACAGCAAGATAATACATCTCATAATTTCTATCAAGGGTGGAATAGTCATTCATTATTATTATACATACATTACATTCCTTTCCATTTATCTTCCAAATAACATTTCACAAACAACAAATTTCTAATATTAAATCCACTTACATTTCATTCCATTAAAAATCTTACGTCCAACCAAGCATAGCCTTATTAGGTCAATATAGTGCAAACATGTTATGCATAATGTGTGCTTTGCGTGAATGTGTCAATTGCAAGAACTGAATGGAATTAGTTTAACTTTGAACAAGGTTAGTTAAATTGTAAAGTCATAGGTGAATTTTGTGTTTAAGTGTCTTTGGGATGAATATGTATGTTAATTAGGATATGACACCTATTCTTTCACTTTATAACTTTTTGTTCGTATACATTTATAATTATTGTCAATTGAGTTGGTTATCATTATTAATACCCTTTCATAAAAGTGATTCTCTCAGAAAAATGAGGTAGGTTAAGAAATATTTAAAAATAAAAAAATAAAAGATAAAATAAAATAAAAAACTATTCCGTTGGCCCTTTTTATAAAAATTGGGTTAAGAAAAGAGTTGATAGCCAGCTAAGAGTTATGATATAGTTGAGTAACTAAGGGTGTTCATGACAAAATGTTTGTCTTCACGTTAAAAGGCTAGAATGACACTCCAACCAAGCTAAATAAAAACAAGACTTAGTTGAGTAACCGAGGAACATTTATGAAATGGTGTTTGCCTTTGCATCAAAAGACTAGGTTATGGTTAAAGAAAATCTTAAAAAATGGTGTTACGATAAATAAAACCTACAAATCTTTTTCAAATAGCAAGAATTCTCATGACAGGTTACTTAGTGATACTTTGCTTTTTTGACTGATCAATAATAATAAGTGCATGCTTATAAGTGCCACAGGTGTATGAATAAGGTGTCAATATTTTAATTGATATGTATATTCAAATCAACACACTTAAACATGAAAGGAATAAGCTAGTATGTTGGCATGTTTTGGGTGATTGATGTCAGAGGTTAAGCTAATTTCATAAGATTTGATGCCATTGTACCATTATTGTATTGTTACATGATTGTGTGTTTATGTATTTATGTGTTTTGTATGTTTTTAGCTTTGCTGAAGGACAAGCAAAGGTTTAAGTGTGAGGATGCTGATAGGTGTAGATTATACCATGATTTTCTAGGTATTTAAGTGTGTTTTTAAGTAGTTCTTTGATGATTATCATATGTATAGATTTAGAATTGTGTTAGTGTTAGTGTTACTATTTGTATGTATTCTAAGTGTCTTTTGGTTTAGAGCAATAACTGGATCTTAATTTTATATTTCAATAGGCATGACAGACTGTAATTCTAGCATATTTTAGCTTTGCTAACTGGCAAGTTTTTTTGGTCTTTTCACGTTTCAGGACTGTTTTTGGAACCAAATTAAGTGAGAAACCTAGAAAGAACCCTAGAATCTTCAGGAACTGATCAAGAACAAGAAAAACATAACAACGAAAAAGCACAATGGCCACTACATCAAGGCAAATCAAAGAAGAGCTTTAGAGAAATTCTAGATTTCTAGCTTAAGACGCAAACGAGTTTTTCTTTCTTTTCCCTTTATTTCTTTCATTTTCTTGGATGTTTATTTGGATTTTTAAGATGTTTAACATGATTATGAGTTTCTAGATCCCTATTAAGGTTTGTTCTTGAATTATTTTGTGAACCTTAATTATTTTTTATTTCAACACATCTTTGAATGTCTGTGATAAGTTTGTGGATATAGTTGCTAATAAATTAAGAGAGTGAATTAAGTTATTAGTGTTAAGGTGCATAACAAGAGTTGGCAACTTAATAGACCCGCAATTATCAGATTAATGAATAATAAAAAAGATATCTTAATTGTGAAATTAATTATCTTTGTGGTTGCTTCAAATCTAATTGAATAAGTTGGGAATATTTTTGTAAATTAAGAGATTAAAAATATGAAAATTTTGAATTCGATTAGGATTAATTTATTAGATCTTCCGATAGTGTAATAAAAACTTTACGATATCTTGGATCAAACATAAATTAAATCAACAAGATTAAAACAATCAAAATAAGTATAAAATGGTTTTTAAGTCTTTAACTTTGATTAATATCAAGTTCAATGGGAGCTCACTTGTAAATTGTTTATTTGTTTCGTTTTATTATTTGTTTTTAATTTTTGTTATTTATTTTAATTTAAATTAATTTTTAATGTTTTGGACAAAGTTTGATTCAAATTATTTCGGTACGTGAAAAGAATACCTTTTGATACTACAAAATATAATCTATAAAACTTACCGAGCATCAGCCAGTGGAGAATTAAAATAAGCAAAATTTATTCACATAAATATCATCGCATTCCCTAAGTCAAGAGAGCTTGTGTGATTCTCCATCGTGCCGATGGAGATAACATTGTGTCAACTCCCACGATCAATGATGACTATGCACACCTTCCAATGCAATTACGAGTTTGAAAAATATTATATTATGATGGAGCCATTTGTCATCTTCAGCGTGTTTAGCCTTTAAGCCATGTGGAATAACAAGAGGAACCTCCCCTTGACCAATTGAATTCATCTTCACCTTCTTTCGATTTGAGCACAATATTTTAAAATTTCAGTCCTTATCATTTTTAGTTAGATATCAACTTTTAAGTTAGTATTCATATTTTAAAATATTGTCATAATTGATTTCATTGTTAGAAATATTTATTTAGACATAAAACTCAACACGTTATTTTTAATTGATTTAACAATAATATTTTATTTAAAATTTGACAATTAATTTAGAAATTATTATTGAATAAGAAGGTGAATTTAATCATCTCTTTAAAAGGTTCAATAATACTATAACTATAAATTAGTATTTTTATGTTAATTTAATTAAGCATCAATAGAAGCAAGGATGTATAAATATTTTACGGATGGTGGAGAAGTCGTGTTCCAAACTCCCAAGGGCCAAGACAAGCTGCTCCTCCTTCTTTGTCCTCTTCCCCCACTTTGCTTTGGTACTGGCCAACGGTTTTATAACTGTCTTAAAACTTACGCTCCGCCTCTGTTTAATACATATATATAGATTATTGTCTTCTTTTACGCCCACATAAACATTTCTCTCCTCAACGATGACGTTTCCCGGTCTCCCTCTTGTCTTCCTTCTACTGTTAACTAGTGGCTTTGTTCTTCCAAAGATTCCGACTACTCTGGACGGTCCTTTTCACCCCCACACCGTTCCTTTTGACGTTAGTTTACGTGGACATGCCCACGATTTGCCAGATACCGATCCCCGAGTCCGCCGCCGGGCCACAGGCTTCGAGCCAGAGCAGATATCGGTTTCGCTATCTGCCAGCTACGACTCTGTTTGGATTTCTTGGGTTACTGGTTCGTTCCTCTGCCTTTGCTTTCTCTCTGCCTCTTGTAATCGCAATTTGTTGGCTTCGTTAGATGAAAGGGTACTTGTTCTTCAGATAAAACTTTTCAGTGCCCCTGTTTATTAATTCTCTCTTGTGGCGTTTTAATTGTCCTGGATTTTGTTTTGCAGGGGAATTCCAGATTGGTTATAATATAACTCCTCTAGACCCCAAAACCGTGAAGAGTGTGGTTAGATATGGGAGATTGAGACATCCGTTGAATCATGAAGCGACAGGCCATTCTCTTGTTTACAGTCAACTTTACCCTTTTGACGGTCTCCAAAATTATACTTCTGGGATAATTCATCACGTTCGTCTGACAGGCAATTATTCACATATATATGTTCAACGTCAACTGCTTTTGACTTTTTCTTTTTTCTTTACACATGCCCTACCCCTTCTGATCATTGTAGAAACCTTGTTTTTTACCTACCTAGTTTCCTGGCTGATGCTTGATATCTTCTGAGCAGAGTTGTTATTGTGGAAGGAACTATTAACTTGTTTTGCCATTTGTTGTATCTTTCTGATTGTTATGGTTTCTTTGGCAGGTTTGAAACCCAGCTCTCTGTACTATTATCGGTGTGGAGACCCCTCTATACCAGCAATGAGTGGTGTATTCTTCTTCAAGACCATGCCAGTTTCTGATCCGAGGAGCTATCCCAGTAAAATAGCTGTTGTGGGAGATCTTGGTCTCACATACAATACAACTACTACTATCAACCATGTCATGAGGGGCAAACCTGAACTTGTTCTATTGGTTGGTGATGCCACTTATGCCAATCTGTATCTCACCAATGGAACTGGCTCTGACTGCTATTCTTGCTCCTTTTCAAAAACCCCCATCCATCAGACTTATCAACCTCGTTGGGATTACTGGGGAAGGTTAATTTTATCCCTGCCTTATTTCTTTTCTTTTTATTCCTTTCTTTTCCTTCTCTTGAGAGTAGCATACATCATCATCCAAGTTTTTAAATGACGAAATATTGAAGTCATTATCATTGAATGTAAATTTGTAGGTTTATGCAGCGGTTAGTTTCTAAGATCCCTATTATGGTGATTGAAGGGAATCATGAGATCGAAGAGCAAGTAGGAAAGCAAACATTTGTGGCTTACAGCTCACGATTTGCATTCCCATCCAAGGAAAGTGGATCTCCATCTACATTCTACTACTCCTTTAATGCAGGGGGCATACATTTCATCATGTTGGGTGCATATATTGCTTATGACAAATCAGGTAGTATTCCATATAGGTGGCTGCAGCGATGGTTGCATTCTGCTTTTTGTAATTTCTAGTCCTTCAAAGTACTCATATGGTTGCCTTCTTTGACATAAAAACTTAATCCATTTGAAGCCCTGAAGTATTTCAAACCAGCATGCTAATAAACTGCATAAGCTAGTAATTATATCCGAGTTCTTTTGATTTTAACTTATCAGTTGATCAAAGACAAAAATATTCACACATATGCAAATTATCCTGTAGCTATAAGAAATTTAATTTGATTCTTCTCTTGTGTGCTAAACTACCTGACAATATTAAAGAAACATTAAATTATAACTTTGAGATCGTCAAGTATATTAGATAAGATATTGATTTGAGATTTTCAATGTTGATTGAAGATGTTTTCCAATGGAAAACCAACTGTAGAAGTTAATTGGTTTTTAGATTTATATTTCAGTCATTATCAATGTGATTTGTTTCCCCATTCAACTGAAGCATGTTTTTCAGACAGAACTTAATTAACGTATGCCTTGTAGCCATTTTATGTGTTGGTTTCTGTTGTAGCCGATCAATACAAGTGGTTGGAGAGAGACCTGGCTAACGTTAACAGATCAGTAACTCCGTGGCTGATAGCTGCATGGCACCCTCCTTGGTACAGTTCTTACATGTCCCATTACAGAGAGGCAGAGTGTATGAGGGTGGAGATGGAAGAATTGCTTTATTCGTATGGGATTGATATAGTCTTCAATGGACATGTAAGTGTTGTCGCCAACTCATGTAGACTCTAGGCAGATAGATGAACCTATTTTATTGAGTTTCATATTAACCTCGTCCTATCCTTCCTTTAAGCAATTAAGTGAATATAAATGTTAGTGATGATTCACTAAAATCCAAATGCAAGTGACAATCAGGTTTAGGAAGTTCGATACAATAATCTAAACTACATAAATTTGGTTCGCTTGTAAACAGTCATTAAACAGAACAGTTTGGAATGTTTGTAGTTTTCCTTTTCTACACTCAATTTTGTATTAATTTCCCTGCATATTGTGACCTGATCCTCAAAATTTGCATTGAATTTTTCTATGTCTGATGGAACCAAGGTCTTTTTAAGTTTTTTAGTCCATTGAGGTTGGGGAGTGGGATAGATGCGATTGAACTCAAATCTTATTGGTAGACAAATGCCAGCCCTTCTGCCTAAGTTTTAGCTGGTTTCACACTTCAACTGAATCTCTCTCTTTATGAATCACTAGGTTCATGCTTATGAAAGATCAAATCGAGTTTACAACTACACGTTAGATCCATGTGGTCCTGTATATATCACAGTTGGAGATGGAGGCAACCGTGAAAAGATGGCAATCAAGCATGCTGATGAACCTGGTAATTGTCCAGAGCCTTCAGATACTCCTGATCCATTCATGGCTGGTTTCTGTGCAACAAACTTTACAACTGGCCCAGCAGCTGGCAAGTTTTGTTGGGATAGGCAACCAGATTACAGCGCTTTGCGAGAAAGTAGCTTCGGCCATGGAATTCTAGAGGTGCTTTTTTGTCTCTCTTTGAAACTGAATTAGTTAATTTAACTAGGAAAACAGGAGAAAAAAAAACATGAAAACTAAAGTGAGATTGATGGTTTTAGACACTCTCGTTTCTGTTATCTTTTCAGTCATGGAACAAATCTTGTAGGATTACGGCATTAATGGGGGTAACAATTCAATAGTTGGTCGTGTAATTTGCAGGTGAAGAACGAGACATGGGCTCTGTGGACATGGAACCGGAATCAGGATGCCGATGGTAAAGTTGGGGATCAGATATATATTGTGAGGCAACCAGATAAGTGCTACACCCAACACATCCGAACTCAACTTGGGTATGCAGACACTTGAGCGGTTTAACTTGAAGTGGTTAGTTTAAGATCAACATGACTCCCAACTTGTCCACTTTTTTTAGATGATTGAGAGGGAAGAATCAGTGACTCACTAACATCTCTACACAAAAAGGAAAAAACTCAAATCTGGCGGGGGAGCATCTCGTGTTTTTTATTGGATTCTTCCCCTAATACATAGACTTGAGGATTATTACCACCAGCCATTCTTGTATTGCAAAATGTAGACTTGAGGATTATTACCACCAGCCATTGTTGTATTGTAAAATGTATACGTGTGAAAGTTTTGACCAGAGAAACCTTGAAATAAAATATGGATGTAAAACAGGCTAGTGAGAAGCCAAACCTTTCGGGGAGAGCCTGTTGGCTTTGTATGCTATGTGATTTCTTGTAGCAATATTGGTTTTATGCTGCGCTTAATCACGGTTATGGATTTGGAGAAGCACTTGGCATCCTCTATCGATTGCCTCTTAAGCGTGTCGTCGTTCCGTCTCTTAGCTATTGTATTTATTAATAATGAAAAAATTTACTATGTTGTAATTAAAAATAACATCTAAATAAAAATAACTATATAATAAATCATAAAAACTCATAAAATTCACTATTATAATTAAATGTAATTAATAAACATCATACATTATTGTAATATGTAATTTGAATTTTTTAAAAATTTTAACTTTTTAAAAATTTTAACCTGATGTATTATAAATTAAGTAAAAGTTTGTTTTGTGGAAAAATTATAAATTAAACAAATAACTGAATTTTAATTTTAATAGAATTAAAATTATCATATGAATGGACATAGCTAAACAAAGTAAAAGTACAATCGCATCTCCATAATACAACTGGAATAGAATCTGGACATGCTTGGGAAGTTTGGCTTCTGTGTTTTGTAAGATTTTTTAACTCCCCTAACCTTTCTACTGTTCAGATTGTGGCCCATTTAATGTATAACCCTTACACACGCACAGGTTAACGCCCATGCTTCAATTGTTTCCTCCTCTTCGATGGGCACAAGTAATGAGATGTTTTATAAGCTTTTTTTGGGTCCTTATCCTCGCTTAGCACAACTAGTACACCATCGATCATGTTTAAGGGAGAGGCTAGAAGATTCAGAAAAACTCAGAGACAAGAAGATCATTTGACGGTGGAGCAATGGCTGGAGGTATACATCAAAATTTGTTTATGCTTCCGTTGCCAACACGTTAATATGCATGTATCTCTTGTGTATGTTTATTGTATGATGATGCATGCTTGAGTTGCTGGTTTAGAATGCTTTGATTGACATTTGGTATTAGAGTCTGAAGTAATATCTCTGCCTTGCTTATGAACCGTAAAAAAACATGTCTTTGTTATACTCTGTTTTGATTGATTTTCTGCCGAGATGCATGTGCTTGGGTTGTTGCATTTTTGTTCGACGTTTTGTACATGCTGGAGACGTAAGAGTCGTGTCTTTGTGCTCCATGGAGCATTCGACGTTGTCTGGACCATGAAGGAGAGGAGGGACAATGATGGATGTATGTGAGGCTTTGGACGTTGCCATTTTTGGAGAGTTGCTTGGTCAGCTTTGCGACGTCTCGTGCGCATCGTCTAGTCGTCCTCGTCCCATTGTCGGCGTTCGCTCGAGCTCCGACGTCCTCTACTGGCATGGAGCGTCGAGGCTCCATCGGGTCCAACTAGGTCACACCCATCCCGACTGGAGGTTGAAGATGACGCTATTTTTCGTTTTTAAAATAAAAATATATTTATTAATATTAATTTTTGCTAATATTAATAATTAGTTGGGTTAATCAAGACCTAACCCTAATGTTGTGATTTTAATTATAAAATCATTTTTTGGGTATTAATATTTTATGAAAATATTAATTTTTAATTATGTATGTCTTATGTTGGAATTTAAGTTTTGACATGCATATTATAATTGTTTAATTTTTGCACAAATTA
>JAOSBO010000004.1:20118090-20131393 GCA_027563915.1 Erythroxylum rotundifolium
TTCAATTCAACCCAACAATTTCAAAATTTCAACTTCAACAATTACATTCCAAAATCAAATTCAAACCAAAACAATTCCATTCCAAAAACTTCAACAAAACCATGTTCCAAATCCAAAACCGACAGCCAACTTCTTCAACCTCCAACTCCTTCACCCACCGTCGACAACCTCCAACATTCATCAACACAATTACAAAAATCCAAATCCAATCCAATCCACAACACAAAATCAACACAATTTTTCAGAAATTTTTGGAAACGCTAACAAGCCAAAAATAGAGAAAAAACAGATCCAAAAATTTGTTTAAACTGTCGGGTGAGGCGGTGCGGTATTTGGGTCTCCTTCTTCCGGTTATGGCTTTGGGTAGTCGGGTTCGATGGTGTGGCGGTGAGGCGGTGAGGCGGTGTGGCGACGACCTAACTCAGTGGTGCGGTGGTGCGGCGACGATGTTTGGTGTTGCGGTGGTGTGGTGAGGCGACGCAAACCTGGATCCGACAATGATGAGGCAACGAGGAGAGTGACGACTGATGACAGCAACCAGAGATGAGGCGACTTCGACGGCGATGAGCGACCCAGACAGTGGCGAGAGAGAGGCGAGACCGAGAGAGTGAGAGAGAGACGTTGAGAGTTGAGAGTTGAGTGAGAGAGGTGTGGCTGGGTCGGGGGGGTGCGAGTAGACGACGTTTTTAGGTTTAATTTTTTCAAATTACAAATCAGTCCCTGAGCTTTTCAAATTTACTGAAATAGACCGGTATTTACTGGTATGTTGGGTACTGGCTGGTACCCAACGGAAAACCCCAATGTCGGTCAGTATTTTTGGCCGATATCGAGGGCCATTTTACCGTACTGATTTCCGACCGGTACGGTATTAAAAACACTATAATTAATTACAATATAATTAATTAAAATATTATTAATAATTAATTAACTACAATATAATTAACTACAATATAATTAATTAAAATATTATTAATAATTAATTAACTACAATATAATTAACTACAATGTAATTAATTAAAATATTATTAATAATTAATTAACTACAATATAATTAATTAAAATATAATTCATTCATTGATTAAAATATTATAATTAATTAATTAATTAACTACAAGATAATTAATTAAAATATTATTAATAATTAATTAACTACAATATAATTAATTAAAATACCATTCATTTATTAATTAAAATACTATAATTAATTAAAATATAATTATTCATTAATTAAAATATTGTAATTAATTGATTAATTACAATATAATTAATTAACATATAATTAATAATTAATTAACTACAATATAATTAATTAAAATATAGTTCATTCATTGATTAAAATATTTTAATTAATTAATTAAAATATAATTAGTTAATTAGTTACAATATAATTAGTTAAAATTAATTACAATATTTTAATTAATCAATATGTTATAATTGATTAATTACAATATAATTAATTAATTAATTAAAATATGATAAATTTTTATTTCTCAATATCTTTACAAACCAACCACTGTCAATGGTAATGGTAATCATTCCTTCCTCTTAACCAACCATCATAATTATAATGATAATATCCATTCTCATTCCTCACTATATTCATTCCTATTCCTATTACCATTCCTCTATGCTAACCAACCACCCTCAAAGTCTACTGTTAACAATAATCATCCATTTCATTTCTTCTTTCGAAGTGCAACAAAGAGGCTTCTTATAAGTTGCTGCCATTTTGGTTATAATGAATAGTTACAATCTTAAGAGAAACTATGGTTTGTGAAAGATAAAAAAAAAGTAACTTATATTAAAGCCAACAATAAAAACAATGTGATTTTGAAAACTCCTATAGCTATTACAAACTCAAAAGTCATAGTCAGTAGTAGAGTATGATTCAGTCCCTGAGCTCTTAGCATTGGCTTAACAAAATAGCCGTAAGATGTAGAAATTTTAGTGAGCTTGTTCGTTTTGCTTTGTTTCAATGCTTCAAACATTAACGGATCTCCTTTATCCATCTTAAAGCTCGTTGTCATACTTAAAATCAATCACATACTTTGTGGATGCCAAATTTCTGCATAAATTATTTGGCATTAGCAACATCTAGTTTGAACTTAGGGTTTTGAAGAATTGAAGTTTTTGGCAATTTAGGTTAACTTTTTTCTTCCTTTCTTAATCATTTTTATTTTTATATTTACATGATGCATTTTTGTTAACTTATAAAGGGAGGCAATCCATGTCAGAGTCGTTAATGATAGAGTTAGTAGTTAAATATTTTTGTAACAATTTAACATTTTGAGCACTTGATTGATATTTTTTTTATAGTTGTTGATGTGTGTAAGTTTTAATAATACCCTCGATAATTCGTAAGTGCGCGGTTCATTAGTGTAGTGCCTAAGGTGTCGATACCACTAGGAGGGATAATCTAATCCTAAAATTTAATGCTAGAACAAATTGCAGAAATTCAAAATATAATGAAACTAAATGAGAATTCAATTCAATCAATCAAATCAAATTAAGAATCAATCACGAAAATACTAATGATTCAACAATTGCAACACACACCCAAGAATCAACCTAAAGGAATTACCAATTGAGAGAAAGGAAATTTTACCCATCTTTAAAGCTAACCTAATTGATTATGAATTATAGATTGTTGGTTTTAAACTATCTTAGGGTTGATTATTCTAACGATCCTAGGGTTGATTACTCTATCTCGAGTTATAATCGTTAAACTTAAATTATAAGCCCTAATCAAATTGTGGAAGTTGCAATCTGTTAATTAACAACCTATCCAAAATCCTAATTAGTTCTAAAGTCCTTCAATAAACTACCGGAAACCTATGCAGGATCTCTCTTTGCACAATTTACTGATTTGATTTAATTTTTGTTCTATTAAATCACCTAACTCTCTTTATCCCAATTTAACTTAAATCACCTAACTCTCTTTATCCCAATTTAACTTAAATCACCTAACTCTTTTTATCCCAATTTAACTATCTTTCATTCGATTAACGCTCTTAGTTTATCATCGAATTATGCATTTTCAGAATTAAACTACAACAAATCCAATAATACATAAACAATCAAATTTCATTAATTCGAAGATAAAACTCCAAAAGTGAGTTTAGAACATCCTCAACATTCAAAATTCCTATCATCAATCTATTATTTCAATTCTATACAATAATAAAATTGAAAATAGATAGGAAATACAATCTGAACAGATGATGGGAGGCAGCGATGTCGGGAAACTCCTTATCTGGGAAATACGTAAAGTCAGCTTCTTCTCCTCTTCTCTCTTCCTTCTTCTCTTTCTCTATCTCTCAATGAATTTTCTCTAGGGCTTTTTCTAGGTGGCTGATGTCAAAAGCTCTCTCTTCTTCCCTTTTGTTGTTCTTTAAATAGTCTTTTATATTTTGGATAACCCTAAGGCTTTTTGGGATCCAAAAGGTCTAAAATATCCCTAGAAAAGTAAAGTTTATAAGTGTCTGCGCATCTATCCGATGTAGGCCACAATCGTGGCCTACCTCTAAGCTTTATGCCATGACCGTGGGTCATTGCTTCAGCACAAATGTCTTTTAAAACTCCTCCGTTCTTCAATATTAACCCTGAAATATTGGCAAACACATCAAAGTACCTCAAAAATATAATATTTAAGCTCAAAGACTTGTACTAACCCATAAAACACTTAAAACACAAATAATTAACAAACTAACACAATTCTAACCTAAACACATACTAATTAATAATTGAATTAATAGTTAAACACATATCAAAATAAGCCTTAAAACATGATGCAATTTACATCTATCAATAGTTATAAGTAATACTGCAAAGTTAAGTAAAGTTTATATTTAAAATGTACTTTTCTTTTAAGCTATACTTTTAACAAATGTAAAACAATATGCCGTAAGTTTAAGCATATTTTAATTATTCATGATCGAAGTTCATATAAAAATAAAATTATAAGTAATAAATTGAAGTATTAACCATATAGGTCTTATTGAAAAGGAATGTTATTGGCCGCACATGAATTTTTCAATGTCGTATAATCATTCTACAACAACATCTATATTTAGAGGATTTAGAAATAAATAATATTATTCTACATAAAAATTGACTTCCTCAAATGTTAGTGAAGTAATAGATATATTTGGGTATTATCTTCATATATGCTTCGTTAAAATATTCTAATTATTATTTAATAAGATAGAAAATACATTTTGATATTTAAAATTTTTAATAAAAAGAAGTTTGACCTTAATTTATAATTTTTAACAAATATTTTACACTATAAAAAAATCTTAATTAACACTCAAATACGCTATCACTCATTTCTATAAGGATGAGAAACTTAAATCTTTGTGATACTTATCCTTTATTTAATAATGATCTATCTATTATGAATATGATAGTTCAATTACTCCTTAAATTTTCTAAAGTTTAAATAAAAATATTTTATGATTTTATATGGATGGGTTGATTTCCAAAAAAAGCTCAAACTTTTAATTTTTTAATTATAACCTGAACTTTATAAAGTAGCAATAAAATTTTTAAACTTTAAATTTTTTGCAATTCAAGCCCGACATTAGTTTCACCATTATCTTTTTTGATGTGGCATTGTCAAATGTTAAGGCGCCCTCATTAATCAGACACATTGACGCATAAGTCAATCTGATTATTTGAAATGATTTCATTTCAACAAATGAACAACACACCCATCATTCTCAATCTTTAACCTAAATCCCTAAAACTGAAAATAAAAGAGGAAAGAAGAGCATTCTTTGTTTTAAGGTTCTTTAATCTGTTTCCTTCTTCTTCATTTTCTTCTTAATTTCAATTTAACTTTTGCGTACTCTATTGCCTTTGTTCTGCTGTAAAGTCAATTCGACTAAATTTAGCTTTTATGTTTTTAATATATGTAGTTTGTGAGGATTTTTTTGGTTATATTTTATTTTATTTAGGTAAAAGATGATGGATAGAAATTTTAGTAAGTTCAAGGTGGGCAATCTTCCTTCTGTGTTTTACATTCCTGAACTCATCACAATCTTGGAAGAAACACATCTTCTTGCTAAGGTAAGAGATTGTAACAATCTCTCTTTGTCCATATGACTAATTTAATGAAGTTTTTAGTGTGGGGTTTCAAATTTCAGAAATTAGGTGTATTGGATCTTCATAAAATTTTCATTTTCCCTTTGGCTTAATGAGATATTGGGTAATATAATATTAGGTTGTTTTCGAGGTTTTGGAGAATAGTTCATCAATACAAAGAACTCCCTAAACTGTAACCGTAGTTTAATTTCATCCCGTATTTTCTTTCACAACTCCTCATTATCACCAAGTTATTTTAAATGCAAGTTTCTTTTTTTTTTTTGGTTCGTTCACCTGTTATAATAGACTTTATACCATGTTTAAGATTACAAACATGCACAAACGCATGGATGTGTAACGATGAAAACAAATTGTTCTTAGTTGGTGAAGCTTTAGATACTGAGGCAAAATCGATGTTTGGCCACCAATCTTTTTCTGTATTTTTAATGCCTCGAAGCCTACTAATATTCAAGGATGATGCCTATATAAGTGAATGCCTATTGTCATTACAAAACACAATAGTTTTCTCAGTTTTTTGTTATTCTCTAACCAGCTTCTACTGAGTGAAAATGCTTTTGATTTTATACCCTATGATATCCTAACTACAATAGAAAATTTTCCTTTTAGATGATTTGCATGGTATAGAAGATAAAGAGGTGCAGCCATATGGTGAGGTTTGTGGCAAATTTTGACATAAATATTGATTGCAAGGATATGTTCCCATATAAGACAATCATACCTTGTTCTTGGTTTTCCATCTTAGGTTATGAATGGAGCAGAAACTTTGCAACAACATGGACTCGGTGATTCCCTCTTAGATTCTGAGAAAGATGGTGATTTAAACAAGGGTGGAGATATTAAGCCTATTCACCGAAAGACAACCAAAATTTCACTCACTTGTCGATTGATTTTGAAGGCTGATAATCATTTGTTCAAGTTTTAGAAGTTAAGATATAATGCTTTGCGATTAGATGATTGGTGTTCCTTTACTATGAAAAGTAGTGAATAGATAAAATTTGTCTTCAAGGTGGTTACATACTTAAGATACTTCTTGGTATCTACTTCCAAATAATCTCCCATGTATCACAGATATGTTTAAACTAGGGTAAATTATTCTTTAATAGTTAGTGTATATTTTATAAAGGAGAATGCAGCTAGTTGAATTTATGTTTCAATTTGGAAGCACAGTCATTTTTTTGCACAAAGTCAACTTTTGCCAATGAATCAGTGGCTACTTCTTGATTTAATGTACAAGGCCAAAATATGGAGGAAATGAGCATAATTTTAGTGAAAGAAAGAATAATGTTCTGAGTAATTTGATCCCCTACTTTTAATGTATACAACTTTCTCCATTATGTATTATTCCTAAGCTGCTGATGCATAATCCTTATCCTAATATTTAAAGCTAAAATCTTCTTCGACCATTCACATTAATAATTAAAACTAGGAGGAAAGAAGTCTAAATCGAATGATATGCCTTCCAAGTTTTAACATTATCGGTGACCAAAGGTATACAAATTTATATCAACATATCAAATATCAGAATGTAAGTATTAGAATAACAAATTATACTCATTCTGACAACTTGAGCATTAATCTTTCTAGCTGATCTTTCTAGGTAGGGAGGTAAACCATAAACTTGGTAACTCGATAAACATATCTCTCCCCCTGAAAATTTTTGAATTATGATTTTTATCATGCCACAAATATTCCAAATAATTCAGGCTCTTCAACTTGGTGGCCAAACTAGGATATTAGCATAGTTAAGAAAAAAATTTATCGAGTTTTGCTAGGGAGCAAAAACATTTTTGCTCCATCCCTATTCATAGGTGTTGAACTCTTCAATCAATTGCAAAATTATCAATAATTTCATCATCGTCACTGGATGATTCTTTTGTAGATTCTTTGCCAACTAATTTTGTACCTGTGCCATGTTTGGATGATTCTTTTGTAGATTCTTTGCCAACCAATGTTGTATCTGTGCCATGTTTGGAAGACCTAGTAGCCATCAGCTTTATTTTCTTCCATTTCAAGAATTCAACTTTTACCTTCTATGCATTGGTGATACACAGGTCAAAGAGAATCACAATCTTAAACTATCTAATAAATCAAGCTAAAGAAATTCTTGAATAAATGGCAGTATCTCTACTAGTAGCTAGCACGAACTTACCTCTATTCCAAAGATTCAAATTGTTGAATCACTTCAGCTGCATCAATCTGCAATTGCCATACTACATATTAGTAACATCAATTCAAGATGTAATTGAGTAAAACTTACCTATTTATGTCCAACCTTCTCTTCTTCCAAACGGTCATCAACCTCCAGTAAGTTCTATTGTATCAATTTCTCAAATTCCTTCTACTTTCCTCTAATCAAGATTTAAAATAAATTTAAAATTAGGATGCGTCAAAATCCATATGTTAATATGATACAAATTTTGCCTCTTTCAAAACCAATCGAAAGAGTTCATGGATTATGCTCGACCCATTAAATTGTGATAATTATAATCGATTATTTAATTAAGTAGCTATACAATGTCCACTACAATACAAGTTGTTTAAAGGCTGTGATGCAAAATCAATCAATACCTACAGCAGCAATTATTTTAGAATACAGGCTTTTAAAAAGTAACAATAATCTCAAAGGCCCACATAAAGAAACCCTTCTTGAGGTAGTAGAAGATGTACTTCTCCTTATATACAGATGATTGTAGTGAATTCAACAATGCAATCCATTGCTAAATATAAAAAATTAACAAGCCATAAAAGCAAATGATTACCACATGGTAGATTAGAAAAATTTCAGCTTTTTGACACTTATCAAATGTAACTCTCCCAAAGAAATTAAATTAAGGGAACATAGAAATCTTTATTTCAGAGAAAAGGAAGCTCGTATCAATTATTAACTATGAGAAGAGTGGAATGGGAAGCAAAGAACTTGTCGTCACAAGAACGTAAATCATCTTCTTTGTTATCAAAAAAACCTTCAGGAAAAGCTCCTTTCACTTGATTGGATTCTCAGCGAGTAGATGGTTTTGGGGTAGAAAAAGAATCGCTAACTTGTAATCTAGTTGTTAATCTCATTGGGTGGTTCATTTCTCTTGTTTTCAAAAGTTAAATTCAAAGTAAGAAGAAGAAGAGAAAGAAATCATACTAAAGAACCTCAAAACAAAGAATGCTCTTCTTCTTTCCTCTTCTATTTTTAGTTTTAGGGATTTAGGTTCAAGATTGAGAATGACAAGGTGCGTTGTTCATTTGTTGAAATGAAGTCGTTTCAATAATTTGACTAACTTATGCTAATTATCTTGACGTGTCTTATTAATTAGGGTCTCTTGACACGTGATAGTGTTGTGTTAGCAAAGATAATGGTGAGACCAACGTCGGGCTAGAGTTGAAAAAAGTTGAAAGTTTGGGCATTTTGTTACTATTTTTAAAAGTTCAAGTTATAATTGACAAATTGACGAAAGTTTAGGCTTTTATTGACAATTAACCCTATCTAGATTAAAAGGCCAATTTGAATGCAATCACAAATTCAAAAATAAAGTTGTTAGATGTAAATTAATATGTTTTAATTATATATAATGGTTTTATTTATTTATTTAATAAATAAATAAAATGATTCTCATAATGTAAAAGAGGAATAAAACTTTAATTTTAATGCTACGTTTACCTATTTAATAAATATTTTCATGATGTCTAATTTTGTAGGACCTCTAAATTGAAGTGAAGGGATTGAATAATAAAATCCTTGGTAGGAGAATGGGTGCATGAATTGAATGATCTAAGTCATAAATTCAAATTACGTTTACCTATTTAATAAATGTCTTTAAGATTTCTAAATTTATATGATCTCTAAGTTGAAGTAAAGGGTTTGAATAATAAAATCCTTAGTAGGAGAATGGGTCATAAATTCAAATTAAAATAACTTAGACCCAAATATTGAATTTTAATTATGATTAATGAAAAGTTTGGAGGTAGATTGGCTTCAAAACGAAGATATTTGCTTTGGTCAAACATGTTTAATTGACGTTGGGAGGATTCCATATTCTAATAACTTGAGCTGTATAACAAATAAAGACTATTGATTGAAAATCTTTCAATGTGTAAAAGTATCACTATATTAGTCCTTATAATATGTGTATTTAATTGTCAATTTTAAAGTTCAGGCTATAATTATAAAATTGAGTAAAATTTGGGATTTTTTTTTTGTAATTAACCCAAACTAAAATAAGTAAAAAGAAACCAAAAATCATAATAAAAATAAAGTGAAATCTAGAAGTTTTTCTAACTGCTTTACTTCCTCTTTCCATTTATCACTGGTTTAGAACTTTCCGGTATTCCTTTGCCACGAGTCCAGTGAAAAATAGAATGACAGTAACTTACGCAAGGTTAGTTATTTATCGATTTACCTAATTAAGCAGCTCACGTTACACCCAAATGACATGCTTTATTAATTTCTTAGGCTTTGTGAATTGGATACAAGTGCCTTTATTGTACTTTACAGGAAATATTGACTTGAAGCCATATACTATGTATTAAGTAGGTCAAATCAAAGATAGCAATATTAAAAGGGCACAATGATCCACAATGTGTTTGTGAGCGATTGGCTAATGTGAACTGCTGAATCAGGGAAAGTTGCTTGAAGAACTCTGATTGCTTCTATAGGTAAGATAGTTCCCACCAGTTAAAGAAAACAAGATGGAACTCAATTAATGTGATCTGTAGTATTATGTCAGAATTAAACTGTTGTCAACTTGCCAAATTAAGAAGTGGAGCTGTTTCTGTGGATAACTGGAGTTCAATGAAACTACTATTTCTTCTTCTCTCTTGGATTTATTTCATACAACGGATTTGTTTGATTCTTTCTGAACTACAAGAATGAAGAGGAGATTGGCATATCCCCAAACTTTCCAGGGATATTTGTAAAACTGAAAAAAGCAACCTTTTTCGATTTTTACAATAATTGTATGTTCTTGAAATGAAGTCAGATGGAAATGATTGTAAAGGAATTAAAAAGGAACTGTAATTTTAACTTCATCGCAATAGCATATAGTACAAAAGGATAACAGCAAACAAAAAATGCCCAAGCATTACAAAATTTTGGGCTTCTGGGGAGGGCTGTCTCTGTGCTCTCTGTTTCTTTTTTCTTTTTCTAGCGTATCATACAAGTATCTGTGTTGCTTATTTCCTTCTTGGGTTAATATCTTTACATATCCATAAACCTCACTAAAAACTCAAGTAATTGGCTGACTGGTTAGAATCTTTTGTTATATTAGTCTTAGAATTGTGAAATGCAACGTCTATGGCAAGCTGTTGTTCGCTTTGTTTGCTTGGTTTCCTCTTTCCAGACCTTGCCAATGGCTTGAGCAATCTTCATGGCATCAGAGGATGCACCAGAGAGCCGTCTCCTTGTGAGCCCAACTGCATAGAGTCCTCCATTTCCTTTCCAACCATTCGGAAATGGTGCTTTAGGGAAGCCATTTTTAGTGAAGAATTCACCTTCCTGCACATCAATATCGAAATCAACATTAGCTCTTTTGTCTACTTAATACAACGTCATAAGAAGCTTCTAAAAGCCTCTTTTTTTCTCTCCAAACAGGAAAAAACTACTGACATGTCTGAATTCTCATTTTTTTTAAAGAAAGAAAATAGAACAGAAGAACTAGAACCTATTCCCACCTTCAGCCATGAAGGGGTGTTGCTGCGGTATCCAGTAGCTAAGACAACTGAATCCACGTCCAGAACTTGACCATCAACAAGCTCAACTTGCACTCTAGTTTACCTCTTGATTTCAGGAACAACTTTTACGTCTCCGAATTTGATTCTTTCCAATGCTCCAATGTCCAATACAGGGGTCTTCCCTTTTGTGTTCGTAAGCTCTAGAGGGCCCAATGATGGCCTCTTTACCCAAATTTCTCAATGTTTCCCAGAGTAAACCAAGCTAGTATTAACAAAAGCTTGTCAACTAACCAAAGTGGTAACTGATAAAAAGGTCTCCTTGGGACTTAAACTTTCACTTAATTCTATCGCCAACACCCTTATACGACAGTCTCACTTAGTCCATTTAAGCAAGACTCAGCCTCCAACAAACCATTGAACACCTCACGTGCACACAAGTGTTTAAAGTGTTTCGCTCTCACACAAAATAACACACGCGTAAAATAGAGAGAAAGCAACAAGAGATATATATATATGGCCGAAGCCAATCTTTCATTAACTCTCCACAAAATGTTAACAAAAGACACAAATACTTCCTCCTTGAAGCACTTCCAAGGAACTCCCTACTCGAAGCCCTTACAATGAAAACTCCCCAAAAGCTCTTAACTCTCTCAAAGCTCTTTCCTCTGAGTGATTTCTCTCACTGATCTCTCTCAATGATTGAATCTGAATAACTCTTACTTCTAATGAGTTATTTATAGGCTCCTCTAGATGACTAATCCTAGTAGAACTCTACTAGCTAAGATCACAATCTTATCTTAATAAGATTACATCAATGTAACCAATAGATGACATCCTCATCTAATTAGGATTAAGCTACATCACATTAACAAGATAAACCCTATCTTAGAATGATTATCTCTATCTGCGAAGATCTCCTTTATCTTTAGATGATTCTTCCAAATAATATTTATCTCTTAAGGCTGATGCTCATCGGCCATGTCATCATGTGCCACATCATCCACAGTTGCCACGTCACTACTGATGTGTTCACCAAGGCCTAATGGCACATAGATCCATCAATGCACGTCCATAGATAAGTCCATCTTTTATGATCCAACTCTCTCATGCTATAGTCTCATCGCTCCATGACTAAGTATAAGTCATAAACCGAGTTAATATAAAACCTCGCGTATTATATATACCTTCGACCTATCTCACCGAAGTTAAGTGCCTTTGCGGACCCTAGGGTCTCACATGACTTAGTTCACCAACTCCGCGCACCTACGCATCCGAATCTCACCTCTCGTCGAAGATTTCCGCCAATGCGTGCCCACGAATCAAATCTCGCCAACTCGTAAGACTCTGCCTTGTTCCCTCGTCAACACGCCTTCCTTGTGCCAACCCGCATGCCAAGCATTGGCCAAGGCTCGCCAGCACTCGCACGATCCCGCAGTCTGGACTTAGGAGTCTAATAAACCACCCCCACTAAAAGAATTTGACGCCCTCATTGAAATAATCTGTGGGCACTCCTCCACGAGTGGTTCTCTCGAAGACTCCTTCGCCAACTTTTGAAGACCGGAGCAATCCTTCTCTTCCATTGGTACATCTCCCACGTACCAACCTCTTTTTGACAAGTTTCTTTTTGCATGGTTCCTCCTTCACGAGTCCCATAATGTTCAAGTATGAGATACTATTGATGGCTCCTTCCCTCGAGTCATCTTCATCCCTCCCTCCTTTGTCCTTCGCGACTATGGAGTTCATTTGCTCCTCTCCCTTCTTCTTCTTCGGGCATTCTCAAGCATAATGCGGCCCCTCACAGATGAAGTATGCAACCTTCCCCTTCGATTACTTCTTCTTTTGTTGAGAAGATTCTCCTACCTTCTCTTTGCCCTTCTCCTTGCCATCCTGGGTTTCACCATTTTTCTTGCCCTCTCCGTTGTTGCGCCCACGGTTATAACCCGGAAAAAAAGTTGAAGAGCTTGTCCTCGTCTGATATGTTTTTAATATCAAGTAACAGAGAGCTAAAAGACTTAACATAGTCTCTTACCGAACCTTCTTGTTTCAGTTTCTTCAAGGCATCCCTCACAACCCACGAAGTATTCAACAAAAGAAATTGATCCTTCAACTCCATCTTCATAAGCTCTCATATATCCATAGGAGTTCTACCCGCACTGATCTCCGCAGAGGTCCTCGTCCTCAACCAGAGCTTGACATTCTCGTTCAAGTACATAGCTGTCACACTGACCTTCTCAGTATCGGGCACCCTTGCAGCCGCAAAATACTGCTCCATATCCCATAAGAAATTCTCAAGCACCTTGGCGTCTTGCACGCCTTCGAACACCTTAGATTCTTGTACCTTCACTACTGAAGGTTTTTGTGCTAAGCTTTCTACACGACCGACATCTAATGTTGCAACCGCACGCCTCAACACAGTAATCTCTAACTGGACCTCTTTATGTTCCTTCAACAATTCTGTCAACTGTTAGTAGTGTGCCCTAGGCCAATGGACATATGTGACTTTTGTACTGACATTCTGACTTATTAATAATATATTATG
>JAOSBO010000004.1:20131493-20155116 GCA_027563915.1 Erythroxylum rotundifolium
TGTGAATGACGTAGATGGGATTTGTACCTCTCTTAAATGAGAGAGATATCATTTGGGCCTCTTGACAAGTATGACTGCAGAAATACATGGCCGTGCTCAAATGAATTATTGAGGAGTCATCAATGTCATTTGTTATAGTCAGTCAACTTGAGAATCAAGAAACTAAGATTAATTAAAGGTTGACATGTACCATGCCTTGTGAGTAATCTTAATATCGTGTTACAAAGGGACTGAGTTTATAACCATAGTTATAGGTTAAATCGGATTACCGATCTTCATTTGATTTAGGTAGTTATAATGTCTTGCTAGAGGCTTATGACTTATGGGCCTTGAAGTGTGATCAAGCCCATTGCTAACATCAAATGAGCCTACGGGGTCGCACACAAAGAGTGATGTGATCTAGGCTTATTCTCTTGGGCCTAATTTATTAGGCACTGAATAAATATATGTACATATATTTATTGGGCTAGACTGAATTAAGTTGTCGGGCTTTTATTATATGAGATATAATATGGTCCGAAAATTATTGGGCTTCCATAATCTTAATTGGTTTAGGATTATGATATTCTTATTCCTAATAGGAATAGGGATTAGAGTTTCTCTATAAATAGAGAACTTATGTCTCATTAGATGTGATACGAAAACCCTAGGCACCTAAAACCTAGCCGTTCATTCTTCTTCCGAGAGAAACATTAGTGCGGCATTCTAAAGTGTTTAGAACGTGCTAGCACACATTAATCGCTGCCTGGATCGTTCATCCTCGTGTGGATACAGGTAGAGGACGTTCGTGTATTGCAGCATCTATAGATTTGAAAATAAAAAACCAATCCGCGTCAAGAGTTAATTTCATACTGTTGTGAAATTTTCAATTATACTTCTTGTTGTAGTATGGTCCGTTCCGCTGCGTATTGTGAATACTCGGGCCATAGGTGATCCAATAACAATTGTTGGATTCGGGCCTCCAACATCTCGAACCGAGCATTGTGAGTTGTGACATCTTCCTCCCCTTAAGGAATAGGCCTAATGAGTGCTTCCACCCTAGTCACTCGTTCCGTCAAGTTGCCTACAGCCATCTCGAAATTAAGATCTGATACCAGTTGATACAAAGTTCTCCTTGGTACTCGAACTTTCACCGAATTCTATCGCCAACACCTTTGTACGGGAGTCCCACTTAGTCCGCTTAAGCAAGACTCTGCCCCCAACAAACCCTCGAACACCTCACACGAATACAAGTGTTTAAAGTGTTTCACTCTCACACAAAATAACACAAGCGTAAAATAGAGAAAAGAAAGTAACAAGAGATATATATATGGCTGAAGCCAATCTTTCATTAACTCTCCACAAAATGTTAACAAAATACACAAATACCTCCTCCCCGAAGCACTTCCAAGAAACTCCCTACTCGAAGCCCTTACAATGAGAACTCCCCAAAAGCTCTCAACTCTCTCAAAGCTCTCTCCTCTGAGTAATTTCTCTCACTGAGCTCTCTCAATGATTGAATCTGAATAACTCTCACCTCTAATGAGCTATTTATAGGCTCCTCTAGATGACTAATCCTAGTAGAACTCTACTAGTTAAGATCACAATCTTATCCTAATATGATTACATCAATCTAACCAATAGATGACATCCTCATCTAATTAGGATTAAGATAATCCACATTAACAAGATAAACCCTATCTTGGAATGATTATCCCTATTCGTGAAGATCTCCTCTACCTTCAGATGATCCTTCTAGATAATCTTTATCTCTTAAAGATGATGCTCATCCATTGTGATCTTATCCGCCACGTCATCTTGTGCCACATAATCCACAATTGCCACATCACTACTGATGTGTTCACCAAGGCCTATCTGCATATAGGTCCATCAATGCACGTCCATGGACAAGTCCATCTTCTATGATCCAGCTCTCTCATGGTGCAGTCTCATCGCTCCATGACTAAGTATAAGTCATAAACCGAGTTAGTATAAAACCTCGCTTATTATACTAGCCTCCGACCTGTCTTGCCAAAGTTAAGTGCCTTCGCGCACCCTTCGGTCTCGCATGACTTAGTTCACCTACTCTGCACACCCATAAATCCGAATCTCACGTCTCGTCGAAGATTTCCGCCAATGCGTGCCTACGCGTGCCCATGAATCGAATCTCGCCAACTCGTAAGACTCCGCCTTGTTCCCTCGTCAACACGCCTTCCTTGTGCCGACCCGCGTGCCAAGCATTGGCCAAGGCTCGCCAACACTCGCACGATCCCACAGTCTGGACTTAGGGGTCTAACAGTAACCATCTCATCAAAAAAACTGCTAATTCAAAGGTTGACTTTCCAAATATTTCTCTAGGCAGCACATGAACTTGTAAAACCATTAACAGACGCTATTTAAAATCCGACAAGCCAAGATTCCCATGAGGGAAATTTGAAAAGCACACTTAATTTAAGAAGTATTAAACCCGTAACTTACCAAGCTGCAAACCACCATAGATGGAGAGGCATTGTGATTGAAAAGATCAAGAGAAACTTCTATGCCAGAATTACCACAGCCCACAACTAGTACTTTCTGTTCACAGAACTTCTCGCCAGACTTGGAGTGACATGCATGAACAATGTTAGCACCGAACTTGTTCAATCCTAAGAAGTCAGGCATTATACACTCTGCATTCTCGCCAGTGGCAGCCACAAGCCAGCAGCAAATGTACTCAGCCTCAGCGCGAGTGGAGCCACTGGTAAACAAGGTCTTGACCATCTAGAGGCCACCGGTTTCATCGTATCTAGTTGGTTGCACGCACTCATTAAATTGTGGCTTGATTTCGAAATACTTGGCATAATATTGAAGATAGTCAATGAACTATCTCTTTGTGGGGTACTCAGGAAAGTCTTCAGCAAATGGGAGCTTTGGAAACTGACAGAATTGCTTAGGTAGGTGAAGTTTATGCCTGTCATAGGTCCGCTTTTGCCACAATGATGCTATGCATTCTTCTCTTTCGAGCACAACAAAGGGCACAACTTGCTCTCTCAGGCAAGTAGCAACGGCTAGGCCGGATGGTCCGACACCAACGATGAGTGGACCATTAACCCAATTGCACCGGCGATAGAAGTCTTCATGATCAATAAGACGAAACAATTCTCCATGTCTAAGTACTAACTCAAGAAACAAGCAAATGAAGCAGAAACTTCAACTACTCAAGTAGATGATAGTGAAGGTTTAGGCTTTTGCCCGAAATTGAGCGGACTCTTGAAGGAAGTAGATATTGAGGATCAAAAAGAGTTGGAAGAAGAGATTGTTGTTATGCTGTTGTTTGAAATTTACGATGAAGGAGAAGCGGAGGGGGCGGGGTGTTTAAATAGGGGAGTGAGATTGGAGAGAAAGTGCATGTGATGTGATGGAAAGGAGAATTATGTGCTAGGTTGGTGTGAGCGACGTGTGGATGAATTAAAGGCGTCTTCTCTCATAATTGAAACTCTCCTAAATCACTTTGTGGGTAAAAAAAAAAGAGAGAGGTCATTATCAGATCATAAAGCCTTCTATTATCTTATTATCTTACCATAATGTGTCTTTATCATCTTTTTTATTCTCTATCTTAGAAAATTTTTCAGTTTTCACGACCATAAATATGCGAATGAGCTATTGATTTCTTTTTTATTTTAAATTTCAAATTTAGAACCTAAGAGGGTTATAGTAGACAGGCATGAATTTTTTTATCCACAGCTAAAGTCTCAAGTTTAAATATTAAAAATAAAGTCTCTTTAAAAACTTGTAATGAGAGCTTTACTGCCCGAAAGGATTTAAGTTAAACAGAATCTGAATCGATCGATTATCCATGTACTACTATATATCGGATGACTTAATAATTTTTTTTTTCAAATTTAGACATTAAGCAATGTTAGGTACATTTCTGCATTACCGGCGTATGGCATGAAAAATGTAAAATTGATGTCGTAAGGTGAAAAACTAATAACGTGGTTGAAGATTTGATGCCTTTCTCTCTCTCCCACTCGCACACATACAAATTAATTAATTGGGGAATTAAAAATAAAAAGTGACAATGCTGACTAGGATAAGCACGTGGATAGGATCAGCCAACTTGAAGGGAGCGTCCAGATTCGTCAACTAATTCGGCTGCAAAGCCCATACTGCCAACCAATGTCCGATGCTGTGTGTCTACCCTACATTTCCCAACATATATTTGCTTCTCACTCGCTCGCGCCCGCACATTGCTCTTAATCTCTTACACCTTAGGCACCACTCATTGTCGGAAACATACCTTTTATTTACGTAAATGATTTTTTTAGTAAATTTTATTTTTATATTTATATAAAATTTATATAATTGTGTGAATAAAATTAAATGACATAATATAAGAACACTATAAACTATGCAGAATATTTCATGTGCGCGCTGTTACTATCTTCTTTGCCGAAAACCCTAATCTCAATTTCACACTCAAAAACCACCTGCAACCAGATAAGAAAATCTTTTTCATTTTCAAATTTAGAAATCAATTTGGGTTTTTTTTCCTCTTTTCTCTTTTTATTTGTTAATCAATTGAGGACTTTTATGCGCTCTTTAAATTTCTGTCCACAGTTGAGTCAATACAATCACTTCAAGAACAGTCTCCAAGTAAAATACATTCATAATTAACTTACATGAGTTGGGAGTAAACGTTTATGTTCGTTCTACCACTACTGCATTAAGGTTAATAGCCAACCTTCCTTCGGTAATTACTATAGTAGTGTCCCTTTTTTGGCATGCGTTCTCGTGGTTGTTAAAATGATTGAAGGAATATACCAAGACTACCGACTTAATTTGAAAGAAATAAGTCGCGCACACAAAATTACTATTAGTTAAAAAAAGGAGTTATAATATGAATTCTCGTTAATTATATGTTATAAACATTACCTTGTAATTTATTGGAATTCTCACAAGTTCTATTTTAGATAACTGAATTTGTTTCTTAAAACATAAAACAACAAAATAGATGAGTATTTATAGATGCATCAAATTAATTATAATTACACATGTTAATTGGTTATAATTACCATACATTTTAATATTTGCTTTATACCAAAAATTATTTATATTTATTTAGATATTTTGTAAATAATATCTAAATTTTTTCTAATGTGAATAATATGCAAAATTCTTTAACTTAAATAATATCTATCAATCTCTTACTTGAAACTTTAGTTAAAAACCAATCAATCTTCACCAAAGTTGCGAATACCATACTAGACTTGGTATCGGATTGAGTTCTGGTACAGTAATGTACCGGTACCGGTATTGGTCAATACTGGGTACCATTTTGGGTAATTTTTTAAATTTATAAAATAGTCCCTAAAATTTTATAAATTTTGCAAAATAGTCCATTGGTATATTGTACAATTATATACTATATACTTTACAATTTTACATTAACCTTGTTTTCAAAAATCATAATAATAAATAATAATCACAATTAATAATTTAATATGAAATTACAATAATTTTTAAATATTTCACATATAAATAATAACCACAATTAATATAAAAAAGACAATCATCATAATACAAATATAAAACTAAGAATAATGCAAAGTATTTAAAATATTACAATAATACAATTTCATTATTTTAATAAATAATAATTACATCAAAACATCAAACAAAAAGATCAATAATATCTTTACCTATTACAATTTCATCATGATAAGGAAACAATCAAGTTGAAGTTAAACTTGAAATAAAAATACTTACAATTACATCACATATGTAGAATTTAACATAAACTTATAAATATCAAATATAAGTAAAATTAAAAGAAGAAACTTGGAACGAAATTCAAATGTTAACGGGAGGATACCTGTTATAACTACACTGATCTTAGTTATCATTTGGTATAAAATCCTCATCATTGAAAGGAGCTTCTTCATCATCATTATCATTTAAATTTAATGCATCAAATGACATGTTAATGCTTCCTATCTAAGATTATCTTCCAAGTCATTGACATTTACTAAATTCGATTCTTTAGAAACCCAATCCACCAAAAGATTGATGTTACCAATGAAAATGAGATCATTTGAACTATTTGTACTATTAAGACTCCTAGTAAACAATAAAATTTAATTATCAGAAAATTATAAGAGATTATATCAAAAATAATAATGATAATAGTATATCGTTCCCGACAATTTCCAACAATTTCCATTTCCAACAATCACAAAACATTCATAAAATAATTTCCAATTCTCATCAATTCTCATTTTGAACAATCACAAAATATTCATAAAACAATTTCCGATTTCAACAATTCTCAACAATTTCCATTTCTAACAATCACAAAACATTCATAAAATAATTTCCAATTCCAACAATTCCCATTTCCAAAAATCACAAAACATTCATAAAATAATTTCCAATTCTCAACAATTCCCATTTCCAACAAGCACAAAACATTCATAAAACAATTTCCAATTCCCAACAATTCTCATTTCGAACAATTACAAAACATTCATAAAACAATTTCCAATTCCCAACAATTCCCATTTCTAGCAATCACAAAATATTCACAAAACAATTTCCAATTCTAACAATTCTCATTTCCAAAAATCACAAAACATTCATAAAATAATTTCCAATTCCAACAATTCACATTTCCAACAATCGCAAAACACGCATAAAATAATTTCCAATTCCAATAATTTCCAACAATCACAAAACAGTCATAAAATAGTTTTCAATTCCAACAATTCCCAACATTTTGCATTTTCAACAATCAGAAAATATTCATAAAATAATTTCCAATTCTAACAATTTCCAAGAATTCCCATTTCCAACAATCACACAATATTCATAAAACAATTTTCAATTCCCAACAAGTCACATTTCCAATAATCACAAAAAGGATATAATTTAATTATTAGAAAATTATAAGAAATTATATCGAAATTAATAATGATAATAACATACCTTTCCTGAAGCTTTAGATTGTATCGAAAAAAACTAAATCATTCAATCTTTTATGCTCCAATCTATTCCTTTTTTTTGGAGTGGATAAATTCAAATGTGCTCCAGTTTCGTTCACAGCTTGTTGCACTCACACATTGACTTAAAATTCAAATTACAAACCTTTTCAATTCTGGAACACCATTTCCGAATTGATCTCACCAAGAAATTGTAAGTTATAAGATAACAAAAGTAGCATTATAAACAAAACAAAGTCATAATTAATTTTCAACAAATAATAAAAAGGAAGTAACTAATACTTGGATAAAGTTTTCCTCTTTGTCGAATAACAATCGGCATTCCAAAATCCCTATAAGACAACTTATAAAGCTCCATTTGTGAGCTTAACAGATCTTGCATTGCGTCAACGTTAACAATTGTTGTAATAGTTAAAAGCATTCCTCTATTAACTTCATCTTGCTTACTAAAATCTAGTCTAAAATAAACAGTAGGATTTAAAAATGCCCTAGCTGCAAACAACGGAGAAGAAAGTTGCCTTTTCCTTCTCTCATTAATGATTAAAAGATATGGTGTATACAAAGAAGGCCTATGTTTTTGATTGTCCTTGATTGCTTTCGTCGCTTTCTCCATGACATCAAAAATATAACCCATTTTTGGCTTGTCTTCACTATCAGCCAAGTGAAGCAGCCTCACCAAAAACTCACAAACTCGGATAAGAAATTGACATTGAGACTAAATTTCTCTATCTTCCAGTATAATATTACAAACCTCCACTCCAACTTTAGACCTAGCATGCTGAGATGCAATCCACTTATCACTTGTAAACATTTGTCTTAACTCTTTTTTCGTCGAAACAAAAAATTGAAAGTGATAAGAAATTTGTTGCAAATCTTGTCACAGCAAGACGACACAATACCATTGGTAAATTCCATTATCATCAAATTCAATATCCATGCACGATTATAAATAAACTTTGTCACCTTTTTAGCTTTCTGCATAGTCTCATCAATAACAGGAAAATACCTAGGATCTCATATATTCTCCAGCATTAGGTCAATGCAATGTGCAACACAAGGAGTTAAAAAAAAAGAATTATACGTATTCTGCAACCTTTTTCCTACCAGTTTATAAGGGGAATCATTGTCAGTAATAAACTGAACAATGTTTCCTAGCCTAACTTGGTTTACAACTTCATCAAATACACTAAACAAAGTCTCAGTATTTCTAATAAGGCCAGATGTATCAATAGATTTCAAAAACATAGAGCCATTTATAGAATAAACCAAAAAATAGGCTCTTGTCTCTTATTTGTCCAACCATTACATATGATTGAACATCTATAAGTACCCTAATTCACTCTTCTTTCAGCTAAATAAATTTTAATTTTAGAAACAGAACAACTCAAAATTTTACCTCTTAAGTTATCAATTGAAAGATTTTTGTATCCCGAACCATAAGAGATTGTTACATCCATTATAGGTTGATAATAATAAGAATGAGAAGCATTGAATGATGAACCTATAACATACCACCATCTAGCTACTGTCATATTGACGTTGTGAGCCGCATCTCTTGATTACATTGCACTACAAATTGAAGGTTGAACTCTAAGAGTTGTTCGTAGTGCAAAGAAACTAGTCACCTGCCTTCTTCTCTTCCTCACATCAGGTTCAGATACTTCTTCTTGAGCATGAGATGAAACACTACTAGTACCACTACCACTACTACCACTACCACCTTTAACATTCCCATAATCACCACGAAAACTAGAAAATGAACTTCCACCACCAATTTCAAAATTCAACCTTTCCCTTCTATCTCTGTCATGTTAATATTCATCAAGTAATGTTTTCATTTGTCACTTCACATCATGACTTACTTTTTTACAGGGTTCTACATCTCCTTTATCCCAACTAAATGCTTCTTCAATCGGGTGATTCCTCTATCTTTTAAATGCTTGTTACAAAATAAGCAAATTATATGATTCTTCATACCTAGGACTAATGCAGCATGAGCCTAAGCTGAATCATTATGCCTTCCTGAAGTAGTTTGATCAGGAGTAGTTGAACCAATTTCCATTTATCTGTAACAAAAATATAAAGATGTTAGTTTTGTAAGAAATTAATCCTTTAGTAGTTTTATCAACAAAATTAGCAATGATATGTAAAGAACCTCCCAGTAGTTTTTTTTACTAATTGTCCTCTTACAATAATCAAGATGAATCAAGAAGATTAGGGATAATAAAATATTCCACAGTAAATTTAGATAAGATTATTAGAATTAAATTATTGCAATTATTTATGAATTCTTAAACAAATAATAAAAATTAATTTAATCTAAAACTTATTAGCTCAAACTTTAGATATATCTAAAGTAATCAATTCTAATTATTGTCTTTCTATATGAATATGATGTCATTTAGCCAATTTAAAATTTAGGTTTTTTTTATATATTTAAACAAATTATCTTTTGTTCAAATAATGATAATGTAATTGCACTTACAGGCTATAGCTACATCCGTTTAGCATAGCATGAATGGATCTTCTTATGAATATGATGCCATTTAACAAAGCATGAGCCATGAATGAATATTATGGATTGGATCTTCTTAATTTTCTATTTTTATTTTCAAATTTTAGTTAACAAATTTGGTTTGTTTCAAAGTTCAAAGTTCAAAGTTCAAACACAAATGAACCAAACCAACCGAAGTACCAATACCAAACTATTACAATTAACCACATTGCAATATACCTTTTATAAACCGAACCAACAAATATGACTTTCAATTTTCAGTTTTCTTTTCATATTTTCATTACCATCCAATTATTCCACAATCCAAAATTCCAAACAATCAAGTGATCAACATACAGATTAAACAATTTTTTCATTCCCAAAACCAAAAACCAACCCACACATTACAACCTTCAAATCTAATCTAACATTTAAACTCCATCGACAAACATTCCAACATTTTCTCTAACCATTGACAGACAATCCACCAAAAATTTATCACAACACAAAAAATCCTTCTCTACACTAACAATTAACCATAATCATTCTAATAGAAATTGAATAAAAAAACACATCCAGAGTCAAACCAATAGAAATACAATCAGTGATGGATCGAAAAATCAAGATCTGGGTATTATTCTCAGATCTGAATGCTGATGTTGCAACTTGCGATAGGTGATGGAGAGGGACAGGCGACAAGCGATGGAGAGGGAGGAGGACGATTGATATTGCGACTTGCAGCTTACGATGGGAGACAGAGAGGGATAGGCGACGTTGTGACAAAAAGAGGACCGCTGGAGAGAACTGTTGGAGGCTGGAGCACATCCACCAACCACTGTTGACAAAGAGAGATGAGGAGACTAGAGAGCGACAGCGGACAAATAGAGAGAGGAGAAAAAATAAAAAATTAGAAGACGCAGAGGAGAGGAGTGGGAGGGGGTATTTAGGTTTTTTTTTTTCAATTTGGTCCTCCAACTTTTAACATTTCACGATACCGGCCCGATATTTTCCAAAAATATAAGTACGAGCTGATACCAACCGAAAACAGCTGGTACTAGCTGGTACCATAAGCAAGGATACCATTACAGTTATCGGCCGGTACAGAACGGTATCTGTATCTCTGATCTTCACACCACCTTCTCACTATTGACTACATTTCTAAGAGGTTATATTATGGGAATCAAACAAATTTATCACTATTGACTACTTTTATCATACAATCTACTGTATTATCTTTGGTATGAATTTATTTTTCTTCATATCCAAAGTTCTTTCCTCCACGGTCTTATGAAAAAAAAAGAATTGAACTTTTATGTGATTGGTTTTTGAACAAAATGATGGATATCTTACTAAATGTAAGATACTCTGACTATCATAAAAATAATGAAACCTTTTGTTATTTATGCTTGAGTTCTTCCAATACCAATTTTAACCATACCAATTTTTTTTACTCTTTTTCTAGCTTCTATATATTTCACTTCTATTGTTGATGTAGCCACAATTGATTATACCTTTGAAACCTAGGTAATAAATTTGCTGACAAATATAAACACAAAACTTGTAGTGGATTGTTTTTATTAAGATCACATGCAAAATTAGAGTCAACATATTATTTAATAATAAATTCTAATCCTTCATATTGTAATGCAACATCATAAGTCTTCTTTATATATCTTAGGGTGCTCTTTACAACATTCTAACTCTCTCTACCGAGATTCGTCACCTAGTGTCTAGCTACTCTCACTACATATGCAATATTCGGTTTGGTATAAATTATGGAAAAAAATTAAACTCTCCATGAAACTCTGAACATCTTTATCCTTTCATTTACTTTGTTATGACTCATACTATAGGATAACTTGAAATTAATAAGAAGAGGGATAAATATTGACTTACAATTTTACATATTGAAGTGTCATAAAATCATCTTTAGGTAGTTTTTTTAGAAAGTTAAATCTTTCTGTTATTTTTGTCTCAGTAAATTTGTATTCGTAAAATCTTGATTGTTGATCCTAAATCTTTCATTTCAAATTTCCTAACCAAATGTGCCATTAATTCTTTAACACAATTTTTTTAGGGTCTACAACTAATATTGCATCTACATATAATAACAACATAAACAAAATCGTTATCACTAAACCTTTAAAAATATGCACATAAGTCTTTATTAAGTATGTTGAATCAAAAACTAAATATGAAGAAATAAAATCTTTTAAACCAATACCTCGACTACTATTTAAGACCATATAAAGATTTGTTAAATCTGTAAACTAAGTTTTCTTTTCCCTTTTCTTCAAAACTTTATAGTTGGAACATATAGATTCCTTCTTCAAGATCTCTAGAAAAAAGTAATTTTCATAACTGGTTGCTCTATATGTAAGTCAAAACAGTACACGTTCTCAGGACTACTTTAACTGTATTAAGTCAAACTACGTGAAAAAATATTTTATTAAAATTAATTCTTTCCTTTTGAGCATATCCTTTCATTACTAATCTTGCACAATATTGGTCCGCCTTATCGTCATTATTTCACTTGATCTTGAAAACCCATTTATTACCAATTGGCTTCCTTCCTTGTGGCAATGGTATAAGTTCCCAAGTTTTATTTTTATGAAGAGTTTCAATTTCTTATTGCATTGCTACCATCCACTAGTTTTATTTTTAAGAGACGTCTGAAATATTAAGCGCTTTATAGATAGTTAGTGGCTCTTTATCCTGTGCTAAAAGATAGTATATTATATTGCTCTCCATTATATAATTCTAATTTTAATTTAGTAATCTTTTTTTCAATTTGATCGGTGAACTTCCAAAGTTTTAGATTCAATTAGTTCTTGAATATCTTGCTCCACTACTGCTTTAAAAGAAGTTTAAAATTCCTTTTCCATATGTATAATAGTATCTAAACTTATTTGTGAGGTGTTATTTTATTTTTCTTCATTTTTAATTTATATTCTATAAAGGTGATATACTAGCTAACAATAACCTTGCGATAGTAGGATCCTACTAGCAATATCTTTTACTCTGTCAGTATATCCTAAATATAAGCACTTTTTTTTGGGATTTTGGATCTAGTTTCATAGTTTCTTTGGTATTATCCATCACATATATAGGACTTCTAAATACATAAAGGTAGAAATATTCCACTGGCTTTCCAATCCACATCTTCATTGGTGTCTTAAACTAAATTGCTATTCATGGAAATTAATTCACTATGTAACAATCATCTTTTTGCTAAAATTAATTTCAACATACACTTTAAAAACTTCAAAGATTGGGAACACTTTTGCTTTGTTCTTAACATGATACACACCACAACTTTAATAGTAATCATCAATGAAAGAGTCAAAAGTACTTGCTTCTATAAGACAAGTAAAATAAAATAGGAAACAAACTTTAATAGAGAATTCAAGAAGCACTGAAAAATCATCGATATGGAGTAATTAGTCTAGATTTCAAAACCCCCTAACCCTTAATCGATTGATCATTTGTAATGCAATTGTCTTGTTGATTAGTTGGATCATAGAGATTCCTAAGGTATGTTAGTGGTTAACCTTAAGTCTACTAACATCTAATCCTAAGATTTCTAACCAAATTACCATGGTTAAATCTTATAGGATTGTGTTATTGTTTTATTAACTCTCTATTAGATTTAGACCTAATCCTAAAGATTTATGTCCTCCTATCTCTAGGGTTTCAATCAACTCTTTCTAATTATCATGGATCTATTCAAACATAGATTTCTCAATTGCTACATTGAAATCATATTATGGTCTAATATTTTTGATTACTATAACATAAATAAAAATAGATAATTGGATCTCAACAAACAATCAATCAATTACATTAACAAAATAATCAACAAATGTTAAAGTATCCAAATACGATTCATCTAACCTAGATACTAATGAAACAATTAGTTATACATTGCCGAATACGAAATCAAATAAACATATACGAAAACTTGAATAAAAAACAACGAAATCATAATTCTAAATCTCCCTGATTGTTCTCTATCAAGTATTCTAAAGATGTAGATGTGTGATCTTGTATTCTGGTGGGTCCATCGATAAAATCTTTGTGTCTCCTGCGTCTCTCGCACAAAATCGCCTCCAAAATCGTCTTTGGAACTTTCAGAACAATTCCTGCTACTTCCTCCTTCTATTTGCCTCTGAAACATTGATTTTATATGAAAATTTAAGTTTTTGGGTTATGTACGGTCTCTTGCATTACCTTGCATTACTTTACAGCTATGTTTGGTTAGGTGTAAGGTTTTTAATATAATTAAATTAAATAGAAATTTTTTATAGTGGAATAGAATGTAAATAGATGTAGTATTAAACAATTGTTATTTGGAAGGGATGGAAGGATTCATAATGTAATATAGTTAAATATTGTTTATTATTTTTCATTCCATTCTAAACCTCTTAAATCGAAGGTAACTTATTTTTATTGTTTATGATATAATGAGATGTAATGTGAAACTCTCCCCTTCCATCCTACTCCATTCCATTCTATTTTATTATAAAATCTCCTCTCAATCAATAGAATAATATTTTATTTTATTTTATTCTATTGCATTAATAACCATCCAATCAAACATAATATGACCGTCCATAACTATAACTCTTTAATTATGTTTAAATTTTGAAACAATCATTTGACCGTTCCTTTTCATGGTCTTCAAACTTTCAATTTATAACCCATTTGCATTCCCTTAACCCCTAAATTGGAAAGTGAGGTGACTGACATTTAACTACTACTAGAAAGCCAACAGATTAGTCATTCCTTCGATCATGCAGGTAGTATATATATAAAAGTTTATATCATCTGTTAAACTTAAATCTAGACTTTTAGTGACAAAAATAAATCATGGAAATTGTAACTGATAATTGATATAAAAATGTCAATTGATAGGTCTTAACACTAGATTATTAAATCCTAAAAAGTATATAAAGAATAAATTTTATATTTATTTACTTATTTATATCAATGACAATCAAAAGCTAATATACCTTAATAATTTTTCTCAGAAGTTTCAAACTCTTTCGTTTCAGAGAAAATCAAGTTATATATATATTTACTAAGTTGAAGATCATTCTTTGAGCTACCGAACCCCATTTAAAATACACAGTACAACACCATAATGGATAAACTAAGGGGACAGGGGAACAATTGGTAAATACAGAATTGACCATAAAATAAGAAAGAGTTCGTAAATGAGCAAGGCGGTGAAAAGCACATTCAAATCAAAACATTCGAATGTTTTGCACCTGGTTCTTCAAGGGCATAACATTAATGTTGAGTTACTCTGCTGGGAACTCAATATGTGGTTGAACATGACAAAAGGTTTACCGAAATTAAGAGACAACAACACGATCAGAGAAACTAATTACCCTACTAGATCTATGTGTAGACCCTGGACATGTAAGGGATAATTAATATGGAAATGGAGTTTGACCACAGGATACTCTTAGAGGGGGAGGATGTGGTAACAAATGAGACCACATAGAGCACCCGTTCGAAGTGTGAGTTTGAGAACACATGATGATCGTTGATAACAAATATTAGTCAACCTAGATCTTCCAAAACTAAAAATTTGCAAACTAACATATGCAACTATTCAAATCCCATCTTCTTCACTAGTTAGTACTCAGACACAGCATTTGATTCTTGGTTTGACATTCATTGTCTAATGATATGGATTCCACTGAGAATTCTTTGAACAAGTATATTAATTCAGACGCGAGATTCCCATCTCCAACTTTAATAACATTAATTTTAAACTATAAATAAGTCATCTATATATGTCTTGGTACCAAAAGATACAAGAATACATTTGAAGTATAAAATTAATTACATGGAGGTAGCGATTCAGTGACGGCGAATTCTGATACGAGCTGTTGTATGGAGTAGACTCACGCCATCGGTACGTATATGATATATACATGCATACATATATTATTAATGGCATGTATGGTTTGGTTTTAGCAGTAAAAATGTTAGAGCAATTCACTACAAGAAAATTAGTTATTAGCAATAGATAATTGCCAACATAAATTGAACCATTGGAAATTATCGATGAAAAAATCATGTTTTGTAAGTACAATTATCTAGAAAATTTTTGATTTGCAACAAATATTTGTCGGTAAATATGAAGGGAAATCATCCTGAAAATTTTTTTGACAGAATATAGTAACGGTAAGAAATGTTTGTCAGTAACGAAAGCGAGAATGCTTGGTGCAGTAAATAATGCTAAAGTTTTCCGACAAAAAATTCGTTGGCAAATTTCATTCGTAAATGTTGTCATTTGCTTTTGGTTAAGCATTAAGAAAAAAAGAAAATGACATTATTTGCTTTAACATCAAACAATGTCGTTTTCGTTTAACCTAAATCCATCACAGCTCCATTTTTTCTCTCTTCTGTCGTTGCTGTCAAACTGCAGCTCTCGTCATCCCATTGCACCTCCTTATCGTCCCACCACGTGTCATCCCACAATGTGTCATCATCATTATAAGATTTAAATTTGTTAAATGATTGCAAAGCTGAATGAGTGATAAATTGATGTGATTTGTTTTGCTATACTTAGCTATGCGAATTATGTGATCTTATGATATCCCATGTTGTGTGAACGCTTGGAATGTGTTTATGATCTGAATGAGTTACTATAATATATGTATTATGTGTTTGTGATCGGGTGAAATCATCGATGATGGTTCACTCGTTGAGTTCGCAAAACTCATAAAAATTGCAATGTGATTTTTCAGATATGAGACAGGAGACCTAGATCTTTAGATAGGATTAAAGGACCCTTTTGGATTTTGTTATGGCTTAGAGATCTGTCAGCTGGCTCCAGGAGTGTTGTGTCTTGTATTTTGTTGGTTTTTTTAGAACCTATATGAGGTTATGTAAGTAATTGTCTAAAGGAAATAGTGTAAATTTTGTAGATTAATGAAATGAATGGTTTTTAAAATTTGCTTACTTTTAAATGATGATAGTTGATGCCATGTGTAAGTTGGAATTGTTTTGCTCTAACATACCATTATCATAGGTTATGTTCCTGAAAGTTTGGGTATGTACCCTATGGTAGTGGGATGTTGCACCAAAGGCCACCGTGCATCATGCCATCACACCTCATCGCTGCTCATCCTAGCTGGCATCATCGCATCTACTTCAGGTACTATGTAATGGGCTCTCGTGCACCACACCTCGTCGCCATCGTATTTTGTAAATATGGAGTGGGTTCTGTAAATGTTGACAGTGAAATTATTAAACTTCTTTATTAGATGCCTCTCAATCTTTATTTTGAATGAAGTCCATTTTTAAATATGGAGTTGGTTATGCTTTTGAAATGTGAATTCCATTTCGAATGAAGTTTGTTAGATAACTTTCAAACTTCTTTGTTAGAGATTTTTAAATGTGGAGTTGGTTATGTTTTAATTAATGCTAAAATTAAATTATTCATAATTTTCTTTGGAATTTATTGATCATGTTGAATTGCATTGTTCGCTATGTTGCTAAATAAACATACGGTTATTTTGATGGGAAAGGAAACATCTTTATTCCGGGGTTAGGATGAAGTAAATTGTTTCAGCACATCATCTTCCGATGGTCTAGATTTTCTTTTGGATTAATCTGGAGTTCAATCTTTATTACTATGTGACTGGCCATCTAGAAAAAGTAATCCAAATTATTACATGAACATAATTATAACTAGTCTCAGATTAGATGGTTTACACTAAGTCCTTTTTCTAGATGAAACAAAAATTTTATGGAAATTATGAGTGTTAAATGTTGTGATACAATGGCATGTGCTTCCACTCATATTAGAGGACAGGTATTCAAATCTTAATTTGGCTCGGTTGAACATTGTGTTTTAGCCTTCACCTAAAAAATGAAATGGACAAGCACGAGTTAGGAGTGTTGTAAATTTGAACCTCGAAATAAATTAAATTTGATAAAAGATATGAAATTTGGTTTGGTTTTAAATTAAATTGAAAATGTTGATTGGTTATATATATATATATATATATATATAATTTATTTATATTTTATAGTTTTTTATTTTTAAATCAAATAAAATTGTGTTTAATTTTTAATGTTAATAGCTCAATATTTATACTTTTATTATTGATAATAATTAAATATTAGATATAAATAATTAACATTTATTATATAATATTTACTAATAAATATTAGAAATTTTATTATATTTTCTGAAGTTAAATATTTAAATAAGTCAAAATTTTATTTATAAATGAATGTTTATTTGTTAATATATATTTTAATATTTAAATTTAAATTATTTAAGATATTTTAAAATTTAAGTATCTTTAATAAATATTTATATAACATTTTTAAATAATAAAAATATATTGACCATAAGTTTCATCATAAATTAATATTAAATAATTAAATGATATATTTTAGTTGATAATAAATTAAATTATGACAAAAGAGCAAAAAATTTTTATAATTTTCATAAGTTATGAAAATTAGGAGAAATAAGCAAATAGGTGTTTTTATTCAATTCAAAAATTAAAACAAATTGAGAACAAGCATTGTTTATCTTGCATGCTTTTGAAGGTGAAGGAGATTTTTATGACGATTGTAGTCCTTTTCAAATAGTGGTACATTCCCACCAGTTAGCTAATACGAAATTTTTTTCTCAGGCCCTATTTTATGTTGAAGAGCATCACTCATTCTTCTTCTTTGTAATATGTAGTTATCCGTTCATCTGGGTAAGTCTTCCAACTAATATCTACCATATGTATTGCTTTAATAATACATTAATTAGATGTGTTTGAGTTTTGTGTGAATGCAAAGGAGGTCTTGATTTTGTGTTGTTGTTTATAATATTCTTGTAATTAGTTTTTATGTTCTTCTTTAATAGTCTAACTATTTATGTTTGGGTTATGTTTGAATCATTGATGAGTAGATGTATAATTACATAAGCATTTACTGTATATGGAATGAGTTTGAGATCTTGTAGATGATTTGAGGCATAATAAACCCCTAGGATGGTATATAAGCTGAAAACCCATGATGCAGCTTTGATGAGACTTATCGGTGAAAAATTCCACGAGCCTAGGAGTCACGGCCAGAACTTGCTTTCTTGATTCACAGGTGTAAACAATGTCACATACCATAGTTTTGAAATCAATTGTAGGTGATTAATTCAATTGATTAATGCTTCAACTTTGATGTGATTAATGCAAACTTAGTATTAACATAAGAAATTCATATGTTTTATAGACGAGACAATTTTTTGCATAAAAAACCCCCTAACAGTATATATAGGATGGAAACCCATGATACAGCTTTTGTGAGGCTTATCGGTGAAAAGTTTCACGAGTCTAGGAATTACAACAAGAACTTGCTTTCTTGCTTCATAAGTGTAAACAATGCCACATAGCATAGGGTATGTTGCTTTCTTGATTCATAGGTATAAACAATGTTACGTATCAATTGTTGGTAATTAATTTGATTGATTAATACTTAGGGGATGTTGTGTAAAGTTTAGATGTTTGTAAACTTAGGGGAAATGAAGGATACTAACTGTGAAATCACTATTTTAAATTAATAGTTTTACGGAAATGAGTAATGTTGATAGATCTTGGATGTATAAATGATTAACACCTGATGGTTTCATTAATCCTAAGTTTGTTGAGGGAGTTGAAGCCTTTATTTATTATGCATGTTCTCAACTTGCATAAATGGATGGCCTAAAGATCATATGCCTATGTAAAAAGTGCAAACACATTCGTTTCCTTCCTATTGATGATGTAAAAGGGCATTTATAGAGAAAAAGGGTTTGTCCTAAATTATTTTGAGTAGACTCGATAATGCACACCACGAAAGGCTTCAATCAGATGGATGAAGTTTTGGTGGTTTTTTCTTAGAGGATTGAACTCAGCTGTGAAGGAATTAAGATGAAAATTTTTCAAAACCCTAAGCAAATGGATATGCAAGGCTAATCTTTACGATACCTTTTTGAAACTTGTTTCAAGCAATCCTAATGATCAAAATCAACAAAAAGAAAGGAACCAAATAACACACCATAATTGAACAATTGATAAGTGAAATTAAGTTCTTGGTGAAACGAAAACAAGAGGATAGTTTCTCACCAAAGCCAATGGCTATAATAATAGTATAACATCATGTTCCCATATTAAGGGTTAGAGTCAGGAATACCATAAATGAGAAATAAAAGTGAGAGAAACGAAAATGGATTTCATGCTCATGCATCATATAGCATTCATACACGTGAATTTGGTCATTGCACACATTACAACAATTTGTTTATGCACTCATTTGATATTTTTTGAGTATAAAGGATTGATTTAATGCGATTATGAGGTGAATAGTGACTATTTTGTTATGAAAATTGATTCAATTAATTAAATTATGGATTTAGAATTTTTGAAGAAATTTGAGAATTTTCTGGAATTATGAGTAATTTTTGAACTAGAAAAAATGCCAAGTGACAAGAAAGTTATTAAATGATAGTAGAAATAAGTGTCAAATGATAGCGTAAATTATTGATAAGTGACATTAAGATTTGACGACAAGTGTTATAGAAAATCGAGAAACAATTGGATTAGAAATTATAATGCAAATGGACTAGTTAATTAAAAGAGCAAGTGAAGACCACAAGCAAGTGACAAGTGTAACTTGCCTTGCCACTCTTTTTTTAACTCATGATGCTTAAGGTAAAAGACCATCTTTTACCTTGTCTTTCATTTTAATTCCTACTCTCATCTTCTTTGTTGCTCTCTTCTCTTTTTCTTCTTTCTTTTTCTTTATATCATGACTCTCTCTCTCTTCACCATGCATCAACCTTTTCTTCCATCACTAGATACTACAAAATCCTTGCTATCTCTTCTTCTTAATGAAACCCATCTATTCTACCTTGGTAGATGACAATCGTGTATGTGTGGAAGAGGATAGGGTTACAAAATTTTGAAGAGACTTTGGAGCGAAAACAAGTAAGTAATATGTTATTGTTATTCAAGATTTGTTAAAGGAAACATGTGTGATGGTGGTTAGTGATAGATTGATGAGTTAAATGGAGTTGATGATATGCTACTATGTGAATGAAGAAAATAGGGTGTAAATGCATTGCTTTTGTATATATATGATGGTTAATAATTCATATATTGTTATAGATATGTTTTGGGGTAGAATGATCTTCATAAAGGGGTTAGAATGAGTGCAGAAGAACCAATGATGAATGGGTAAATGTATATGCTCTTTTTTAGTTAATGATCAAATTGAATTGTTTGTGAATGATATTGAGTTGAAATAGAGTTGAGAATGAAGAGTAAATGAAGTAGAAAAGGGTGATCTTTGTACAAGATGTGTTAGGTGTAAGATGTTGGGCTCGTAGAATATAGAAAAAAAAAGGAAGATAGTCCTGTTTGCTACTTTTTATGAAAGTTTTCCATAGCCAACTTACAGGATTTCACGAGGAATCTTCCTTTTGGGAAAAGTTCGTAGTGGCCAACTCCTAATTTCGTCGCGGCCAACTTTCCTACATAGCTTAAACATGCTTTGGTATTTTGACAATATCTTGTTCTATAGTTATCTAAGTAGAATGATTTTTGATTTGGAGTCAACTAGAGACATAGGGATACAAATTTTTTAAAGAAATATAATTTTAATTAAGTCTCTAAGAATTTCTATTTTTGGATGGAAGTTGAGTTCAGGGCACTGTTCCAATATAAGAATAGTCCGAAAATGTTTGGGGTATAACTCTCTGATTACTGTACCTAATTGAATGATCTAGGTGTCATAAGAAACTTAAGAGATAGGAGAACAAATTTGTAGAAGAAAGTATTGCCAAATTACTTCATTTGCATTGTATGAATAATCAAGAATAGTACACCCGAAAGTATGTTTTTGGAAAAATTTGAAATGAACAATTGGGTTATGAAATTTGATTCTGACGGTTTTATTGAGGTATAAACCCTAAGTACAAATTATACTTAGGTGAGTTTTGATATATGATTGGCAATGTGATGAGAATAATAGAAAGATACCCAGGATTGACGTTGAGCATGCATTGTACACATTCCATATACACATTTGTGCATAAAGGAATACATATAATTGTGCAATTATTAATGTGTGTGCAATGGATGTATTTCATAATTTGGATGTGCAGGATAAACATCCGCATTCAAAAGTTTCCAAGTCATGGAAGCTAATGCTAATATGAAACGTACTGTGAGTCGACCTAGATGGTCTTACTTATTGATTGCTTTTTTCATATTATGTTTTAAATTATCTTATGAAAGTGACTTTGATTATGTTGATTCCGAACACTAAAGGTTCGATGATTTGGATGTATGAATGTCATATTGAAGTCCTCCTTGTATGTGAATTTGATGAAATATGTGATATCTAACTTGATTTTTAAATTCTGAAGAAACATGCAAATATGCATATGATTGAAAAAGTGTTTCTCAACATTTGTGTTGAATGCCGGACCACGGTTCGATGATAAGTGTATTGTGAATGTGAATATGACATGTGAAAGTGACTAGTTGATCATATAAGACCGTGAAGCATTTCATTATATTAATGCATGACAGATAAAGGCAGTTGTGATCGGAGTAGCCACTGAAAAAGAGCTTAAAGCTCAGAATGTGAAAAAGAGCTTAAAGCTTAGAAAGTGATTAAGAGCTAAAGGCTCATTATGTAAAATGGGCCCGGTATGCCCAACGGATACGGGACAGTTATCAATGAACCCGGTATCTACAATGGATACAGGACAGTTATAGGCACTCAGTCATAACAAAGTAATAAATGCAAGTGAGGCACATGTGCATTGCATATTCATTTAATATGTATGTTCGAATGATTGCAAAATCCTGTTAACTTGTAATTGAAAGAGAATATGAATGTTGTGAAAAAAGTGATATGTGATTATATGAACTGTATGTGTATGTGATTGAGTAACCCATCAAGGATGGTCACTCACTGAGTTTGCAAAAGCTCACCTAAAATTTGCAATATTTTTTAGGCTCAAAAGAGTTACCCTGTTAGGTTAACGAGAGTATAACGACTGTATTCAAGTAAGAGATAGAGGTTGGGATCTATTCACTTATGCATTTGTTTTCTTATTTTTTGTATCAAATTGTATATTACGTAATTTCTATACAATGTATATTTGAATATTTTTGTATGTAATAACTTTCCAAAGGTGAAAGGTTTGTAAATGAGAATAATAATAAATGTGATTTTGATGTTATAAAAGAAAAGAATGGGCCTAATTTGATTATTGATTTTTGCATACGTGTGCATTGATTTGAATTTTTTTTAATGAGTTCGATTGTTGACTGTTCTAGCATGCCTCCCTTGTGGAGTACATACTCGGATATCACTCAGGAAATCAGGTACGTGTCTTGCGAGAGTGGGGGGCTACAAATAGTAATACCAAAATCTTTATGTTTTTAACCCAAATGAGCTTATTTATACCTAGGTCAATTAATAAAAGGTTGGTTTAAAAATACATAAAAGCATGAAATAAAACAAAGGTCCAAAATTAATAAAAATAAGAAAGAATTGCTTTTGGGCTTAAGTGAATTAAATTTCCCAAGTCCCATTTAATTAACACATGACGAACTTTTAAACTCCTTGGGCTTAAGTGATGGAACATTAAAATTAACCCAAGTCTTCATGTCTTTCCCAAGTGTGTCTGATCTAAGGATTCGAGTTAAATGAATTAATTTGGGCTACAACCCACTAAACTCTCCTCCAATAAGCATGGAACTCTCCGCTCTCCCCAAATAGAAGCCCACATGTGTGTAAAGAGCCTCCTTAAGTCTCTTGGCCCTAGCTTTGGTCATAAGCACTTCAGGCATGACAGGCTCACTCCCTAGGTCTTTGACATCCATACCTGATCCATTTGGTGTCACCCTAGTCTTGCTCACATCAGCCCCTCCCTCCTTAAGAAGATTCATCCTCGAATCTGGATCCATATCAAAAGGAGAAAGATCAACAACATTAAAAGTAGCGAACACATTATGCTCACCTAGAAGATCAATCTTGTAGGCAATGTCATTGATCTGCTCTAACACCTGGAATGGACCATCACCCCTAGGTTCCAACTTGGATTTCCTCTAGATAAGAAAACTCTCCTTTCTCATATGCACCTAAACCTAATCTCCAG
>JAOSBO010000004.1:20167071-20188017 GCA_027563915.1 Erythroxylum rotundifolium
CAGATAGTATTTTGAGCATAACTCTTTCATTTCAAATCCGAATTGAGCGTTTTCAGTGGTGTTAGAATCGTTAGACCGTGAGGAACAAATGTTCTTAGGAAGCAGTTTCCAAATGTTGGACCCAATTGACCTTATACGTGTACATAGGTATGAGGGTTTCAGATTAAGTAGTTGGGTTCCGGATATGGGCCCCAACAATGGTAAAGAGTATGAATCAAAGTGTCGATGGACATAAGCGTTATAAATGCATCAAGGAATTGAATTTGGTTATATCTAAACTTAAATTACTACATGAGAAGTTTTCCGGTAACAATAAGATAGACATTAGAAAAACCAAACAATCCTAGATTAAGTATAAAGTAAACTTGAAAACGATCCAATGAATGTCAACCTTAGGGTTGAGAAAAAGCAAGCTCAATTATATTACCTAAGACCACTTTATGCACATCACTTCGTATTAAAGAAGAATTCAAGAATATCTTGCTTACAAGATAGAGAAAGATGTTCAACTTTCTTCTTAATAGCCATTCTGACAAAAGGAATAAGAATATAATTAGTTCCATCACAAATGCTTAAGGTACCAAAGTTTATTGATAAACAACATAAAGGATCATGTTCACTCATACTTTAGGAATACATTTAGGACTAGCTCTAAACAAATAATGAAACCTTTAAATTTATTCCACTCATATTATTTCACCTTCTAAAGTTACTAATTTACTTAAGCCATAGAGGATAAAAAGTGATATGGAATTAAGGAACCTTAACCCTTATAAAGCTCCACGCTTGGTTAGCCTAAATTCTTCGAATTTTAATCAATTCTAAGAATAGACTAAAGGTTAAATGCATAAGACAATCCTAGAGTTCTTCAACAATGACATCTTACTTGAAGGAAATTAAACAAACATTGATGTGTCTAGTGCCTAAAATCCCTAATCCTAACATTTTAAGGAATTTTAGGCTCATCTCTTACTGCGACATATTGTACGTGTTCATTTCCAAAATCCTAGATGTATGGTTGAAGAAGTTATGGTATCTTTCATAAATAAATCACAAGGTGTATATATTGAGGGTAGAACTATAGAAGATAAACTGAACTTCAAAAAGGTTTTTGATGCAATTAATTAGCAGTTCTTGATACATTCACTTAAAGCCCTTGAATTCCTTAGATTATTTCTTAAATAGATCAATTAATGCTTAACTAATATAGATATGTGTTTAATTGATTATATATTTTTTTCCAAAAAACTTAGTGATTAAAGCTATGAAATGCTTAAGACATTCACTTTAGTTCATATTTAGTTTTAGGTACAATTTAGAAGTGAAAGAGCTAAAGTGAGTTGAAAGAATAATATTTGTGCTGTCTTGTTGAGACTCGCACTCACTTGTTTGAATGGAGCAACAAAGAGAAGGACTAGAGCAGAAGAAGACAAGAAAATGAAGAGCACATGAGGCATTCATCCCTCATGGCCATTCATCATTTTCTCATGATCATGAGTCATCTCTCACGGCCATGACTAATGTGTCATGCTCACGCACATGCCCATGACACATTAGTCATAGCCATAAGAGATGACTCTCAATCATGAGAAAATAATGCATGGCCATAAGGGATGAATGCCTCACATGTTCTTTATTTTTCATAGGCATGACACATTAGTCATATCTATGACTCTCACCGATGTTCATTCATCATAATTGACGTACACAATTGTGAGTGAATGTTAGTTTTTACACTTGATGTTGCATTAAGTGTTCCTTTTGTTTCAGTAGCTTTGAAGGCTTTTATACTACATTACCCAAATATATCTCTCCTTACCCTTACCCATATTACAACCTTCAAAAGTCCTTTGATTCATGATTATGCATGTGAATCTTAATGGAGGAGCAATGAAATGATATGCAAAGTTGTAGAATGTGATGATCACAAATAGTATTTGAGTGTACCTATAGATCCATCTTATTTAAATACATTTTTGTCTAAGTCTACTACTTTGCTTATGACTATCTATTCTTAGGAAATATGGGAAATGAGTAAATGTTTTGGGTCTATGATTTTTATATTTTGCTTAAGGATAGTCAAAAGCTAACTGTGGGGGAAATCAATATATACTTAATTGATTATACATTTATTCCAAAATACTTAGTGATTAATTCTAGGGTTAATTTTCAAAAAAAGCCCAAACATTCGTTAATTTTAAGTTGTAACCCAAACTATAAAAAGTATTAGTAAAATGGCCAAACGTTCAATTTTCTTCAATTCTAACCTGACATTATCTGTTGTTCTCCTGATGTCCTCATCCCTTTGTTTTTTGTTTGTTCTTCTTTAATTTTAGTTTGTTCCCCTGATGCCTTTAATGTGAGAGTGTTGAGGCTATATAATTTGAAAATCGAAGGGTGAGGGCATCGAGAGAACAAACTGAAAATGAAGGGAAAAACTAAAATCAAAGCGTAAGGTCATCAGGGCTACGTAATCTGATTTAGGTCATTTTTAAATAACTAAATGACATCATTTCATTAATCTTCATTTGTTGTGTTAATTTTGGCTGACATGTACTAATATTTAAGGTTTCTGAAACATGTTGCAAGCTAAGTTAGCAAAACTTAACAAAAACACTACCATTGAGCTAGAATTGAAAAAATTTGAAAGTTTGAGTATTTTATTACTACTTTTTGAAGTTCAGGCAAGAATTGAAGAAAAATTGAAAGTTGGGCATTTTATTTCTACTTTTTAAAGTTTAGGCTATAACTGAAAAATTGACAAAAATTGGGCTTTTTTCGATAATTAACCTATAGTATTTTGAAATGTTTAAGTCATTAACTTTAGTTCATATTTAGTTATAGGTACAACTCGTAAGCAAAAGAGCTAAAGTGTGTCAAAAGTGCAATATTTAAGCCATCTTCTAAAGACTTACACTCACTTGTCTTCATGGAGCAAGAAGGAGAAGGATTAGAGCAAAAGAAAATAAGGAAATACATAAAAAGAAGAACATGTTAAGCATTCATCCCTCATAGTCATGAATCATCTTTTCATGGCCATGACTCATCTCTAACAGCCATGACAAAGGTTTCTTAGGCATGGCATGGGATGTCATGCCCATGCAGTAATAAAATTAATATTTGCTTAATTGATTATACATTTATTCTAAAACACATAGTGACGAATGATATAGAAAGCTTAAGACATTCATATAGCAAAAAGATACCATTTAAGCTTAAAGGTAAATTTTATCATGAGGTCATTAGACTGGCCATGATTTATGGGGCAGAATGTTGGTCCATTAGATAAGTGCATAGTCATAAGTTAATGGTGTAGGAGATAATAATGCTCCATTGGATATGAAACCCTACTAGAATAGAAAGGTTAGGAATGTAATAGTAAGAGACAAATTAAAGGTGGCAAATATTAATGACAAATTAAGAGAGGCAAGGTTTTAAGTGATTCAGAAACATTGAGAGAAGACATTTTGACACGCTAGTGAGAAGATGTGAAAGGATTGTACTTAGGAACTATACGAGGGAAAATGAAGGCCTAAGAAGAACTGGAGGGACATGATTAAGAATGATATGGCTTTATTGGAACTTACCAAGGATGTGACGCTCAATAGAAAACTTTGATGTATTAGGATATGAGTAATGGGTCTTATATAGAGGGTTATTCTCTTTCTCATAGGTTTTTCAAAAATTTTCCTTCGAGTCTTATATCTTGTATTTATCTTAATCTTTTAATGTGTAGTTCTTCCCTCTTAGTTATTTAGCCTAAGCATTTTCTTATTCAGCTTCATCATTTTCTTGTAATAGCACGTTTATTTTATTTATTTATGTGTCTTGTTTCTTGTTCCTATATTAATTCATTTATTTTATTATTTTTATTATTTACCTTATTCTGTATTTGATTATTATTTATTTTATATTTTATTTACATATAATTACACTATTTTTATTTTTATTTGATATCTAATATGGTTTTATTTTTAATCATTATTAATTTATTATTTAATATATATTTTTGTTAGAATTTTTATATATTAGTCTATCAGAAACAACCTCTTTACTAATTAAGGGTAAAGTTATGTACTTTTGGATCTCCCCAGACCTCATATTTTAACGAGACTTCTACTGAGTTGTTGTTTTATCTTTAAAGCCCTTTTCTGCCTCCTGCTTTTTATTGGCTTCTTACAATTATTATTATTGAATTATGCCTTGCTTCTTCTTAATGGCCAACAATTGTGTCCACTGTGTTCCTTCTCTCACCTCCTACAAGTTATCCTCGCCTTACAAACCTTACCCTGAACCCTATCATCCCTTTACCCCTCACCTTTTCTTTACGAAACAACCATAATCTTGTCCAATCTTCCCTGCATCTCTATTTGTAGATCATCTTTATTTATAAAGCAACACTATAGTTTAGTGGTACCAGAGATAACTTTGTGGATGACATCTCTTCTTCAATCGATCTCTATTTTATTCCCTATTCAAACTTATAAGCTCTATCCTTTTCTCCCCTTTAATTGAATTCCTAAAAGGTTGATATTTTAGATGGTCATACATAGGTTGAGGTCAAGTGGACTAAAATGGGATTATTACAACCTCTGATGGCTAAAGATTACTATTTAGGTTCTCAGAGGAAGGAAAAATAAAGAAAGTTTTTGAGTAAGGTCATTGGCATTGTTATAGATAGCGTCCTATTCTCAAAAATAAAAGCCAAGATTGTTTATGGAGAGATAAAACATGGGAAGGAATTCCAATATGGGTAAAGTTCCATAATGTACCCTTAGAATATCGGTTCATCGTGAGGCTTAGTTGCGATATCATCTCCTTAGGTATACCCTTATTCCTTGATAAATATAAAACTGAGGTGAAGAGAGTTCAATCTTCAAATTTTGTATTAAGGTGAATTATTATAAATAATTTCCAAGCACTATGAAAATCCTAAGATTGGGGGAAGATAGTGAACTTATTAAATGTTAGTTCTCACTTTCTTATCACTAGAAGCCAAACCTTTAACTTGAAACCAAATCCTAAAAGCCTACTAGAAGAAAGTTCATCTTGCCTAATAAGAATTTAAGGAAATCCATTTTGAGCTCTGTTGATACTTACGAAGTGGATAAAGGAAAGTGTAAGTGCTTATTAAAAGGATTGAAAGTCTATTTCCTTGAGTTTAAAATTCTATGATACCTTTCCTACTATACCTCATATACATAAGTGCTTAGAGAAATCTTAAGTAGGATGAGCTCATAACCGAAATTAGATGAGTTTAATATACAAGATATTATTTTATTCCAATCTTGGATGCATACGTTTTGAATTCTTAGCCATAAACTCTTAGTGTACTCATAAGTAAAAATAATAAATGGTTCCTTGTCTTTACTTCCTATAAGGTGCACATAAGGGATTCTGTACTGAGCTTGTTTGCATCCTATCCTTGATCCTTAACCTATTATGTAGAACCAACCATGTGACTGAAGTTATCTTTACATTGTTACCTTTAAACCAAACCAATTTCTCCCCAATGATCCTTGGTCCAGGTTGAGTGAACAGCTCATTAGCTAACTTGTTGTTAAACACATCAGAAGAAGTCCTCTCCCAGATGATCTTTTCTTCACCTTTTCCTCAAATTGTGGCTTCATAAACCTTACTAAATACAATCAAACTCTTTAACTGTTATATACCATTCATTACCTTGAATAAGCTTACTAACCTTCGTATTTTTCTTGAACGTATTTCTTAAATGAACAGCCATAGTAATCTTTTATAGAGGACCAAGATTACTCTGATTATCAAACTAAAGTATGGTGCCATGTCCATTACCAATTAGATTTTATTTAACTTTGCTACTAATCATACCACTTAAGCTCAAAATATTTAGCAGTGTCCAATCAAGAAAGCAAGCTCATTCGCAAGGTACTTTACATCTCCAGATAGCATTAGAAAACTTTTATTTATGTTGATTTCAATCCTTGATAGAAGAGGGCATTGCTTTATTGAGTTTTAGAGAATAAGAATTGCATCAATTTCAACTTTACAAAATAATAGGAGGCCATTAACTTAAGAAAGACTAAAGGTATTATGGAATTTATAGGAGGCTATTATTAACATTTTAAGTAACAATCATGATAAGCACCTTCATGCATATAGAGAATAAGAAGAGGAGAGGGGTTCCCGCTATTTTACACCCCTCTACCCTTTGAACAAATTAGAAAGTTCACTATTAACTAATTCACTGAAGGTTAAATCATGCCCGTTGGTTTTTTCCATCTCACCCAAACATTAGTTTTTAATATAAATAGGCATATTGCATGATGACAGAAGTAATGAAAGGTTTCAGGAATCGTTTTTAGAGTCTTGAGATCTCAGTTTTGAAGAATAGAAAAGGCAAAGATCCATTTCTTTGGACATCTATAAAGGATTGAGCTTCTCGACACCGATTTAAAGGTGATATCAATACCGAAGAACCCCGTTAAGTATCCTCTTGATTGAGCCCAAGCTTATTATCTAAATTGGCAACACTTTTATGGCCTTTACTATACTTTTTGACTCCTAATTCTTGATTTTGTGCTTAAATTAATCCTTGAGTATGCACTTTTATTTTATGCAATTTGAGAGTAAAAATTGTCACAATTGGTACTAACTGCATTTCTTAAGTTTTCTAAGAACAATTGATATTGCAAATTACTATTTTTGATTGTAGGATCCTTAAGGAGAAGGGAGTCAACATGCTGAATTGAAGTCAATAGGAGACCATAGCCTTCGGGAAAAGTTTTCCGTGGCGATAGATGAAAGAAGAATTAGACGAAATCTTCGGCAAAAGTTCGTTGCGGTGAGCCCATCTGTCGCTGCAGCGAGAATGAAGAATCGGGTGAAACCTTAGGGAAAAGTTCGCCGTGGTGAGCCCATCTGTCACCGCAGCAAGAACAAAGAATCAGGTGAAACTTTCGGGAAAAGTTTGTCGCCGCGAAGATTAATTCTCTTGCCACGGCGAAGGATCCAAGAAACACGTAACGTCGTGGCGAGCTTGCCTGTTGCTGCGGCGAAACGTTCAAAACCCGAACATATTTGGGAAAAACCTCTCACTATTCTAACCTGACCTATGACCCAACATTTAAAAACATGCCAAATTAGGTTATGAAGAAGACTTGGCATGGAGATATATTGGTGAGAAGAGAGAGAGCCGAAACATATATAGACTTCATATCTCACTCTCGACCTTCATCCATCACTTTTTCTTTTTTACTTCTCATCGTCGTTCTCATTATTTGGTTGTTGCTGCCATGGATGCTGTCAATGTATCTATAGTTGTGAATGCTCCCAGAGTGATGTTTGGCTAAACACTGTTTCCTCTTGAAGATGTAGCAATAACTTAAGTTCATTGGGCTTCAAAAGGGCGTAGTTTTATATTGTCATACTTGACTACATTGTTATAAACTCCTGAGTTAGGATTTATGCTTTGTAGTTAGATTGTTTCTTGATTAGAGTTTAATCAAGAGTTGAACAATGCATTGTGTTATGGATTTGTTTATGTAGAACTTGGATGCTCAATATACAAAATTTAATATGCCTTTTTGGTGATTGTCTTAATTCTCTTTTATTTGCCTAGTTAGGTTTGATATTGAGACTATGCTTGATCCAAATTGACCACTTGCATTAACTTGCCCATTACACACACTAGGATGCATTCAACAAGGTTTTAAGAAATGGAGTTCATTGATTAAAACCCTGGACTTAAAGAGTTCTTTAAGGTTTATTAGTCGAAAACTTAGTGAATTTTGGTCCTAAAAGATTTGTTAGAACCATGATAGCCAAAGCTCATTTTTAAGAGGATTTTATCACATTTGATCATTGCTTGATTTTTCACTTTTCGTTTCCCAAAAATCCAAAAAAACCCTTTTTTTACACTTTTCTTTCATTTAGTTCAATTCATTTAGTTTAATTAAAACAATACAAACCCCACTCTTAACTAATTTAGTTTGCATTTCATGACAATTAGGCTAGCTTAGATCATTTGCTCTAGATTCTGATGAAGTGAGACGACCTGGGGTTGCACTCTATATTACAATCCTTGGAATTAATTTTTTTTATTCGGTTTCCAAGGGAGTGATCCAAAGACTCAATCACACACCCGATCAAAATGGCGTCATTGCCGAGGAACCAAGCAATTGGTTTTCTTTAGGATAGTCATTGTCATCTTTGTTTGTCGTTGATAATAGGAACCTTTTCCTCCAGATTTCATTTTGGATAGTTTGGTTTCATACTTGTCCATAGTATAGTTTTTAATTTTTCTTTGCATAGCATACATTTCGAAAACATAAACAAAAGCATACTTTCACAATACTTAGCATCTTTCACACATACCCATCTTCATACATACTCTTACACATCATACACTCACATCCTTCACATCTCACCTTTTATTTGACTTTTTGTTTCTATAAGTAAATTTTGATACAATTTCTTTCATTTGACTTATTTTTTTGCATGCCCTAGATAGCTAGACTTGTTCCTTTCCAACTTGAGATTGAGAGACGCTTAAGGAAGATTAGAAAAGAGAGGAAAGAACAAGAGAGAAGAAGGATAGTTGTGGAAGAGGAGTCGAATCAGCCCACTAGTGAGAATGAGTCGAGAGAAAGAGTGATATGGCTAAGAATCTTGCTTTTCTGCAAAATTCTAACTTTCATGCCAACCAACCCAGAAATGGTAATAATGGAGGAAATGGAGAGCATGAGAGAGTTGGAGAGAACAATGGGAATCAGAGATGGAGAACCATTAGGGAGGCAACAACTTCTGATGTGAATTATAATCCATTTACTGCAGCTTGTCCTAAATTTGATGTTAACTTTGAAGTGAAAGGATCACTTATTAATTTTTTTCCTAAATTTCATGGTTTGATAGGAGAGGATTCCTATATGCACTTGCAATCCTTGTTTATGATTTGTTAGAGTATGAGGCCAGTGGGAACTTCATTAGACCAAGTTCTATGGAAGGTTTTTCATTTGTCCCTGGAGGGAAAGGCACGGGAATGGTACATGAGCCTTCCAAGACATGTGGCAAATGCCTACCATAGCTGGGCCAATTTGAGGAAATCTTTCATGGAGAAGTATTATCCAACTTTTAGGACTTCATCAATGAGGAAAGAGATTTATTCAGCAAGGCAAGATTATGATGAATCTCTTTATGATTATTGGAATCGCTTCCAAGACCTATTGTCCAGATGCACCCATCACCAGATACTTGATGAGCAGTTAGTGCAATACTTTTATGATGGGTTGAAACGTCAAGATAAGGGAATGTTGGATGCAACATCAAGAGGTTCTTTGATTGATCTTACAGCTTCAAAAGAATGGGATTTGATCAAGAAGATGGATCTAAATCATCAACAGTATAGTGTGAGAGATATTAGAGGGGTCCATGGGTTTGGAGCTTCAATAGCTCAAGTTAAGAGAATGGAGAGTCTAGACTCTAAGGTTTACTCATTAGAGAACAGAATCACTTGACAATTGTCTTTCATCACTGCAGAATTGAAGAACATGAATGTGCATCGACCATCATCTTCAATGGATCTCACTGCACCCAATTGTGACACTTGTGGGTCGGTAATGCATATATCCAGTATTTGCCCAGGTCGGTATAAGGAGGTGTCAACAGTGTATCTTGGAAGAACAAATCAGAAATGGGACCCTTACTCCAGAAATGGGACCCTTACTCCAACACTTACAATGAGGGTTGGAAGGCTAATCCAAGATTTAGTTAGAGGAATGAAGAGGGGAGAGCTCTGAATAGATTTCAACAAGGAGGAGGAGCTGGTACTTCCACTAACCAACTCTCCAACCCATAGCAAGCTCTAACTGTCCTAACCAAAGAGGAAACCAATCAACGGCTATAAAATATGATGACTTTGATGAAGGAAGAGTGGAATTTTAACACCAACCAATTCAATGCACTAGCCATGCTTATCCAGTAGGATTCCTATAAAACAGCTGCTAAGTTTAATGCTTTAGAGAAGAGAATGGAGCAATGGGTGACAAAGGCAGAAAATATCAACTCTTATGTGACCCAATTGTCTAACAATTTGAGCAAGAACCAAGCGTGAAGTAATAGAACAATTCCTTCTAATACTATGATGAATCCAAAAAGTTTGAATGCAATTGCCTTGCGAAGTAGGAAACAAGTGCGGTTTAATGATCAAGGAGAAGAAGCATGTGATAAGGAGATTGAGAGTGAAGAAATGCCTCTACCATAGGAGAAAATCAAGAAGTTTGAAAGTTTCAAGGAAGAGTCCTTATTGAACGAAGGGAAGTCTGCATCAAAGAACAAGCGAGCATAGGGAATCAAGCAAGCATGAAGCCAAGGGTAAGGAGGTAAATCTTCAAGACCTTCCTTTTCCAAATTCATATTTGAAGAGTAAGCGTATGACTAAAAGAAAGCATGAAAAGGATATAGTTGATTTGTTTGGAAAAGTTAAAGTCAATGTTCCCTTGCTTGATTTAGTAAAAAGAGTTTTGGCCTATGCCAAGTATCTTAAGGACTTGTGCACCAACAAGGGGAAGTTTAGGCCCAATGAGAGAGCCCAAGTGAGTTCAAATGTATCAGACCTATTTAAACCCTAAATACCTGTCAAGTGTCAAGACCCTGGATCTTTTACCATTTTATGCACAATAGGGAAAGTTACCATAGGAAGAGCCTTGTTAGATCTGGGGGCAGCAATTAATGTGACGCGTAAGTCTGTCTATCAATCATTAGGAGTTAAGAGTTTAAAACCTACATCTGTTGTGTTAAAATAAGCTAATAGATCATTTAGGCATCCAGTGGGAATTATCGAAGACATTTTAATCTAGGCAAAATTCTGCGCAAAAAATTTCCTTGTAAAATTCCTCTTTTACCCTTAATGTTCTTCTGATCTTTCGTATGTCTTTTTTCTTTTTCGTCATTTCACCTCTCGCTCCTTCTACACCTATGGACCCCTTTTTTCCTTCTCATTTTCATATATTACATTCCAAGTATGCCACGGCGAACCCAAGTTACCAAGTGATCTCTTTTCGTTATGTCACTCTTCCTTCCACTAGTCCTCGAGCGTTGTTTGTGCTCGTTTCCTTCTCGCCCTTCTTCGTAAGTATCCTCTTTTTCATTTTGTTTCCCTTCTTTTAAATTTCTATCGATTAGGGTTAGTTCACTGTGGTGAAAGCGCTTGTTTTGTCGTGGCATGAAAGACTAGCATGCGTCGCCTTATCGATAGACCTATTTCGCCACGGCGTGAGATACACAGTTTTCCCCTCAGTGAAGCTCCAGATTTTGATGTTTTAGTGAATTTATTTAATCCTTGTGTTTATTTTTCTTATTTTCTACAGGAAAATGCCTCGAATCAAGAATGCTTCTCACCGATCTTCTACCTCTTCAACCAATTTCTCCTTTTCCTCTTACTCCACCCAATCCTCCCATCCATCCCACTCCTCAGCTTCTTTTTATCAGCCAGCTGACCTTACATATACTACCTTAGTTGAGAAGATCGACGCTAGGCTGATCCTTAAGGAGCATCCCTTTCCCTTGATCCCACATAATAATCCTTTCATCTTCCAAATCATTAATTCTCAGCTCAAAGGATTAGTTCGCCCTAGGGATCAAGGTAATGACAAATTTATCCGTCATTTCTACACCTATGCCCGTCTTCATGACACCCTGGAAATTAATTTCTCGGATATCATTGTCCCTATCCTTTTCACCACCGCCACTATCTGCGAGCATTATGACCTACCCCCGGTCCTCCACTGCCACTATGAGCAGCTTATCCACCACTACCCCTGGGATGATGTCCTACATACCCTCTATCCTAAGGGTGCCGCTTGGCATCAACCTCAAACCTATCAATGCTATCTTAAGCGTTCTGACCTCCGTCTTAAGGCCCGTCCTTAGCTCCACCTCATTTGCAACAACATCCTCCCCACCTCCCACTTGGCATACATCACTAAATAACAAGCCCTTTATTTATATTTACTTATGACTGGTCGCCCGGTTGATATAGCCACCACAACTGCCTCCGCCTTTCGTGATTCCATCATCACAGCAAGACTCACCCATTCCATCATCTTTCCTCACCTCATTACCGACATCTTTTGGGCCCTATTTTGACCTGGCACCTTTGTTTAGGTATGCGTGCCTACAACAACCCCGCTTACAACCTCCTCCTCGATCCCCTCCATCCCCACCCCCTCTAGAGCCCACCTCTATCCCCGATGTTGCTGCGTCCCATTCCGAGGCCTTGCCTCGCGAGGACACTCTGCCCACTCTTGTACCTGCTAATCCAATTACTTTACAGGCACTCGCCCACCGAGTGGATGCTTTGCAGGAGACCCTTCTCTAGGTGGCAGCCCGACAGGAGCAAGATTGTTGATATCGCTGACGGATGGATGCTTTGATTGTCAAGCACCCACATTTTCTGCTTCCTTCCAAGTAAGATGACCCTATTGATGGCACCGGTGCATCAGGGGCAGACCCTTTGGTCGTTACGGACGATTCCACAAGAAATTAGTTCGAGTTCATTTCTTTTGTATTTTCTTTTTGTTGTAATTTTTATTTTAGTTCATTAGTGGGATACTCGGATCCTTTTGTACAATCCAACTTTTTGCAACCCATTACTATATAAATTTCTTTTTCTCCTTCCACTTTATTCTTATGGCACTTTCAAATTCTATCCCTTGTTTTTTTCATTGAGGACACTGTGTTATTTAAGTGTGGGGGAGCTTTTCTCATCTTATATCTCTTGTTTGTGCTCCATTTTGGCCATTTATATGTTTGTGTTTGTCAATTATGCTTACATTTAAACTTGGTGACTGTGAAATTGAGTTTCTACCATTTTTTGCCGCGGTGTACTGTGCTTTCGCCACGGCCAAAAACTCAATTCTCGCCGAGGCGAGCTTGCCTGTTGCCGCGGCAGTGATTGCTTGATGCGTTCGCCGCGGTGAGCTCATTTTTCACTGTGGCGTCACACTATTGTAGGACCAATTTATTTTAAGAAATTTGCCTCAATTTAAAATTCTCCTCATTTGAATCTTGTCACTTTTGTTTGTTAAAGAAATTATAAGTTTCAAAGTGATTCTTGAGTTTTTCAAAATACTTACCATTCTTTAAATGATAGTCGAATTTGACAAACTTTATTTTCGATGTTTTCAACACAAAGTAAATGAAGGCACGCTGATTGATCGGCTGTGTGGTTGAGTCTTTGGATTACTCCCTTGGATTACACAAATGATACTTTTTTCTAACATAAATATAACAAATACATATAAAAATATATTTGTTTCTTCTCTCTCTTTTTGTTTTTTAATTATTTTTCTCTTTTCTTTCCTTAGAACACACAAGTAGAACTTTTTTTTTACTACTAGAAGAAAATATCAAATAACCTATTGACACCATACAACGATGTGTGCATGTACTAAAAAAAAATGGCTCAAGGGGCTAGGAATGGATAGGTGTTTATGGGATTGTGTTTAGGTTAAGAGATTTTGAAAGAATGCCCCTATCATGTTAAGAAAATTCTAGTTCATATAGCTTTGATTAATAATTTAAACAAGTTCTAGAGAGATATGAAATAAGTAGATGCACACAAGAATTGAAAAAAAATTAGTCCCAAATATCCTTCCAACAAGGGTAATATCTCCATGAACAATCTCAAGTCTTAAAAACATAAAGTGCCACTTTATTAGCATGCCTTCATTTACTTTGTGTTGAAAACATCAAAAATAAAATTTGTCAAATTCGACTATCATTTAAAGAATGGTAAGTATTTTCAAAAACTCAAGAATCACTTTGAAACTTATAAATTCTTTGATAAACAAAAGTGCCAAGAGTCGAATGAGGGAAAATTTTAAATTGAGGAAAATTTCTTAAAATAAATTGGTCCAGCAACAGTGTGATGCCATGGAGAAAAATGAGCTCGCCTCGGCGAACATATCAGGCAACGCCTGTCGCCGCGGCAACAAATGAGTTTTTGGTCGCAGTGAAAAATGGCAAAAACTTAACTTCACAGTCACCAAGTTTAAATGTATGCATGCTTGACAATCACAAACATATAAATGACCAAAATGGAGCACAAACAAGAGATATAAGATGAGAAAAGCTCCCCCACACTTAAATAACACATTGTCCTCAATGAAAAAGGACAAGTGACAGAATTTGAAAGTCCCATAAGAATAAAGTGGAAGGAGAGAAAGAAAAATATATATGAATGGGTAGCAAAATGTCAAACTATACAAAAGGATCTGAGTCCCCCACTAATGAACTAAAATAAAAATACAAAAAAAGAAAATACAAAAGAAATGCACTTGAACTAATTGCTCGTGGAATCCTCCATAGCAGCCGAAGGGTCTGCCTCTGATGTGCCGACACCGTCAATGGGGTCATCTTCCTCAGAAGGAAGCTGAAAATGCAGGTGCTCGACAATCAAAGCATCCATCCGCTGGCGATATCGGTGATCCTACTCCTGTCAGCCGGCCACTTGGAGAAGGGTCTCCTAGAAAGCATCCACTCAGCAGGTGAGTGCCTGTAAAGTAATCGAATCAGTAGGTGCAGGAGTGGGAGGAGTGTCCTCGCGAGACAAGGCCTCGAAATGGGAAGTAGCAGCATTGGGGATGGAGGTGGGCTCAGGAGAGGGTAGGGGTGGAGGGGATCAAGGAGAAGGATTTAAGTGGAGTTGTTGTAGCTGCACATACCTAAACAAAGGTGCTGGGTCAAAATAGCTATCACTATCATATTCTAGGATGTTATGGGCCCAGAATATGTCAATAATGAGGTAAGGAAAGATGATGGAATGGGTGAGTCTTGCTATGGTGATGGACTCATGAGGGGCAAAGGAAATGGCGGTGGATATATCAACTGGGCGACCGATCATAAGTAGATATAAATAAAGGGATTGTTGTTTAGTGATGTATGCCAGGTAGGAGGTGGGGAGGATGTTGTTGCAAATGAGGTGGAGCCAAGGATGGGCCTCAGGGTAGAGGCCAGAACGCTTAAGATAGCGTTGAGAGATTCGAGGTTGATACCAAGTGGCACCCTTAGGACAGAGGGTACGCAGGACATCATCCCAGGGGTAGTGGTGGATAAGCTACTCCTAGTGGCAGTGGTGGATGGGGAGCAGGTCGTAATGCTCATGGATAGCGGCAGTAGTGAAAGGGATAGGGACAATGACATCCTGGAAATTAATTTCTAGGTTGTCATAAAGACGGGCATAGGTGTAGAAATGATAGATAAATTTGTCATTTCCCTGATCCTTGGGGCGAACTAATCCTGTGAGCTGAGAATTAATGATTTGGATGACGAAAGGATTATTATATAGGGTCAAGGGAAAGGGACGCTCCTTAAGGATCGACCTAGTGTCGATTTTCTCAGCTAAGGCAGTATATGCAGGATTAGCTAGATGAGAAGAAGGAGCTGAGGAGTGGGATGGATGGGAGGATTGGGTGGAGTAAGAGGAAACGGAGAAATAGGATGAAGAGGTAAAAGATCGGTGGGAACCGTTCTTGGTTCGAGCCATTTTCTTGTAGAAAATAAGAGAAATAAACACAAGGATTAAATAAATTCACTAAGACATCAAAATCTAGAACTTCGCTACAGTGAAATGGGTCTCTCGCCGTGGCACCACGGTGAGCTAACCCTAATCGACAGAAACTTAAAAGAAGGGAAATGAAATGAAAAAGAGGATACTTATGAAGAAGGCGACAAGGAAACGAGCACAAAAAACGCGCGAGGGCTGGTGGAAGGAAGAGTGACACAACAAAAAGAGATCACTTGGTTGCTTAGGTTCACCTAGGCGTACTTGGAATGTAATAGATGAAAATGAGAGAGAAAGAAAGGGTCAGTAGATATAGAAGGACGGAGAGTTGAAATGACAAAAAAGGCAAAGGGCATATGAAAGATCATAAGAACATTAAGGGTAAAAGAGGAATTTCACAAGGAACTTTTCACAGAAAGGTCTTTCACTGCGGCAAAGGCATTTGCTGCAGCAAAAGAATTAAGTCACACCATGGTGAAGGTGCTTGAGAGGCGTTATGCAGCGGCGACTGATAGGCTCGCCACAGCGAAAGTACCATGCCGCAGCATAGATTTCCCGAAGCATAAAAAGGAGAAAAGACATGAAAAATTCTAATGGATACTCATCTCATTTACAAGTCCTTAACCACTTCAACACAACATGCAACCCACCATCTATGCCAATTTCCTTGATCATGAAAGATGTGACATGCATTCTCTAAAATGTAGAATTCAAAAGGGAGGATGAATTATTGAAACAAAACAACTAGACCTAAATCCTACTAAAATCTAAACCTAATCCTATTGATTAAGTTCCTCCCCCACACTTAGCTAACATACTCCTGCATAACAATGTCATCTCATTTTCAATCAACATGTAGAAATACATTGTAAGTGGAAGAAGAGAAACAACCTGGTGTTTAAAGTGGGTCCTTCAGCTCTTGTGGGACATTTTGCTCATAGTCATTCTATAGCGAGGTGACTCGGCCACTTTCCAATTCCGTGCTATCATCCTCACTCCGTAGTCCACCTAAAATATCAGTAGAAAACACTTCCTCCAAGGAATCATCAGTCAATGGGTAAATTCAATGTATGCATCCTCAACCATAAGATCCAACATGTTCACTCCTAAAAGCGAATAGTCCTCATGGGAGTGTTTCATAGCTTCATAAATATTAAAGCTAACCTGTTGATCGCCTACCTCCATGGTGAACTTACCTTCCTTCATGGTGCTGGCAGTCCTAAAGAATGGTCGCCCTAGAATTAAGGAAGTGTTCTGCACAACTTCAGAAGACATATCAAGCACATAAAAATCAACTGGAAAATCCAAACCTTTTACTTGGACTAAAATGTGTTCAACAATTCCCACTGGATGCCTAAATGATCTATCAGCTAGTTGTAACACAACAAATGTAGGTTTTAAACTCTTAACTCCTAATGATTGATAGACAGACTTAGGTATCACATTAATTCCTGCCCCCAGATCTAACAAGGCTCTTCCTATGGTAACTTTCCCTATTGTGCATGGAATGGTAAAAGATCCAAGGTCTTAACACTTGACAGGTATTTGGGGTTTAAACAGGGCTCACACATTTGAACTCACTTGGACTCTCTCATTGAGCCTAAACTTCCTCTTGTTGGTGCACAAGTCCTTAAGATACTTAGCATAGGCTGGACTTCTTTTCACTAAATCAAGCAAGGGAACATTGACTTCAATTTTTCCAAACAAATCAATTATATCTTTTTCATGCTTTCTTTCAGTCATACACTTGCTCATCAGATATGAATTTGGAAAAGGAAGGTCTTGAAGATTTACCTCCTTACCTTTGGCTTTGTGCTTGCTTGATTCCTTATGCTCAACTTTGTCCTTGGAACTCTTTGAAGTAACTCCCTTGTTCTTTGACGCAGACTTCCCTTCGTTCAATAAGGACTCTTCCTTGAAACTTTCAGACTTCTTGATATTCTCCTATGGTAGAGGCATTTCAACACTCTCAATTTCCTCATCACATGCTTCTTCTTCTTGATCATTAAACCGCACTTGTTTCCCACTTCGCAAGGCAATTGCATTCAGACTTTTTGGATTCATCATAGTGTTAGAAGGAATTGTTCCATTGCTTCTTGCTTGGTTCTCGCTCAAATTGTTGGACAATTTGGTCACATAAGAGTTAATATTTTTTGCCTTTGTCTCCCATTGCTCCATTCTCATCTCTAAAGCATTGAACCTAGCAGTTGTTTTAGAGGAATCCTTCTGGATGAGCGTGGCTAGTGCATTGAATTGATTGGTGTTAAAATTCCTCTCTTCCTTCATCAGAGTCATCATATTTTGTAGCAATTGATTGGTGTCCTTTTTGGTTGGGACAGAAAGAGCTTGCTATGGGTTAGAGTGCTGGTTAGTGGAAGTACCAGCTCCTCCTCCTTATTGAAATCTGTTTGGAGCTCTCCCCTCTTCATTCCTCTAACTAAATCTTGGATTGGCCTTCCAACCTTCATTGTAAGTGTTAGAGTAAGGGTCCCATTTTTGATTTGTTCTTCCTGGATACACTGCTAACACCTCCTCATACCGACCTGGGCAAAAACTAGTTATCTGCATTACCGACCCACAAGTATCACAACTGGGTTCAGTAAGATCCATTGAAGATGATGATCGATGCACATTCGTCTTCTCCAATTTTGTAGTGATGAAAGACAATTGTGAAGTGATTTTGTTCTCCAATGAGTCAACCTTAGACTCTAGACTCTCCATTCTTTTAACTTGAGCTTCAACAGCTCCCAACTCATGGACCCCTCTGGTATCTCTCACACTATACTATTGATGATTCAGAGTCATCTTCTTTATCAAATCCCATGCTTCCGAAGTTGTAAGATCAATCAAAGAACCTCCTGATGCCGCATCCAACATAACCTTATCTTGATTTTTTGACCCATCATAAAAGTACTGCACTAGCTGCTCATCAGGTATCTAGTGATGGGGGCATCTGGACAGTAGATCTTAGAAGTGATTCCAATAATCATAAAGAGACTCATCATAATCTTGCCTTGCTGAATAAATTTCTTTCCTCATTGATGAAGTCCTGGAAGCTAGAAAATACTTCTCCAAGAAAGCTTTCCTAAAATTGGCCCAACTATGGTAGGCATTTGCCACATGTCTTGGAAGGCTCATATACCACTCCCGTGCCTTTCCTTCCAGGGACAAATGAAATACCTTCCATAGGACTTGGTCTAATTAAGCTCCCACTAGCTTCATACTCTGTCAGATCATAGACAAGGATTGTAAGTGCATGTAGGGATCCTCTCCTACCAAACCATGAAATTTAGGAAGCGAATTAATAAGTAATCCTTTCACTTCAAAGTTAACATCAAAATTAGGACAAGCAGAAGTAAATGGATCATAATTCACATAAGAAGTTGTTGCCTCCCTAATGGTTCTCCGTCTCTGATTCCCATTGTTCTCTCCATCTCTCTCATGCTCTCCATTTCCTCCATTATCACCATTTCTAGGTTGGTTGGCATGAAAGTTAGGATTTTGCAAAAATGGTGGATTCTCATCCATGATCACTCTTTCTCTTGACTCACTCTCACTAGTGGGCTGATTCGACTCCTCTTCCATAACTATCCTTCTTCTCTCTTGTTCTTTCCTCTCTTTTCTGATCTTTCTTAAGTGTCTCTCAGTCTCAGGTTGGGAAGGAATAATTTTAGCTCTCCGGGGCATGCAAGAGAAAAACAAGTCAAATGAAAGAAATTGTAACAAAATTTACTCACAGTAACACAAAGTCAAATAAAAGGTGAGATGTGAAGGATATGAGTGTATGATGTGTAAGAGTATGTCTGAAGATGGGTATGTGTGAAAGATGCTATGCATGAAAAATCCAACTATGAAAATATGCTTTTGTTTGTGTTTTCAAAATGTATGCTATGCAAAAAAAAAATTAAAACTATACTATGGACAACTATCAAATCAAACTATCCAAAATGAAAACTAGAGGAAAAGATTCCTATTATCAATGACAAACAAAGATGACAATGGCTATCCTAAAGAAAACCAATTGCTTGGTTCCCTAGCAACGACACCATTTTGATCGACTGTGTGGTTGAGTCTTTGGATTACTCCCTTGGAAACCGAATCAAAAATATTTAATTCCAAGGATTGCAATATAGAGTGCAACCTCGAGTCTTCTCACTTAATCAAAACCTAGTGCAAATGATCTAAGCTAGCCTAATTGTCACTAAAAGCAAAATAAATTAGTTAAGAGTGGGGTTGTGGATTGTTTTGATTAAACTAAATGAATTGAACTAAATGAAAGAAAAGTGAATAAAAAGGGTATTTTTGGATTTTTAGGAAATAAAAAGTGAAAACTCAAACAATGATCAAATGTGATAAATTCCTCTTGAAAACGAGCTTTGGCTATTATGGTTTAAACAAATCTTTTGGGAGTGAAATTCACTAAGTTTTCAAATGATAAACCTTAAAGAACTCTTTAAGTCCAGGGTTTTAATCAATGAACTCCATTTCTTAAAACCTTTTTGAATGCATCTTAGTGTGTGTAATGGGCAAGTTAATGCAAGTGGTCAATTTGGATCAAGCATATTCTCAATATCAAACACAACTAGGCATATAATAGAGAATTAACATAATCAATAAAAAGACATATATGAAACTTCATATATTGATCATCCAAGTTCTACATAAACAAACCCATAACATAATATGTTGTTCAACTCTTGATTAAACTCTAATCAAGAAAAATCTAGCTAGAAATCATAAATCCTAACTCAGGAGTTGATAATAATGTAGTCAAAAATGACAATGTAAAACTACTCCCTTTTGAAGCCCATCAAACTCAACCCATCGCTACATCTTCAAGAGGAAATGGTGCTTAGCCAAGCATCACTCCGGAAGTACTCATAACAGTAGATATATCGACAGCATCCATGGCAGCAGCAACTAAATTATGAGAGACGATGAGAAGTAAAGAAAAAGAGCGATGGATGAAGGTCAAAAGTGAAAGATATGAAGTCTGTATATGTTGGCTCTCTCTCTTCTCCCAAATATATCTTTTCTGTCCCCCTCTTTATAACCTAATTTGGCATGTTTTTAAATGTTGGGTTGCTGGTCGGATAGGAACAGTGAGAAGTTTTTCCCAAATATGTTTGGATTCTCGACGTTTAGCAGCGGCGATAGGCAAGCTTGCCACGGCGTTGTGTGTTTCCTGGATCCTTCCCCGTGGTGAGAAAATTAATCTTTGCCGCGGTGAACTTTCCCCAAAAGTTTCTTCTGGGTCTGGGTTCTCACCACGGTGAACTTTTTTCAAAGGCTATGATCTCCGGTTGACTTCAATTCAGCACGTTGACTCCCTTCTCCTTGAGGATCCTATAATCAAAAATAGCAATTTGCAGTATCAATTGTTCTTAGAAAACTTAAGAAATGCAATT
>JAOSBO010000004.1:20188117-20199769 GCA_027563915.1 Erythroxylum rotundifolium
GTGCAGTACTTTTATGATGGGTTGAAAAGTCAAGATAAGGGTATGTTGGATGCGGCATCAGGAGGTTCTTTGATTGAACTTATAGCTTCAAAAGCATGGGATTTGATCAGGAAGATGGCTCTAAGTCATCAACAGTATAGTGTGAGAGATACCAGAGGGGTCCATGAGTTGGGAGATTCAACAGCTCAAGTTAGAAGAATGGAGAGTCTGGAGTCTAAGGTTGACTCATTGGAGAACAGAATCACTTCGCAATTGTCTTTAATCACTACAAAATTGAAGAACATAAATGCGCATCGACCATCATCTTCAATGGATCTTACTGTACCCAGTTGTGATACTTATGGGTCGGTAATGCACAAAACTAGTGTTCGTCCAGGTCGGTATGAAGACATGTCAGCAGTGTATCTGGGAAGAATAAATCAGAAGTGGGACCCTTACTCCAACACTTTCAATGAGGGTTGGAAGGCCAATCCAAGATTTAGTTGTAGGAATAAAGAGGGGAGAGCTCTAAACAAATTTCAACAAGGAGGAGGAGCTGGTACTTCCATTAACCAGCTCTCCAATCCACAACAAGCTCTGACTGTCCCAACCAAAGAGGACACCAATCGACTGCTACAACATATGATGACTTTGATGAAGAAAGAGAGGAATTTTAACACTAATCAATTTAATGCACTAGCCACGCTCATCCAGCAGGATTCCTCTAAAATAGCTGCTAGGTTCAATGGTTTAGAGAAGAGAATGGAGCAATGGGAGATAAAGGCAGAAAATATAAACTCTTATGTGAGCCAATTGTCCAACAATTTGAGTGAGAACCAAGCAAAAAGCAACGGAACAATTCCTTCTAACACTGTGATGAATCCAAAAGGTCTGAATGTAATTACCTTGCGAAGTGGGAAACAAGTGCAGTTTACTGATCAAGAAGAAGAAGCGTGTGATGAGGAAATTGAGAGTGAAGAAATGCCTCTACCATAGGAGAAAATCAATAAGTCTGAAAGTTTCAAGGAAGAGTCCTTATTAAATGAAAGGAAGTCTGCGTCAAAGAATAAAGAAGCTACTTCAGAATGTTCTAAGGACAAAGCTGAGCATAGGGAAGCAAGCAAGCATGAAGCCAAAGGTAAGGAGGTAAATCTTCAAGACCTCCTTTTCCAAATTCATATTTAATGAGTAAGTGTATGACTGGGCGTAAGCATGAAAAGGATATAATTGATTTGTTTGGAAAAGTTGAAGTCAATGTCCCCTTGCTTGATTTAGTGAAAAGAGTTCCGACCTATGCCAAGTATCTTAAGGACTTGTGCACCAACAAGAGGAAGTTTAGGCCCAATGAGAGAGTTCAAGTGAGTTCAAATGTGTTAGCCCTGTTTAAACGCTAAATACCTGCCAAGTGTCAAGACCCTGAATCTTTTACCATTCCATGCATAATAGGGAAAGTTACCATAGGAAGAGCCTTATTAGATCTGGCAATTAATGTGATGCCTAAGTCTGTCTATCAATCATTAGGAGTTAAGAGTTTAAAACCTAAATCTGTTGTTTTACAATTGGCTGATAGATCATTTAGGCATCTAATGGGAATTATCGAAGAAATTTTGGTCCAAGTAAAAGGTTTGGTTTTTCTAGCTAATTTTTATGTGCTTGATATGTCTGAAGTTGTGCATGACACGTTCTTAATTCTAGGGCGACCATTCTTAAGGACTGCCAGCACCATGATCAGCATGAAGGAAGGTAAGATCACCATGAAGGTGGTCGATCAATAGTTTAGCTTTAATATGTATGAAGCTATGAAACACCCCCATGAGGACTATTCACTTTTAGGAGTGAACATGTTAGATGTTATGGTTGATGATGCATGCATTGAATTTGAACGGGTGATGTAACCATTGACTGATGATTCCTTAGAGGAAGTATTTTCTGTTGATGTTTTAGGTGGACTACAGAGTGAGGACGATAGTAAGGAACTGGAAAGTGGCCGAGTTACCTCGCCACAGAATGGCTATGAGCAAAACATCCCACAGGAGCTGAAGGACCTACCTTAAACTCCAGGTTGTTTATCTTCTTTCACTTACAATGTACTTCTGCATGTCGATTGAAAATGAGATGATATTATTATGTATGAGTATGTTGGCTAAGTGTGGGGGAGGAACTTAATCAATAGGATTAGGCTTAGTTTTTAGTAAGATTTAGGTCTAGCTGTTTCATTTCAATAATTCATCCTTCCTTTTGAATTCTAGATTTTAGAGAATGCATGTCACATCTTTCATGATCAAGGAAACTGGTTTAGATAGTGGGTTGACCGTTATGTTGAAGTGGTTGAGGACTTGTAAATGAGATGAGTATCCCTTAGAATTTTTCATGTCTTTTCTTTGTTTATGTTTCCGGAGATCTATGCTGCGGCATGGTACTTTTGCCGTGGTGTGAATTGATTATTTCACCGTGGCACCTACAAGCGCCTTCACCGTAGGAAGCCTATCAGTTGCCGCGGCATCACACCTTTCCAGCACCTTTTCCGCGGCGTGAATCATTTTTTTCACCGCAGTGAACAGTGGTATGCGGCCTTGCCGTGACGTGATTTAATTCTTTTGCCACAGCGAATGTCTTTGCCACAGCAAAAGACCCTTCTTCGCGAAAAATTTCCTTGTGAAATTCCTCTTTTACCCTTAATGTTCTTTTGATCTTTAGTATGCCCTTTATCTTTTTCATCATTTCATCTATCCCTCCTTCTAAACCTACCGACTCCTTCTTTCCCTCTCATTTTCATCTATTACATTCCAACTATGCCGTAGCGAACCCAAGCTACCAAGTGATCTCTTCTTGTTGTGTCACTCTTCCTTCTATCAGTCCTCGTCCGTTTTTTATGCTCGTTTCCTTCTCACCCTTCTTCGTAAGTATCCTCTTTTTCATTTCGTTTCCTTTCTTTTAAGCTTTTGTTGGTTAGAGTTAGTTCACCGTGGCAAAAAATCGCTTGTTTCGTCGTGGCATGGAAGACTGACATGCTTCACCACAGCGAAACAGGACACACGGTTTTTGCCTCGGCAATAGACCCATTTCTCCGCGGCGAAGTTCTAGATTTTGATGTTTTAATGAATTTGTTTAATCCTTATGTTTATTTTTCTTGTTTTCTACAGGAAAATGCCTCGAACCAAGAACACATCCCACTGATCTTCTACTTCTTCATCTGATTGCCCAGTCGATATAGCCTCCGCCCTTCGTGATTCCATCACCACAGCATATCTCAACCATTCCATCATCTTTCGTCACCTCATTACCGACATATTCCAGGCCTATAATGTCCTGGAATATGATAATAATAGCTATTTCAAACTGGCACCTTTGTTTAGGTATATGCGCCTACGACAACCCTGCTTACAGCCTCCTCCACCACCACCCCCACCCCTCCCGAGCCCACCTCCATCCCAAATGTTGCTGCTTCCCATTCCGAGGCCTTGCCTCGTGAGGACACTCAGCCCACTGCTGCACCGGCTATTCCGATTATTTTACAGGCACTCGCTTGCCGAGTGGCTGCTTTGCAGGAGACCCTTCTCCATGTGGCAGCCTGACAGGAGTAGGATCATCAATATCGCTAGTGGATGGATGCTTTGATTGCTGTGCACCTGCATTTTTTGCTTCCTTCTGAGGAAGATGACCCCGTTGACGACGCCGACACATCAGGGGCAGATCCTTCGAATGCTACAAAGGATTCTGCGAGAGATTAGTTTGAGTGCCTTTATTTTGTATTTTCTTTTTGTTCTTATTTTTTATTTTAGTTCATTAGTGGGATACTCAGATCCTTTTGTACAGTCCAACTTTTTGCAACCCATTTATATGTTTGAGGATAACGTTCTTTTTCATTGAGGACAATGTGTTATTTATGTGTGGGGGAGCTTTTCTCATCTTATATCTCCTGTTTGTGCTCCATTTTGGCCATTTATATGTTTTTGTTTGTCAATTATGCATACCTGTACACTTGGTGAATGTGAAATTGAGTTTCTGCCATTTTTTGCTGCGGCCTAAAACTCATTTCTTGCCGCGACGAGCTTGCCTGTCACTGCGGTAGTGATTGCTTGATACATTCGCTGTGGTGTGCTCATTTTTTGCCGCAGTGTCACACTGTTGTAGGACCAATTTATGTTAATAAATTTGCCTTAATTTAAAATTCTCCTTCATTTGACTCTTTTCACTTTTGTTTATCAAAGAATTTATAAGTGTCAAAGTGATTCTTGAGTTTTTGAAAATACATACCATTCTTTAAATGATAGTCAGATTTGACAAATTTTATTTTCGATGTTTTCAACACAAAGTAGGCGAAGGCATGCTGATAAAGTAGCACTTTATGTTTTTAAGACTTAAGATTGTTCATGGAGATATTACCTTTGTTGGAAGCCTAAATTTTTCAATTCTTGTGTGCATCTGTTTATTTCATATCTCTCTAGAACTTGTTTCAATTCTTAATCAAAGCTTTATAAACTAGAATTTTGTTAACATGATAGAGGCATTCTTTCAAAAATCCCTTGACCTAAACACAATCCCATAAACACCTATCCATTGCTAGCCCCTTGAGCCACTATTTTTGAGTACATGCATGCATCTTTGTATGGTGTCAATAGGTTATTTTGTATTTCGGTTCCACTTGTGTGTTCTAAAGAAAGAAAAAAATAACTAAAACAAAAAAAAGAGAAAGAAACAAATATATTTTTATATGTATGTGTTATATTTATGTACAAAAAAAAGTATCATTTGTGTAAATATTGTCTTACTGTTGACATCTATTTCATAATTATAGTGCATATACTCATACTTTTTCTTCCTTCGTCTATTCCATCCACTTCATATAGCCTTCCACGCATTACATCCTTGATTCTTGATTTTCAAAATTATAGTTCTTGTAGTGGAGAAGTAGGACTATTACAAGCTTATGGTAGAGAATAGACTAAGTGGATTTTAGAGTGAAAATATCCCTAACCACAAATGAGATGAGAGCAAACACTTTACCTTGAGTGAAATCTCTTTTTGATCAATCTCTTAGATTAAACTCTTATAGTGTTTATTTTCTTGGCGCTCTTTCCCTCTACTTTGGTTGATCTCTGAAAAAGTGATTTTTGCCAATTTCCTATTATTGTTTTAAGCATGGTAAGAATTTTTCGATTACACTTGTGTCTCTTTGAATTTTATTGTCGAGGCAAAACGTCGAAAACCTGATCATATTTGGGAAAAATCTCTCACTGTTCCGACCCAACTTATGACCCTACATTTAAAAAGATGCCAAATTAGGTTATTTAGGGGGAGGACTCGACAGATATACATTCGGGAGAAGTGAGAGCCGATAGAGGAGACTTCATATTTTCACTTTCGACCTTCATCCATCATCAATTTTCTTTACTTCTCATCATTGCTCTCATCATTTGGTTGTTGCTGCCATGAATGCTTTCGGTGTGTTTACAGTAGTGAGTGCTCCTGGAGTGATGCTTGGCTAAACACCATTTCCTCTTGAAGATGTAGCAATGGCTTGAGTTCGATGGGCTTTAAAAGGGAGTTATTTTGCATTGTCATATTTGATTACATTGTTATAAACTCCTGAGTTAGAATTTATGCCTTGTAGTTAGATTTTTCTTGATTAGAGTTTAATCAAGAGTTAAACAATGCACTGTATTATGGATTTGTTTATGTAGAACTTGGATGCTCAATATCTTTTTGGTATTGTGTTAATGCTCTTTTATCTACCTAGTTGTATTTGATATTGAGATTATGCTTAATCCAAATTGACCACTTGCATTAACTTGCCCATTACACACACTAATATGCATTCAACAAGGTTTTAAGAAATGGAGTTCATTGATTAAAACCCTGGACATAAAGAGTTCTTTAAGGTTTATCATTCGAAAACTTAGTGAATTTCGCTCCCCAAAGATTTGTTTAAAACCATGATAGCCAAAGCTCATTTTCAAGAGGATTTTTATCACATTTGATCATTGTTTGAGTTTTCACTTTTCATTTCCCAAAAAATCCAAAAAAATACCTTTTTATACATTTTTCTTTCATTTAGTTCAAGTCATTTAATTTAATCAAAACAATCCAAAACCCCACTCTTAACTAATTTAGTTGCATTTCCTGACAATTAGGCTAGCTTAGATCATTTGCTTTAGGTTCCAATTAAGTGAGACAACCCGGGGTGGCACTCTATATTGCAATCCTTGGAATTAGTTCTTTTGATTCGATTTCCAAGGGAGTGATTCAAAGACTCAACCACACAGCCAATCACATTACCATAATAATTAAACTCCAAATATTTAATTTATCAAAACCTCATAATTCATTTAAATCATGCTTAAATAAATAAAAAAATTTAGGGTTAACATTTTATGTTCAGATATATGTTCAATTCTGATGTAAGCTAAGTTTAGTTCTAATATAACTAAAATTCTATTATGATATAACCGAGTTCTGTTTTTTCATAATCAAGTTCTGTTCTTATACTTTAAAGTTCTAGTTTGTTATTATGATATTCTGTTGGATAATTGTAAGTTTTGTTCTGAACCAAGTATATCATGTTCTGATATGTTATCTTAGTTATGATGCAAATAATATTGGATTGTTGTTTAATTTGAACAATTAAAGGTCATAAGTACTTTGCCATAACTCAGTGCACATGAATGCTAGAAGATTGTTAGAAACAGTCATCAGATTATATCTTATTTAGTTGTTTCCTACTAAGCTATATGCTTAGCACAGTGGTTTTTTCTTTATTTAGGTTCTGGTAAGAAGATTTAAGGTTGGGACAACTGAAGTGGCAAAAGATGGATGTGTATTGTTTTGGAAGATGTATATTTGGGTCTATGTTTAAGATGTATTACAATGTAATGAGACATGTTGTAGTTGAATTTGTTTAATGCTTTATAATAAACTTAATACAGGATGGATTTAGAACTTATGGTAGGTATTTAGAGTAGCAAAATATGTTTAATATGTTTTGTTTACAATAACATCTAATGATATGTGATGTATGTTTGCTTGAGTTTCTAGAAGTGATTTGGATTGTTTGGAGCAAAATATATTTAATATGTTTTGTTTACAATAACATCTAATGATATGTGATGTATGTTTGCTTGAGTTTATGGAAGTGTTTTGGATTGTTTGGCATATTTTGATTATGTTTTGTATGGCATTTACATATCCTTCTAGGGGCTATATGGGTGTTACTTCATTTGACATCAAAGCATGGTTTAGGCAATTCTAGTTTAACCAGTACTTAACTATTGCTTATACTTGGATATAAGAGTTGTGATTGGCCTAATATCGGTTGTCCCATGTTTTGGTTTTAGATTTGAGTATGGAAAGATCTTATAAAGCCATTGAAGAGGTTGCAGAGAGTAATAATCCTGCATGATCTCTTCCATCTATATTGAGACCTTTTGGGGTCAATCAAGGTGAAGCTAAATTGTCCCCTCCTCTAGCTCCAACTTAGGGGGAGGGTTTGATTAAGCTATCGTAAGACATGATGATGTTATTGCATTTTATAACCATACCCAAAGTTTTGATTGATCAGTTGCGGAAGTATGGAGCTGAGGCATTTACTGGAACATCTTTGGAGGAGTCTGAAAAGGCAAAATTTTGGTTAAAAAAAGTGAAAACTATATTAGATGAAATTAGTTTCCCACATGAACAGATGGTGCACTATGTTGTTAGGTATTTAATGTTAATTTTAGTGTTAAGTGTGTGTTTATGTGTTAATTATGTTAGTTTATGAGTTTAATTGTTTTTATGGGTTAGTATGAGTCATTGAGCTTAAATGTTATATTTTTGAGGTACTTTGATGTGTTTGTTAGTGTTTCAAGGTAGACGGTGAAGAATGGAGAACTTTCAAGGAATTTCAGGCCAAAAGCATAGCCTACGATCATGACACAACAGGCCACGATCATGACAGAAAAGGATGAGCTAGTAGCACACAGGCCACGATCTTTCACTTTAGGCACGGTCATGGAGAGCTTTGATTCAATCCATGATCGTGACAGAGAGGTTTAGGCACTGGCCACGATCATGGCCTTGTTGAGACAAAAACTCAAGTTTTCCAAGACCTTTTTGACCATTTTGACCCCGAATTAACTCTAAGGCTTCCAAAGTATAAGTACATTGTTAAGAGACAGAAGCAGCAATCTGGAAGAGAGCCTTTCACATCAGCCACATTCTAAGAAAAAATCTAGAGAGTTATTGAGAGATTGAGGAAGGAGACGAAGGAAGAGAGACACGGAGATGAAGCTTGACGCGATGTACTTCCCAAAATAGGTAGTTTCCCATAGTCGTTGCCTCCATAAATCCGTTCTGACAATGTTTTTTATTTTATTTCAATTTTATTAATGTATGAAATTGTGATATTCATTAAGAATAGTTATTATTGAATGTCGATTTATGTCTAAACTAACCTTTGGGATTTTATTATTAATATTAATGAAGTTTGATTGATTGCATTTTTATTGATTTATCTGTGATTCAATTTCTGTTCTTAACAATTCGGTAATAAAATGAGAGGGTGAACTGAGTGAAAATAATGAAATTGGGCTAATGAGAGTTAGGTAATTTGATAGATAAAGAATTGAATCAAACAGGTAGAAACATGTAATGAGAGATCGACCACAGGTTCCCGATAGGTTACTTGACAATTTTAGAACTAATATAGGTTTTAAGTTAGTTGTTAATCGAGAGATCACAATTCCACAATTTAAATTAGGAATTACAATTTAAGGTTAAATATTATAACTCGAGATAGAGTAATCCACCCTATGATCATCTAAACATGATAATTCGGTAATTTCATAAGCAATTAGGTTTTGGTAAAGTTAGATAAAAACCCCCTTTCTCTTACTTGGTAATTCCTAGGTTGATTTTGAATTGGGTTGTGTGATTTGTCACTTGTTTATATTTCTAAATTTTAATTATCATAATTGATTATTTGATTGATTTATTTTCTATATTAGTTGTTTATTTAGGTTTATTGCGAATTTAGCCAAGCCTTAGATTCTAGGATTAGATTACCCTCGTGGGAACAATACCTAAGGTACTACATGAACAACTCATAACCTTACCACACATAACCTATCGATCAGTGGCAATTACTCTCTTACAATAAGTGAGTTACCATTAGCTGGTATGAGCTGCCATAAAGATAGAAAAGTAAGAGATGGATAGAAGAGAAAAGGGTTAGTAAAAAGGTTTTGTTAAAGGAGGTCGGTCCTCGGGTAAGAAAAATCGTGAAGGTGCTTCCACTGCTTAAGAATTTACACAGAGATCTGTAACCAGGGGAAGGTGATAGGACTTTCCCTTATTGGCTAATTTTGGTAGGGATTCTTCTGTGGGCCAAGGCTCTGGTGCTCTGGAGTACCCTTATTGCTCCAAACATTATGGGTACTTGTAGGAGAGCTATGGGTTCTTGTTATCAATTTGGTAGCACTGAGCATTTGATAGTCAATTGTCTTATGATACAATCTTAGACATCACAAGCTAATAGAGAGGTTTCTCATGCATTTGTTAGAAATAGAGGATGCAGTAGAAGTCGTGGAGGATTTGGACAGATTAGACCTAATCTAAGTACTATATCAAAAACTATTAATCGACCTATTGTGCCATCTGCTATAGCTCAAGCTTATGCTTTAAAAGCTCATGAGGATCAGGATGCATCTGAAGTCATTGTAGGTACTAGCTTTCTCTTTGATTCTGAAATGCATGCTTTGATTGATCTTAGATCCACTCATTCTTATATCTATTTTGGAGAAATTTTTGATAAACTAATGCTTGTCGATCAATTAGAGCATGATATTCATATAACCAGTACTCTGGGTAGTAGTGTGTTAGTTAATCAGGTTTATAGAAACTATCTTGTTATGATCCAAGGAAGTGATTATATAGCGGATTTGATTATATTGCCTTTTCATGAATTTGATTTGATTTTGGGTAAAGATTGGTTATCCAAGCCGCACATAATGGTTGACTATAGTGCTAAGACAGTTGTGCTTAGGAAACCTGATCAATTTGAAATAGTAATTCATGGTATCCTCACTGGTTCTCTAGCTAATGTCATATCTACTATACAAGCTCAAAAGTTCCTTAGGAATGGGTGTGAAGCTTGTCTAACTTTTGTGATTGATTCTAGGACAGAGAGTGTTAAATTTCAAGATATTACAGTGGTGAGTGAATTTCTAGACGTGTTTCCTGAAGAGCTACCCAGACTGCCTCCTAAAAGGGAAATAGAGTTGTCTATTGATGTTATGTATGACACTACTCCTATATCTAGAGTACTGTATAGGATGGCTCCTACTGAATTGAAGGAGTTAAAGGTTTAGTTGCCAGAGCCTGGATAAGGGGTTCATTCGACCCAATGTCTCAACTTAGGGAGCACGAGTTTTATTTGTTAAGAAGAAAGATGGTACTCTCTAGATGTGCATTGATTACAGGAAATTGAATAGAGTCACCGTGAAGAATAAGTATATGTTGCTAAGGACAGAAGACATATTTGATCAATTGAAAGATGTAGGAGTATTTTCAAAGATAGATATGCGATTACGATACTATCAACTTCAGGTAAAGGATGTGAATGTTTTGAAGATTGCATTTAGGACCTTTTGTAGACATTGTGAATTCTTGGTAATGCCATTTGGGTTAACTAATGCTCCAGATGCATTCATGGATATGATGAATAGAGTGCTAAGGCCCTATTTAGACCAATTTGTAATGGTGTTTATCGATGATACCTTGGTTTATTCCAAGAATAAGCATGATCATATTGAGCATTTGCGAGTAGTGTTACAAATCCCTAAGGAAAAACAGTTGTATGCTAAGCTGAGTAAGTGTGATTTTTGGCTTCAAGTGGTAACTTTTCTAAGATATGTGTCTTCTCAAAGGTTAGAGTTAATCCCGGTAAGATTGAAGCAATTTTTAACTGGAAGCCACCACCAAGTGTGACAGAAGTGAGAAGTTTTCTAGGTTTGGCAGATTGCTATCATCAATTTGTGAAGGGATTCTTAGTGATAACGTTCCCTTTGACTGAACTGCTATAAAAAGGAGTGAAGTATGAATGGACTGCTAGATGTCAAACAAGTTTTGATCAATTAAAAAAAATGCTTAACTGAAGCTCCTGTATTGACTCAACTCACTTCTGGTAAGGAATATGTTATATTTACTGATGCATCTAGAAATGGTTTGGGTTGTGTTTTGATGCGGGATGAAAAGGCAGTTGTATATGCCTCTAGGTAACTAAAGCCTCACAAATAGAGCTATCTTACATATGATCTTAAACTTGCAGTGGTAGTGTTTGCTTTAAAAATATGACGACACTACATTATGGATTACCATCTAGGTAAGGCTAATGTCGTGGCTGATGCCTTAAGTAGGAAGACTGTTTCAGCATTATTAGTACAACATAGTGAAAGGAGACTTAATAAGGCTTTAATAGCTCAATTGAAAGCTAGGCCTACCAATAGCGCGTGTCAAGTGCACTGCAAAATTTACCTGACTCTGCACACTAAAATTTATAGTTGTGGTAAGTCGGGATCGAATCCATAGGGAATGTTTGGTTAATTTTCATATTGAAATTAATTGATGTAAGGGAAGAAAATGGGGGGGGGGGGGGTTTGGTTTAAAAACAATTATAAAAATAAATTAAAAATAAAA
>JAOSBO010000004.1:20214722-20229924 GCA_027563915.1 Erythroxylum rotundifolium
CTTTACTAGATTTTGTTGGATTTTTTTTATCTCATAAAGATGAATCTTTTAAATGCTTTAAAGTTTTATCCAAAAAGCTACAAAATGAAAAAGGAATTTCTATTGTTGGTATTCGAAGTGATCATGATGGAGAATTTGAAAATGAAAAATTTAGAATGTTTTATGAAGAGAATGGAATTTTCTATGATTTATCTGCTCCTAGAACTCCTCAACAAAATGGAGTTGTAGAAAGAAAGAAAAGGCTGATTCAGGAAATGGCAAGGACTATGCTCTGTGAAATGAATCTTCATAAGTACTTTTGGGCAGAAGCTGTAAATCCAGCTTGTTATATTCAAAATAGAGTATTTCTACGACCTATTTTAAATAAAACTCTATATGAGTTATGGAAGGAAAGAAAGCCAAATATTTCTTACTTTCATCATTTTGGTTGTAAATGTACTATTTTGAATGCAAAAGAAAATTTGGATAAATTTGATTCTAAGACCAATTCAGGAATCTTTCTAGGTTATTCTATTAGTTCTAAAGCTTATAGAGTTTATAATCTTATTTCTAAATCTGTTGAAGAATCTATGCATGTAAAATTTGATAATGATTCTCATCTAGATAGGAGAGACGATTTTGATAATGAAACTCTATCTACTTCCTTGAACAGTAACCTAGACGATCCACCATTAGACAATCCTACTAATAAAGTAGTAGACATTCCTGAAAATATTAGCTTAAGAAAGGAATAGAGATATAAATCTTCTCATCCAGAAAACTTGATTATAGGAGAAACATCAGAAGGAGTGAGAACTAGATCTAATTTTAGGAGAGAGGCCAATATAGCTTTTGTTTCTGAATTAAAACCTACGAAAATTGATGAGACTCTTCAAGATGAAGCTTGGATTTTATATACTAGGAATAAAGTCTAGTCTCTAGTACCTAAACCATCCAATAAATCTATCATAGGAACTAGATGGGTATTCAAGAATAAACTAGATGAATCAGGAAAGGTATCCCATAACAAAGCTAGATTAGTAGCTCAAGGCTATAATCAACAAGAAGGAATAGATTATAATCAAACATATGCTCCTGTAGCTAGATTAGAAACTATAAGGATCTTACTTGCATATGTTGTTTTTCATGATATAAAACTATTTCAAACAGATGTGAAAAGTGCCTCTTTGAATGGTTTTATAGACGAAGAAGCTTATGTTAAACAATCCCCTGGTTTTGAAGTCATTGATAAACCAGATCATGTTTATAAACTTCATAAAGTTTTGTATGGATTGAAACAAGCACCTCATGCATGGTATAATCGTCTTAGTTCTTTCTTGATTAAAAATGACTTTATTAGAGGTCAAATTGACAAAACTTTATTTCGGAAAAGTATCAAAAATGATTTCATTATTATGTAAATATATGGAGATTACATTATTTTTTGTGAAACTTCCAAAAAGTTATGTTCAAATTTTGAGTTTCTTATGAAAAGTGAATTTGAAATGAGTATGATGGGTGAATTTAAGTTCTTTCTTGGTTTACATATTAAACAAACTGAAGAGAAAAATTTTATTCATCAACAAAAATATACCAAAGGACTTTTAGTCAAATATAAAATGGAAAATGTTAAACTAATGTCAACTCCTATGCATCCTTCAATCGTCTTATCTAAGGATGAAGTTAGTAAGAAGATTGAATAAACTCTTTTTAGAGGAATTATTGGTTCTTTGCTTTACCTAACTATAAGCAAACCTGATATTATGTTTAGTGTTTGTTTGTGTGCAAGATTTCAAGCAGATCCTAGAGAATCTCATTACATTATTGTTAAAAGAATATTGAGATACTTAGCAGGTTTTACTGTTCTTTGCTTAATACATGACAAAGGTAAAGATTTCAGGTTAATTGGTTACTGTGACGCTGATTATGCTAGAGATAAGATTGATAGAAAGAGTACAAGTGGAGGGTGTCACTTTCTTAGTCAGGTTAATTGGTTACTGTGACGCTGATTATGCTAGAGATAAGATTGATAGAAAGAGTACAAATGGAGGGTGTCACTTTCTTGGTCATAATCTAACTTCATGGTCAAGCAAGAGGCAAAGTTCAATTGCTCTCTCTACTGCAAAGGCTGAATATATGTCAGTCGTAAGTTGTTATTCACAAATATTATGGATAAAGTATCAGCTAGAAGATTATTCTATCTAAGAAGATCAAATTTCAATCTTCTGTGACAACACAAGTGTTATTAATCTCTCAAAGAATCTAATTCAACACTCAAAGGCAAAGCATATTGAAGTTAGACATCATTTTATAAGAGACTATGTACAAAGAGGAATCATCAATCTACAATTTGTTGAGACGAATCAACAATGGGCAAATATCTTCACCAAACCCTTAAGTGAAGACAGATTCAAAGAAATCAGATGAAATCTGAATATGGTAATGTTAAATGACCATTCGTCTAAAACTCTATGACCCAAATGATACGACCTCATGAAGCAGAAAAGTCGTAATTTCTTAAGAATGAATAGTAATGGTAACTTTCACTCGATAGTATCAATCGTATGATTACCTATGGATTAGTCACAAATGTTACAAATGGTTCTAAAATTCTCTTAGTAACTGACTTACTTCTAGGTTGCTCTCAACAAAGACAATTCAATCTTCTATTGATTAAATCTTTCTTACTTTCATTTCATATTCCTCTTTCAATATCTTCTACATGCTAACCTTGCTTCTTTAAGCAAAATACATCTCTGTGTTTGGTGTTTATTCAATACAGATTAGAAGAATGTTGAAATATCTTATTTATGGGAGACTCATTGATTTCACTTCTCTGAAGGATGAGCAAATGGATATCGAACTTGAGATTAAAGTAGTTGGTTGGGAAAATTTCTTCAAAATTTAAGATCTAGATATCTTAGCCAAACCCTTAAGTAAAGACAGATTCAAAAAAAATCAGATGAAATATGAATATGGTAATGTTAAATAACCATTCGTCTGAAACTCTATAACCCAGATAATACAACCTCATGAAGCATAAAAGTTGTAATTTCTTAAGAATGAATAGTAACGGTAACTTTCACTTGATAGTATCAATCTTATGATTACTTGTGGATTAGTCACAAATATTACAAACGGTTCTAAAATTCTCTTAGTAACTGACTTACTTCTAGGTTGCTCTCAACAAAGACAATTCAATCTTCTATTGATTAAATCTTTCTTACTTTCATTTCATATTCCTCTTTCAATATCTTCTACATACTAACCTTGCATCTTTAAGCAAAATACATCTCTGTGTTTGGTGTTTATTCATTACAGATTAGAAGAATGTTGAAATCTTTTATTTATGGGAGACTCGTCGATTTCACTTCTTTGAAGGATGATCAAATGGATATCGAACTTGAGATCAAAGTAGCTGGTTGGGAAAATTTCTTAAAAATTTAAGATCTAGTGTATCCAAATGAAGTATATAAGTTCTAGAAGAATGTAAAGGTGGTAGATGACACCTTGATATCAGAGGTAGATAGGTTGACGGTGATTGTCACGCAAGAGTCTATTGTGAGGACTACTGAATGTCTAAATGAAGGAGCAAAACTGCTCACCAACACAAAATGGTTTGCTCTTAATGAAGATGACATCAATCGAAAACTATATGGAATGAGTAATCCAGGAGTTAGTAAGTCTTCAAACCTAATTCCAAAGGCTAGGGTTCTTCACTATATTTTAGCAAGAGCAAGATCAAAGAATTTTATGACAATGGATGATGAACACTGTCTATTTCATCTTCTCACTCGCTAATCTATTAATTTTCCATTTTTGATCCTGAAATGCATGATAAAGGTTAAGGTGGATTATAACCAAAAGAGTGGTTTGTTGCCTTACAGAATGTTGTTGCCAAGATTCTTCAAAGAATCTAAAATACTACTTGATAGAGGAAACAAAGTAAAGCTGAATATTAAGGGTGTTATCAATGCCTCTACTATTCAGAAAATGGGGACCAAGACTAAAGCTGAAATAGAGAGTTCACACCTAAAGCACAGTCTAAAAGGGAGCTTTCAATCAAAAGAAGCAGGAAAGAAGATGTCTCGTCTAGACTACAAGAAAAACCTCAGTGGTTCAGAAGAATCTCAACAAAAGTAAAAAGTTAGCAATCGTCTTATAAGCCACTACAAGCTAAGACGATTCCTGAAAAGAAGGAAAGTTCAACTCAACAACTAAATCGTACACTGTCTTTAAAGAGGAAGGCTGAGACTCTCCAATCGGAAAAACCTGAGAAATCAAGAAGGTCACCAAGACTAATGACCTTACAACAATAAGAACAGAAGAAACAAAAACTTTGATTCTCAGTCAACTTCCTGAAAGTCCAACGGAGCAGCAATAACAACAAAAACAACAGCCTACCAAAGCAATTGTCTCTATCCCTCAGAAACAATCAGTACAACCGTCTAGAGAGATAGAGATAAAAAGGAAGTTGGTGTTTAAGCAGAAGAAGTCTCAACAACAACTTTCTTCCAAGCCAGCAAAACAACTAAAAAAGATGAGACCAACTCAAAAAAGGAAGATTTCATCGTCTGATATTCAACAGAAGACACACAATGTGGAAACACGGCAAGCTACTTATAATCCCCTCCAACCAATGAAAAGATAAAACTTGAAGATGAAAATAATAAAATAATTAGTGCCAGATCGCAACAGAGGTTCAGTGATCATAAGAGAACCTTCTATATAGAAAGTTAAGTTTCAAGTTGAACCTGTAACAGTAAGAGATCAGACGATACACTTTCTAAGCCCTAAAGAAAGAAGATTGTATAGTATTCTGCAAGATGAAAAAGCAAAACCATATCTAAGGAAGATGACGAAGAGTCCTTACACCATCTATCCAGTGACAACCAAAACAACAATAAAGATTGTACCAGATGTACAACCAAGATGTCCATCACTGGTACATAGCACAGACAAAGGAAAGAAGAAGAAGTTACCTGAGAGATAAGAAGATGATCTCACAGAAGAAGAAATTCGAGTGGCAATGAAGAATATAGATGATGTATGTCATGCATCTCAACCTGTAGGCGTCTATATTTCATAACATATATCAGAAAACAAAGGATGAGCTAAATAAGCTCAATGAGTATTATTGGTTTCGAATAAAAACATTTATGTAAAAAATAACCTCCATAAAAGAAAACAGATATGCATTAATCTTATGAAAAGGAAAGAATGTGTTTTGTAAGAACATTGGTTATTGTTTGAAAAGAAAACAATTTCTTTTCTTTTCAAGCAATAACCAATGTTCTTATAAAACACATTCTTTCCTTTTCATTTTGTAAGAACATTGGTTATTGCTTGAAAAGAAAACAATTTCTTTTCTTTTCAAGCAATAACCAATTTTCTTACAAAACACATTCTGTCCTTTTCATAAGATTAATGCATATCTAAAACAAAACATACAAAATTTTCTAAGATCAAGTTCCACTTTTCTTGTAAAGTATACAACTATGGCAATCAATACTTTCATGAACTTTCTTTTTAAGACATAGCCTATCACTAATTTTCTTTACCATATGAGACCTTTAGGTGTGAGGCCACGGAGCTACTTTTGCATCGCTTATCCATGTCTGGTTAACCTCTATATACTGATTTTTATGAAGCTAGTTTTGTATCGCTTACCCATAACGATGCTAGCACTATATATAAATCAATGGTTACAGAGCTGGTTTTGCATCACTTACCCATAATAGTGCTAGCATAATTTACTCTACACATGTAGAGGGCGACTTATAGAACATACTGACAAACACAACACCACCCATGTTAGTGACAGACGCCCCTAAACACCACCATACACGTTAGTACGTACTCTGATCAATATAATTGTATGTATAAAGACCTAAAAATGTACCATAGGCTTAACCACAATTAATACATGAGCGCTCCATATTTCAATGCCAATTAAAAACATATTTAAAATCGACTTGTATTTCAATTAAAAGCATATAAAAATTTCAATTCATTTCCAATTCAAAGTGTGTGTACATCTCATTAGTTTCCAAGTGCATTAAAAATCAATTCAATGATAAATCAAAGCATATGTAAATCTTATGAAGATTAACTTTTAAATTCAAGTAGTAGCACCAATGGAATTATTCATAAACATATTTTTCATAATAAGGTAAAAAAGTATCTTTCCAAAATCAATTTAAAGGTATACTCACTATTTGTTCTTTATCGTTAACCACCCTCACGTGTCTGGTGCTTTTCCTTTATTAGTCCCAAGTTTATGGTGATGAGAAAACTTTATTGTCTTATTCAGCTATGAGGGAGACTCTTAAAGGTTCCCTAAAACTTGCTAAGTACATCCATAACTTACCACCTTGTTTTACTAATTTTATGACAAAGGGCTTAACTAAAATCTTAGCATTTTATAAGATTAAATTTTTGTTTTCTTTTCATTCAACCATTAAAAAACTTCCATGATTTATACATACTGTCTTCTTTCTATTTAAATAACATACATAATATATACCTACTATTTTCCTTACATTGAACCATTGAACTATATATAACATACATGGTGCCATTGAATGGCCGTTAAGCCACATATATAGCATGTACATGCTGCCAATTAGTACCCATTGGATAACATACATAAGATATGGATATACATGTTGTTTTCCTCTCCATACCAAGTTGTTTTTCTCTTCGTTTAACCATGTCTCCACTTGTTCCTGAAACTTTAAATACCAAATGTTCAAATTAGGTTTTAAAGCTGCCTAGACATTTGTTTCCCTATATCTCTAGTTTTCATATCATCAAAAATCATGCAATTAAAAATTATAAATTATGAAAAAACATACCAAAAATCACAAGCTACTTCAACACAGAGACAATATCAAGTTACCATAATCAATCTCAATTTTCAACATCATTTAGCTAGAATTAAGTCTAGGTATCTTTTAGATATTTTTAGTATTGTCTTAGGTTTCATTTACAGTTGGAATCACCCAATTTGGAGTTTTGTAGACTAAGTTATGGCCAAATGGCCAAAACACTAGGACTATTCAAGGAAACCAAGAATCCTAATAAAGAATTTCACTAAACATAAGTAGGAAAGCTTACCACTTTCTTCAAATCATGCTCAAATATTCATGCAATTCATAAGGAAATTCTTTCCAACTTAAGCATTCTCGTGACTAGCTAAAGAGGATGGGCAAGAATGGTTTAACATACCTAAAATCATATGGTAATGTGCTACCCATCTTTTCCTTGCATGTAGTTAGCGTTGAAGAGGGTTGTCCCACACGTTGCAAGGTACATTTCTAATAGATTTCCATTATATAATCTCTTACCATCTTTGTTTAATTAATCCTTTAACTCTTTACCTCGTCCATGACAATTCTTATCTCCTAAATATAACAAGTTGTGTTGATTTTTGTCTCACCAAATTGACACAGGTCCCACCATACATTGGTTTCACATGTAATGAATTTTATGTCCCTCACATCTACTCCTTTACAAACTTGACAACATATGATTTTCATGCATTCTTGCTCCAAAATAATAAGAACTTCTTCATTTAACCCTTAAGGCCCATTCACTTGTACATGTATTATTTCTTGTCCAAAATAATTAACTAGCTTAAGAAAAATCTATCCAATTTTGGTAGATGTCCACTTAATAGCATGTTAAACCTAAATATATCAACATATAAGTTAGTTTGATTAACTTGAAGTATCCGTAACTATGACTGATTCTTATATCCTGATTTTTCAGCTTAAGATTGCTTCAAATTTACTTCACAATAATTTAAAACAAGTTCAATCTTGATCTCAAAAATCTATCCGATTGAATTTACTTTTGGCCCATTTCCTTAACAATCAACTCCAATATTTTTCGACTATCATTTGACTTTAATACTTGTCATTCAGGTTTGGGTTCTTAATTCACCTTTTAGCAAAAATAAAATTTGCATTAGCCTGAAAACATTATTCACATGAAATGAAATTTTATAGACACGTGAAAAAAGTTTGGGGGTTTTACAATAAACATATCCTATTACTAAGAATGGAAAAGTTGACCTAGCTTATTTCTAACTCGACTTCATCTGAAGTCAGTAAGTCAAGTTCAAGTTGACTAGACATTTGAGTTGATATATTTAGACTCAACTTGTATGAACTATCTAGATTAATTTGGAGAAAACAATATTGTTTTATTTAAACTTGACAAATGATATCATTTTTTCTATAGTTGAAGAAAAAAATGACCAAAAAAACCATTATTTTGTTAAGTTTTGATAAAGTAACATTGTTTTAACCTCAGCTCGACAAGGATTCATACTGAAGAAAAAAGTTGGTTTGAGTTCAACTTAACCCATTATCATCCATATCTATCACCACCCTTCACATTTCTCTCACTTTTGGTTTTTTGAATTTCTCTTTGTCGATTCCTTTATTTTTTGCATCAATTCTCATCACTCCTCACCCATTTATGCTTTCCTTTCACATCCCTTCAAATTTTTAATCTTTAACATTGAATTCCTTTCTTTTTAAAGTTAGGGTCTAGTGTTAATTTCTTACCCCTGCCAATATTTTTATGATGAAGAAATCGAAAAAAGAGAAGGAATCATTCACATCACTCGTTGAGTTAGAAATCACCTATCTTAAAGAATAACACTCCGTACAATGTTGTTAGTTGAACACTGATTAGAGGTTGATCTTTTTCTTTTAAGATGTTTTCAACATTTTTCTTTATTTTTCTTATTTTATTTCATTAGAATTTCAGTTTTTCAATCATGGAAGACTTTTCCCTTTCTTTATTTCCCAAAATAGATATCTTATTTATTTATTTTTCTCATCTTAATGTTGCAAAGTTTAAAGAAAATCTATAAATGATGAAAGACTTAAGTAAAACACACTAACAAATACACTCACCACTAGTTGGTTCAAATTTCACTACTGTCTTATTAAGCTTATTCAAGAAACCCCATGTTCATCTTCTTAATGTGTCATTCCAAACATTGTAGACAAATATAATTATGAGTCATTGCATTTATTATATTTTATCTTAATAAAAATTATAAACTGACATTCTTAAATCTCTTTAGATTTTATAACTTTAGAAATGTAATCAACTTTTTTCTTAGGCATTCGAAAAAGCCTGAAGATCAAAACTAAGGAAGATTTCACTAGAGATTACGGTAAAAACCTTGATATTAGTAGTGAAATTTAGTATCTAGGGTACTGTGTTAAAGGTTACGATTGTACTTATCTTTAATGATCATTTTAGAGCTGGACTTTAATATATAAGAAAACAATTCTTTTGGCATTATAAAGATTTTTTTACTAGTCTAGATACATTTTATTGTATAAATCTATTAAATGTTTTTTAGGATTCCCCTGTATGATATAATAGTTCATTGTCATAAGTGATTAATATTATGTCATTACAAGAATTAGAGGTATTAGATTCTTAGTTACATGTACACATTTCCACTAGGTCTAGTATCTTTTTTTTTAATGTCCAATAGAAATTACATGTCTAGGTTTTTCACGATTCTATTCAATTTTATCACTTTTTTGTTCCCTTGATTTTAGGCTAGATATGCTACAGATATCCTTTATTATATCATAGTGTGTTGACTATTAATATACTCATAGCATATGTATGAGATTTGCTAAGGACAGACCATCTTATTTATTTATTTCATGTGAATTCAGGTTTTCTTACATGATTCTCAGTTTTTAATTTATCAATGCTAAGCTTCTTTAAATTTCTCAAGGATTTTTAGTAGTTGAACAATTAAATTGACTCATATAAATGTGAAAAAAGATTTTTAACTAAACATTGATCAAGCTTGCTACTTGAACTATATCTAAACTTATTTTAGATGAAATCCTTCTTTACTTCTTTAAAAGTCCTTTATGAAAGTGAGACACTCCAAATTAAATATATATGATTAATGCTATTAAAACCTAGTAACTTTGAGAATTCTCATTACATACTTAGCAATATCTGATCTCACAGATTTGAGTGTCAGATTATCTTCATAAAGAATAACCTCAACACTTTTAAGTTTTTTTTTTAAGTTGTCTTATAAACTTCAGAGTAATATAGCAGGCGTTCCTTAATCTTATCCTAGATCATTTTATACCGTCTATAAGAACTTCTAAAATTTGTAATACTCCCACTTACAAAACTTTAAACTTCATAGGATATATTTATTATAAAAAAAAGAGATATCTAAGGAAGTGATCCATCTACCCACCTCAATGAAGTAGTAGTCAACACTTTTGAAACTAATCAAGTTAACAAAAATTCTGAGGTCCCATATCACAATGACTAAAATATTATAATAAAGATGTTTTAATAAGTCAACTAATTGATGCAAGATAGGCAACGTACTCATACCTCACATTTATCACCGGGAAGAGTGTCATTGACACCTCTGTAATCCATAGATACTACTAGAATATGGCAATTTGGGGTGAGCATCCTAGATAACAAAATTTTAATCCTTGGTGTCCTAGTAGACCAACTATTAAAAAGATCTAAGAATCCAATATGAGAAACTTTTATGGATCAATGAACAAAGACAAACCTAAATCCATGTCTTTTGCAACGTTCTTGATAAAAAGCTTATTCCCTCTCTTCCTTTATTTTCCTCTGTTATTTGTTTCTTTAATGGTTAAGAAACAATGTCTTTTCTTTTCTTCAAACATGTTGTTATCTCTGTTGTTGTTTTCAGAAAAACATCATGTATGTCTTAACTCTATAGAAACATATGTTACTGTTATATATATGTTTCCATTGGAAAGATGGCTTGTTTAAAGGAGAGAGGCAACAGGTCTTGCACCCATTTGAGCCCAACACTTTAAAACCCAATAACCATGATCTTGGGCTCTGTCCATTAGATTCAAATCCATAAGTGACATAGGCCACTAAAATATCTTATACTATTGGATCGCTTATAGCCCAGGAATGCACAATGCACAGCGGAATGAACCATAGGATTTCAGGTCTTGTGCCTTAGTTAATCGAAATTTAACAATATAAAGTGTATGAAATTACATCTTGAAGTGTGCGAATTAGGATTCTTTTTAGATATCTTGACGTTACAGCTCGCAAACATCCTCTACCGGTATCCACACCAGGATGAATGATCCGGACAGCGCGTAATGTGTGCTAACATGTTCTAAAACACTTAAAACATTACACAGTTTTCTCTCGGAAAAAGAAACGAACAGCTAGGTGGCTAGGGCTTTTTGTGTGTCATCTAATGAGACATAAGCCCTCTATTTATCGAAAAGCCCTTATCCCTATTCCTAGTAGGAATAGGACAATCCTATTTTAATAGGATTAGGAATATCCTAATCCTAAACCTATTAGGAATAAGAATATCATAATCCTAAACCCATTAGGATTATAGAAGCCCAATAAGTTTCAACCCATATTATATCTCATATAATAAAAGCCTAACAACTTAATTCAATCTAACCCAATAAATATATCTGCATATATTTATTTAGTGCCTAATAAATTAGGCCCTAGAGAATAAGCCCAAATCACATCACTCTTTGTGTGCAACTATGTAGGCTCATTTGATGTTGGAAATGGGTTTGATCACACTTTATGGCCCATAAGTCATAAGATGCCTCTAGGAAGATATTATGACTACCCAAATCAAATGAGGATCAGTAATCCGATTTAACTTGTAACTATGGTTACAAACTCAGTCCCTTTATAACATGATATCAAGATTAATCATAAGCCATGGTACATGTCAACCTTTGATTAATCTAGTTTCTTAATTCAAAGTTGATTAACTATAACAAATGACATTGATGACTCCTTATTAATTCACTTAACCACGGCCATGCATTTCTTCAATCAACCTTGTCAAGAGGCTCAAATGATATCTCTCTCATTTAAGAGAGGTACAAATACCATCTACGTCATTCATATCCCTCCACATGATTCATTTAATGTCCAATATAAGACTACTTGTTACCCGGTTAAAGATAACTTAGTCTAATGTCAAAACACTGAATTCCTCATGTAGGGAACCATGGTGACTTTAGTTCAAAGGACTAAAGTCAAACCATATTGAGAATCACTAATAACCTGAAACCATGTAGTGTTCTCTCTGTGGGTTAGTCCAATATATGTTCTCTAACATATATCTATGTATCTAATTTGATAACTCATATCTATGATCAATAAAATGTGATCATTAATTAGAACACATACTATGTAACATCCCATGTTCGGGTCTAAACCCCAAAATCGGGAATTGAGTGTATTGAGATAGGAGTACATTACATGCTCATGCATCATTGTATATTCACACATATATAAATATTTATTGTTGATACATAAAATAATTGTACATGCATTCATTGACATTTTTTGGGTAAAATTAACTTATAGATGTGATTAAAATGTAAATCATGGATTATTTGTGTTGAAAATTTATTTGGAGAGTGTCACTATTATTTTAGAATTTTTGGTGAATTTTAGAAACTTTATAAAAATTTGGAGTACTGTGGACAAGGAAAAATAATGGAATATGGACCAATTATAATGTGACACGTGGACTGACCAAATTGTTGACAAATGGCTTACATGCATGGTGATACGTGGCAATGAATTGTTAAGACAACTTCCTGATATTGCCAGAACTTCGAGACAATAGCTTTGGGAGCAAACTGTAAGTAACCTAAACGATCTCACTCAATTAATTATTTTGATAATGATTGAATTCTCTTATGAATGTGTGATTGATTATACCGATTCCGGATATGAAGGTCTGAAGATTCTGATTTAATGATTGTAATATTGAAGTGCTCCTCGTATGTGAATTTAAATGAATAAGTGATACTCCACATTATTGTTGAATGCTGGATCAAAGTCCGATGATAAATGTGAATGTGAAAGTGAAACTAAAATCATGTGACTGATTGTATATATATATATATATAAATGTGAAGCATTCCATTACATGAATGTATGAAAGATAAAGGCAGTTATGACTGGAGTTGCTAGTGTAAAGAGCTTAAAGCTCATACTATGATCAGAGCCTCAGGCTCAGTTATGAAAGTTCCCAATATCCACTAAAGGATATGGTACATTATCCGGTGTAGCACGGTATCCACTAAGGGATATGAGCTAGTAAAAAGGCACTCGGTCACAAAAACAATAATAACAAGTGAAAGTGAGTCTCACGTGCTTTGTATATACATTTTAATACATGTGTTTGACTAATTAAAATGTCTTGGTACCTTATATTTGAATGAGTAATGTGATATGCGATATTTCTTGCAAAATGGAAAGATGTGAAATATTTGTTACGTATGATAAGGTGTTACAAGAATTGAGTGAACCATCGATGATGGTTACCTCATTGAGTTTGCGAACTCACCAAAATTGCACGTTGACATTTCAGGACCGAGAGAGGACATTAGCTATTAAGAGACTACAAGAAGCATAATTCTTGTACTACTTTTGAAGAAAAAATGGCTCAAAGGTCGATCAGCTAAGACTAAAGAGTTTATGATGGAAGAAAACACAACAGGTCACAGTCATGCATCAACACGATCGACTCTATTAAAAAACAAGCGAAGTCACAATCGTGCTTATTCTACTGATGAAGGAAGAAAGTCGTGATCGTGAACTCTAAAAAAAAATGAGGGACTATTTTGAACATCCTTTGATCTTTTGTCCATATCTTCTTCTCCTGACCTCCAAATGATATAGGACTTGAACCTTTAGACTCGAAACACATTTTTTTTACATCTAGAAAAAAATTATATCCATCCGAAACTATTTGGGAGATATTGAGTGATAAATTTCAGATGAAATTGATGAGGAGTTCTAGAATTTCGTAACTAGAGTATTTTCACTGAACATGATTCGTTATTTTGACAATATCTTGATCTATATGTATTAAAATAGAATGATTTTTTACTTGGAGTAAACTAGAGACATTGTGATACAAATTGTATGAAGAAAAAGAATTTTAATTCTTTCTCTAAGAATTTCAATTTCTGGGTGGAAGTTAAGTATAGAACATTATTTCAGTATAAGAATAGTCCGAAAATGTTTGGAAGGTGTTGAAATTGCTTGTAAAGTTTATTAAAGAAACATACTAAAAAAATTGTTATTAAAAATGCATAATACGTGATACATTCATGAATGTGCTTATGATTGACTATTTATCTTAATTTGTAAATTTTGTATATGATTGCATAGAGAAGAACAAGTAGATCAACCACTTCCTGATATTGCCGAAACTTCAAGACAATAGCTTTGGGAGCAAATTGTGAGTATCCTCGACAATCTCACTCAATTATGAATGTGTGATTGATTATACTGATTATAGACATGAAGGTCCGAATATTCTGATTTAATGATTGTGATATTGAAGTGCTCCTTGTATATGAATTTGAATGAATAAGTGATACTCCACATTATTGTTGAATGCTAGACCAAGGTCCGATGATAAATGTAAATGTGAAAGTGAAACTGAAATCAAGTGACTGATTGTATATATATATATATATATATATATATATGAATGTGAAGCATTCCATTACATAAATGTATGAAAGATAAAGGCAGTTGTGACCGGAGTTACCAGTGTAAAGAACTTAAAGCTCATACTATGATCAAATCCTCAGGCTCAGTTGTGAAAGTACCTGGTATCCACTAAGGGATATGGGACATTATCTGGTGTAGCTCGGTATCCACTAAGGGATATGAGCTAGTAAAAAGGCACTTGGTCACAACAAGAACAATAACAAGTGAAAATGAGTCTCACGTGCTTTGCATATACATTTTAATACATGTGTTTGACTGATTAAATTGTATCGGTACCTTGTTTTCGAATGAGTAATGTGATTGACTGATTAAAATGTATTGGTACCTTGTTTTCGAATGAGTAATGTGATATCTGATATTTCTTGCAAAATGGAAAGATGTGAAATATTTGTTACATGTGATAAGGTGTTACAAGAATTGAGTGAACTATCAATGGTGGTTACCTCATTGAGTTCGAAAACTCACCAAAGTTGAACGTTGACATTTTAGGACTGAAAGAGGATATGAGCTATTGAGAGACTACAAGAAGTATAATTCTTGTGCCATTTTTAAAGAAGAAATGGCTCAAAGGTTGGTCAGCTGAGACTGAAGAGTTTAGATAGATATTTTGTATATTTCCTCTTTCATA
>JAOSBO010000004.1:20238557-20248947 GCA_027563915.1 Erythroxylum rotundifolium
TGAAATCATGCAAATTCAAATATTCACAATTATTACAATTTCAAACATAACAATTTCATGCAAAACACATACACACATATAGGTAAGGATTTGTCCAATTACACAATAACCATAAATATTTTACCCACCTAAGAAGCTTGACAATCCAAGTTCAATGTTGTCTTTCTTCTTCATCTTGGATCGGGCTTGCTTGATTTCCTACAACAACCATGTTCTCATTCAATAGGAAATTCAATTTGAGAACCCATAGAACCAAAACATGAAATTAATCCTAGAATACTTAAACCCATACATTTCCTAAGTTCTTTGAACCAAAACCCCTCCAAAACTCCAAGAGATTAAAAACTGACTTACCTTGAATCTTCGCCAACTAGTGAAATTCTTGGCTCCGCAGAAAGCTCTTCCCTTCCTCTTTCTTTGTCCCCTCTTGAGTAACCTCAAATTCTCTATTTAAGACTAGGAAAATTCGTGACCTAGTTCAAAGTTCTATTCCTTTTAACTTCACCGAAACCTCTCTTCTTCTTTCTCTCTCTTCCTTTTTTATTTTCTCTCCTTCTTCCCTTCATTCTCGTTTTTTATATTCTTACTTACTAGACTATCTTTTCCTCTTTCCATTCTACCCTTAATGGGTGAGAGAAGTCCACCTTACCCTTCCTTTAATGCCTTAGTGCCTTTAACCTTAGGAAATCTTCCCAAATTACCCTTATGCATTCTTAATTCTTCAATTTAACTTACACCATACTATACTCTAACTTAATCTTAATTCTTTCATTTAATACTTCAAATTCCCATCAATCCATGAATTAAATCCTCCTAAACTTGACATAATAGTTAACTCCAATTAAAATGATTTATCTAACAATACTACAAAATTTATTCAAATCATGTTTACTAAAAAAAATCAGGGCCCAACACTTATGTAGTAATTTGTGCCTTTGGTCACGATCATGACCAATAAGCCACAATCGTGAACTACTTAAAATCAGGCTCGCATAGGCCATGATCATGGCCTAGTTAAAAAATATCCATACATACTATGCTTTTCATCTGATATTTTATTCATGCGACCCTTAGGTTCTTGATTATTTTAGGAATTTGAATTAACTCTTAATTTAAGAAAATCATAAAGGGTTTTATAATGCCAATTTATCATAATATAAGTGGATTAACACACGAAATCTTCAATAGTTAATTATCCAACTTACAAACCTTTGTACAGATAATTACCGCGTAATTCGTCCTTTCACCATACTATACCCTACTTAGTTCGGAGTATAGACTATATGTCATCTCCCATGAGACTGACTATGTCACATCTAATCAAAGTGATATTAGTTCTTGTCCTGGGATCTCATTACTCTTTGTGTCATTGAAGACTCTCTTCATGACACATAACTACTCTAGCCAGAGAAACCTGAATAATGACCTTGATAAGAGGTTGTGGGTATCATCTTCTTCTATCAAGAGTGGTGAATCCTTTATTAGCTACCTAATTACCTTTGAATACCAATAGTTGTACCCAATCATCACCCTAAGAGAAACCTTGTCTGAAGATAACAAGGAATGATGTCAAAACACAGGATTGGTATCCAAGATATCCTTGAGTACCTCAAGTCTAAGGATGTTTGCACCATTGCTATGATGAGATTAATCATTGATATTTGATAGATCAACTATATGATAATCTCATTGTAGGCCTTTCGATGTACTTACTACTCTTAGTAAGCATCCACATATTAACTCTAAACATCTCATACTTACAGTTTGTAAGATCCACTACTTGATCAAATCAAGGAGTATAACATTTGCTAGTCTGTGTGGATTAATTATGTCCTATCTTATTAATCCTATGACTAGGGATTATTTAGATACTAACATAATTGCATACGAAAGGAATCTCATTATTATGATCTCATCATGATTTCCTTCATGCTATGTTTTGTATCATGGGCTTCATTGATTTGATTTAAGCTTACCTAAAAGTAGACAAAATTCAAAATTATAGAGAAAAGCTTGATCTCTCAACTTAAACTCCTTAATAAAATTCAAAATTATAAAGAAAAGCTTGATCTCTCAACTTAAACTCCTTAATATGCCTTAGTATTGGTCATACCTTCTTTTTGCCTTAACATTTTGTATCATTGAACTTTCGTAAACTATATTACACCACTCATCCTACTTATTGATTTAGACTATGCTTTTTCTTATGCAAGTTCTTGATCATAGTAAAAAAGTAAATATGTAGCCTAAAATGCCTTATGCCCAAGTTCTATTACTAATTGATAGGAATTTCCATAAACTAGCCTATATGTTATGGTGCTACTTAATGTCTTATAAGCTATCCTATAAGCTTATAGAGCATCATTAAACCTTATAAGCTAGTTTTTCTTAGATTGGTCTATAGTTTTTCTAATATCCTCTTTAGTTTACCATTATTTACTTTTATGTGGTCGCTAGTTTGAGGGTATTAGGGAGTAACAAATTTATGTGTGAAACCAAATTTTTAATGTACTTCCTCTATCACTAAATATAGTTCTACGTGTATTAAAGTGTGTAAATAACTTTTCAATGAACTTAATAATTTCCCTAAAATCATTAATAAGAAAAGCTTGAGTCTCAACACACTTTGAGACATAGTCCATAGTAACTTGGATATATTTGTTACCAAAGTATGCAGGAAACAAACTTATGAAATCAATGTCCCTTATATCAAATCATTCGCAAAAATTAACACTATTTTGAGGCATCTCATCCCTATAAGAGATATCACCTATCTATTGACATTTATTGAAATACTCCACAAACCTTTGGGATCCTTAAACAATGTAGGCTAATAAAAACCTATTTAGAAAACTTTTTTTGCTATTATCTTTATGTGGTAACGACCTTTAGCTAGTTATTTATGGTAGTTCTTTAAAATGTTGATCATCTCAAGATATCCTACACACGTTTTGATTATTTGCCTGCATAAACATGAAATAGTTATGAGTCCTCTTATAAGCAATTTCTTAACTTAAGGAAGAATAACTTCTTTTGTCGTTGAGTCATCCCTTTATTAAAACCAAATTGACTAAGTAATAGGCAAGTTTAATAGAATAAGTTGTATTTAAGTTAGACATATCAAGCCCATAGAGTAGTTTATTAAAAAAAGAATAAATTATATGTTCTTCCATATACTTCCCATTAGAAGCTTTTCAAGAAGAAAAAGATGATATACTTCTAGATTCTCCACTCCTTTCTTATCCTTGATCTCAAGATCGAACTCCTAAAATTACAAAATCCATTTATTTAACCTTAATTTAACATCATTTTTCTTAAAAGATGTCAAAGTGCTAAGTGATTAGTATAAACTATGACTTTAGACTTAATAATGTATAAGTGAAATTTAAAAAACATTAAAGCTACTATAAGCAACTCCTTTTCAATAATTATATCATTCTTGTTTGCAGTTGTAAAGGTCATATTATATGGTCAAAAGTGCTCATCCTTACATTTTCTAAGCACTACATAAACAACAAAATTAATAGTATAATAAATTAGTTTAAAAGGGAACTTCTAGTTCAGTGCTACCATAATCAAGCACTTAGTTAACTTTCTTTAAAAAATATTAAAATCATGTAAGCATTTATTATTGAAATAAAAAAGCACATTGTCTTAAGCAACTTCTTAAGAGGTCTAGCTAATTTGGAAAAATTTTTTAATAAACCTTATACAGAACCTATTATATCCAAGGAAGTTTCTAAACACCTTTATCGAAGTTGGTGGATGACAATTCTCTATAGTTTCTATCTTAGCTCTATCAACCTTTATACCCTTAATATAGAATTTTAGACTTTAACATTATTTCTTCTTTTACCATAAAATGATGTTTCTCCTAATTGAGCAACAAATTAGTTTCCTCACATCATTTAACGACTCTCTCTCAGTTCTATAAACATAAGCCAAAGGTATCACCAAAAATGGAAAATCATTCGTAAATATCTTATGATATCTGTAACTATCTTATTAAATATAGCCAACTTCTACCTTTAAAATGTAGTAATTGCATTGCACAAACAAAAGGCATCTAAAGATAGAAAAATGTACCAAGTATAAATTTAAATGTTATCTTCTCTTTATCTTTTATGTTATAGGAATATGGAAATAAATTGATAGTCCATATAAGAAATAATAGTACAAGTTCCTTGAAAGTCATTCTAACATTAGGTCGATAAAGGGTTATAGAAAGTGATCTTTTCATGTAGCATCATCCAATTTCTTGTAATCAATATATACCCTTTAGATGGTATGATTCTTATAAGAATTAGTTCATTCTTGTCGTTTGGCATCACTATCACTTATTTCATCAATATTACATATAAATGACTTGTCTAAGAACTATCTAAATTAGTTTATTTTGAGCAAACTAACCTTAGAGTTTCCATTTATGCATTACTCTTAATTAGAGAGAAACTCAAGACTAGAAATAGATTTAAAATGTTCATAGCCATAGCTGAGTAATTTGCACTATATGGAGAAGAACCAAAATCTATGCACCTTATATTGTCTGAATGCCCCTTATCTAAACAAATTTAGAGCTATAAAATGGGACTATGTCACGAGGGGATGGAAGTATAGAAGCAAAATGAAATACTCTACTAGTTCTACCATGATGCCTTATGGAAGGACATGTAATGGATCATCTACAAAATCAAAATAGGATTCATAATTAGGGTTATCTTGATTGATAGAATTCAAAAAATATTTAGGGGAAAGGTAGAATTATGGGACATACGAAAGAGATTAGGGACCAAATTACATAACTAAAACGACACCATTTTCTAACAAATAAATGTAAGGCATTATAAAGACTATAAATGTCTCAAACGTGGCGTTTAAACTTGTATCCATAGTAAGGATTATGTTAAGTTATTCCTATTACCATATATCCAAAGGATAAATAAACATATAGTCATTTAATACACTTTAAAATGTTTTGGCATCAATTAATTATGTTTAATTTTCAAAAAATGGTAAATAACTAATAAATTGAGTAGTTTAATTACCTTTTTCTTTATGACATCTTTCAAATTCAAATTTACTTAGCCTTTTGGGTTACATTGCATACTTATCATCTTCAAACAAGATTTTATAGGAGAAAAAGGAGGGGTTAATTACCTTTATGTCAAAGATTTTCCATATAATTTCCCTCGTCTGCTCCATCAGATCTTTAAGTAGATTTCCTTTTTGGTTTTGGTTCATATATAGTTTATTTGTTTTAAATAGAAACACATACTCTAAATGATCTAAAAGTATCCTTAACTCTAACTCCGATGGATCCTTAATTGATGACTTCACTTTATTCCCTCTTAGTCTTTATGTCTCTTTGAAGTTCTCAACTAGTATAGACTTATTAGTCTTTAAGGATGTTGTATGCATGTTAGGAAATGGTTGCATAGTATGAGATACTTTAGTATCAATCATATCCAAATGTAAACAAGTATCATCTTTATTTAAGGTGGTTTTTATGGCTTTATATATTTTAAACACAACTTCCTTATTATCTACCATTAAAATTAGTTTTTTGACATGTAGATCTAGAATTGCCTTAGCGATAACAACAAATGGTCACCTAAGATTAAAGGAATTTAAACATTACCCTCTATGTTTAAAATCATAAAGCCAACATGAAATATAAATTTATCAATCTTGACTAACACATCCTATATAATACCAATAGGATACTTAATTGACCTATCAACCAACCGAATGATCATCTTAATAGGTTTTGTTCTACTAATCCTAATCGTTTAAACAAGTTATATGGTATCAAATGATATTGGCCTTAATTCTGCTAATGCACTATTGATCTTATAAAGTAACTTTTTAAAAGGATTGCAGAGTAATCCTCAATTATAGTGATCATTGAAAGCTCCTCAATTTTCTTTTCATTATAAAGGAGATCCTTTAGGAATATGGCATACCTTGGCATCTGTACTAGATTTATAACAAAAAGAATGTTTTATTTTTACAAAATTAAAGGAATATATCAATAGAATAATATAGAAGTTTACAAATAGTCTAGTGGGGAACTCCCATTCACTAGTAAAAACAATTGATGAATAATCTCTTTATTAAAATAGCAAGGATACATTCATATAAGAAACTAACAACTAAGCTTCCTTTGAATCAATTGACTTTGTTCTTAAGAAAAAGGATCTTCTTGATGGTTTGAAGAATTTCATATTTTGTAGCTTTTAGAGTGACATATTTGTTTTTGAATCTTCTGTTATTCCTTTCATTCCATATCCCTTAGATAAAAGTCCCCAGTGCAATAAAATAAATCTCCAAAGTGTCCTTAGGAATGTGAGAGTGATCCATCAGCCATTAAATAGTTTTAGAAAAGGAATTCTCTGTGAGGTACCATTGAGTAAATCTTTTAATCTATTTCTAAACACCAGAAGTAAGGTGGTATCTAAAAAATAAATCTTTTAATCTATTTCTAAACACCAGAAGTAAGGTGGTATCTAAAAAATAAGTAGTCATTACATTCAACACATTACCTACATAAGGAATAACTTTTATCTACTGACAGAACGTGTAACATGTCCATTGTGATTAACTTATTCTTCATAATCAGCCATAACAGAAATCAATTTTTGGCAAGCATAAACTTATTTCATACAATGTTGAACCAAGACATTTTAGTTTCTTGGGATCGCATCAAGCTCCTTCATAACTTGCTGGAAATATTAGAAATTGGCTTATCTTTCGAAAAGAAGCAATCAAAGGCGGAGATATCAGGGTATTAGACAGGATTGTATCTTAAAAGTTCCAAACGAAGAACCCAATTATTATTCATTATCAGCTCAAACACGTTATCTTCCAAATAACCAAGTGTTCTACCTATTGAGACTCTAAGTTGTTCGAATATGTAATTATTTGAATAGCTTTAAAAGCTTACCAAATTGGACTTCCTTTCGATCTTACTTTAGCCTATTAAGGTATGCAAGTGGTGGTTTGTACTCTTTGATAGTCTTTTACTTTAACTCCTTTCCCTTTATGTTCTTATTGACCTTATCCTTTCTTTCTTTCACAGCAACCTTGTCTTCCATTTCCTTTTCTACTTCTTTAAATATCATTTTCTTCCCACTCCTTAATGTTACTATTTTTGCCTACTCTCTCGAATTTGTCTTTATATTTTCAGGTAGAGTACCTTACTGCCTCTCAAAAACAAGTTTAGTGAGCTGTCTAATCTATGCTTTTAAACTACAAATAATGCATCTTAATTTTGCATGTGAGCCTAAAATGTAGCAATATACTATGACACAAGCTTATAAAAACTTAGCTTTCTTATTATTTTCATCCTTATTGAAATTCAAATGAATGTATTTGTCTTTGTTATCCTTGTTTACTCCATAAAAAATTTGAATGAGTCCTCTATTCTAGATTGTGTGAATTACAGTATAGGTTATTTTTAGGTCGACTCCCAATAAAATCATCTTGCCTAATTTAATGCTTTTAAGTGTAATTTTATTGACATTCATAATTGGGATGTCCCCCACCACATATTTCATAACTCAATACTTGTACCAATTGAGCTGTCATACTCATATTACCAAGTTTCCTAGTTAAAGCCTCTAGCTTTATCTCTAATGTTCCAACCATGTCAAAACTACGGATACCTCTTATCTTTTATTTTAGTCTTGGATTATCACTACGATAATTATTCATGGCAATGTTTTTGATAAGTTCATAAATTCCTTAAGAGCCTTAACTATGGTGGTCCCCCTTAATGATGCGTCTACTAGTTGCTTAGTTAGGTAGTGCAATATACTATGGAATGTTTGCATTTGCATACCTAAATCAGGACCATGGTGTGGCCATATCATTAGCATCTCCTTTCATCACTCTCAAGTCTCATACAGGGTCTTACACATTGATAAAATATCATTCTTAAGCTTTATTGTATTTGTTAAAGAAAAGTATTTGGCCGAAAAAAATTTAGCCACCCATTCTATAATGTGATTAATCTTAGAGGTAGTGAATTTAACTATGACTTTTCTCAGTTTGTCAATGTGAAATGGACAATCTCAATTTGATGGAATCCTCAAAAACTCCATTCACCTTAAATGTGCCAAATATTTCTAGGAAGTTGGCAATATATGTGGTAGGATCCTTATTTTGGTAGCCCATGCTCCAGCTATTATATCATTTGGATCATGTTGGGTTTAATTTCAAAGTTGTTTTACCTTAACTCTTGGTATCACAATGCTAGATTCAGTCCCAGCTAGTAAGGGTCTAGCATAATCCCCTATTGTGCAATTTCCTTATCCTCCTATTGTGACAAGTAATGGCATTTGAATCCTTAGATTTTTTTCTCTCTCTTAGATCTTGAACTAATATACATTCAATCTACTGGTCTAGTTAAAGTGGTAATCTAAGACTACTCCTACTCATAAACTAAAGAATCTAGACCTATAATATAACCACAGTCACAAGATTAAGAAAAAATATTTTTAAAATAAAATAAATAAAAACAAAAACAAAAAAGTGATTAATTAATAAAAATAAGCTTTCTTAATACCACAATCCCTTGTAAGGTCAACAAAAAACTTAATGTGATATGAATGAAATGAAACATAAATAAAAATGTTTAAGAAATCACACAAGCAAGTATACTTATCATTTCCTTTGATATAGTCTAGGTAAGTCAAGTGTTAATCTTATAGTGATTGAAATTACTAGCATTATTTTTTATTATCTAATATAATAAAGCAAATTATTAATCTAAAGAAAATAAATATATATAAATCAAAAATTTAAAACAATAGATAAGATTAGGCAACTAATGAATAGACTAGATCTAAGTAAGAATTCCCCTAAGACCTTTCCTATGCTTTGAATGTATCTTTGACTTAACGATTAACCTTAGCTCCTTAAATCGATGGAAATTCCTAATTTGAATCTATATTCTTTATTGAACAATACAGTCCTTATCTTTAAATTGATTTGAGTAAGAATATTTCTCTGATCAAAATAATCTAAGAACATATTAACTTGCTTTTTGAATTACTATAATATAGTATGATCCATTCTCATATATCATCTCTCTATCTCAATATATGAATTTGAAGATTGAATCTTGTTCATAATTAAATATAATATAAAACATAAACAATAAGAAAAAGTAGAATCTTCTATTAAATCAAAGTATCAATGCAAAACATCAAGTTATAGGGTTCTTTCCACCTAGATCTATATCTCAATTATGTAAAACAAAGAAAACCTATGATAAATAATAAAGACCAAAAGGCTAAAGAAGCAACCTCACAGTTTTTGAATCTTTGAAGTTCTTGATGAATCTTGATGGATGTTTTGTTTCTTCTCCCAAGGTTGCTCTTCTTTTTATCCCAATTACTTAAGTTGGCTTTTAATTAATTTTTAGCTTAAGTATATGATCTCCTTCTCTTCTTCTTTTTTTCAACTCCTCTCTTTTAAAAACATGAAATCCTAATTTTTCCACCTAATACTTCCCTAACACAAGGCAGTGTTAGGTACCTATGTTGCTTAAGAAATCATTCTATAAGTTTTACATAACAAATCAGTGCTAACATAAGCTAGGACACATGTCCATATTGTCATCTTATTGTTGAATATTGGTTAATTTTACTAAAATTAAAAGGGAATCTTTTTGACAAATAACCTGAAAGAGAATCTTGAAAGTTGTAAAACCTAACATTTCTTAATACCATTAATATTTAAGTATTTAATCCCTCTTTAGTAAGGGGCTCTACTCTTACTTATACTAATCCTTACATAAATACATTTCGAATTTTCATCTTTATGTTTATTCATTGAGCTTTGAGATAATAAGTGAATGTTTTCAAAAGGTTTTGAAAGAGGAATATCTTGTTCCTTCTTTTTAATATTATAATCTATTTTTTTAAAATTTTTAAATAAAAGACTATAGATTTGATCTTTTTAAATTTTTAGTATTTCTTAATTATCATTAGAGTTTTAAAATTATATATTGTTATTTCATCTTTGTTAACATTTCTCTTATTGGAACTGGAGGAAAATGCGCCAAAGATAGATTTAGATATACCAAAAAGAATTCATTTTGTTTCTTAGTTTATGAGTGGGTAAAATAATGAACTTATCAACCTTTCATAGCTTTACTGTTAGATTCAATGATAGATATTTTCCTCCTATAGAAGCAACTTAACTATAATACCAATCAAACTAGGGATACAGTCCTTATCTTTAACTATAAATAAAGATTCGCTATGGAATTTCATTATATATAAAACTAGTGGAGTTGTACAAAAATTTTTATTAGATAATGAAGATATGTTAAAAAATACACCTCATTATAAAGATTCAATAAATGATAGTACTGCATTTCATG
>JAOSBO010000004.1:20277871-20314150 GCA_027563915.1 Erythroxylum rotundifolium
CATCCATTTGAAATAGTTTTATATCATGAAAAATAGCATATGCAAGTAAGATCCTAATAGCTTCTAATCTAGCTACAAGACCATATGTTTCATTGTAGTCTATTCCTTCTTGTTGATTATAGCCTTCAACTACTAATCTAGCTTTGTTACGGGATACCTTTCTTGATTCGTCCAGTTTATTCCTGAATACCCATCTAGTTCCTATGATAGATTTATTGGATGGTTTAGGGACTAAAGACCATATTCCTAGTAAATTGATTTAACTCCTCTTGCATAGCTAAAATCCAAGCTTCATCATGAAGAGCTTCATCAATTTTCTTAGATTCTAATTCAGAAACAAAAGCTACATTGGTCTCTCTCCTAAACTTAGATCTAGTTCTCACTCCTTCTGATGTTTGTCCTATAATCAGGTTTTCTGGGTGACATGATTTGTTTCTCCAATCTATTCTCAATTTAATATTTTCATAAATATCTACCACTTCGTCAAATGGATCGTCTGATGGTGAATCGTCTAGGTTACTAACTAAGGGAGTAGACAGAGTTTCATCATCAAAATCGTTCATCTTATCTGGATGAGAATCATCATCAAATTTTACATGCATAGACTCTTCAACAAATTTAGAAACAAGATTACAATCTCTATAAGCTTTAGAACTAATAGAATAACCTAGAAAATTTCCTGAATTGATCTTAGAATCGAATTTATCCAAATTTTCTTTTGTATTCAAAATAGTGCATTTACAACCAAAAGAATGAAAGTAAGAAATATTTGGCTTTCTTCCCTTCCTTAACTCATATGGAGTTTTATTTAAAACAGTTCACAGAAATACTCTATTTTGAATATAACAAGTTGCATTTATAGCTTCTAGCCAGAAGTACTTAGGAAGATTCATTTCACATAGCATAGCCCTTGCTATTTCACGAATCATCCTATTCTTTCTTTCTATAACTCCATTTTGTTGAGGAGTTCTAGGAGTAGAGAAATTATGGAAAACTCCATTCTCTTCACAAAACTTTTTTAATTTTTCATTTTCAAATTCTCTACCATTATCACTCCTAATTCCAGCAGTAGAAATTCCTTTTTCAATTTGTATCTATTTGGATAAAACTTTAAAGCATTTAAGAGATTCATCTTTATGAGATAAAAACAACATCCAACAAAATCTAATAAAGTCATCAACAATTACAAGACCATACTTCTTTCCACGAAGACCTACTGTTCTGGTTGGTCCAAACAAATCTATATGTAATAGCTCTAAAGGTCTAGATGAAGTTACAATATTCTTAGATGAAAAAGATGTTTTAACTTGTTTTCCTTTCTGATAACTCTCATAAAAGAAATCTTTGTTAAAACTTATCTTTGGTAAACCTTCTACCAAATCATGTCTAACTAATTTGGAAATATGTTTAAAGCTAACATGACCTAGCTTTTGTGCCAAATCAGTTTTTCATCATCTTTTGATATAAGACATGAAATATTTTGACTTTTTAATTGTCTAAGTTAATTTTATAGAGATTGTTTCGTCCTTGACAGAAAAGAATATAGACTCGTCCTTGTTTCTAACTAAACAAGAATTTTGATTAAAGGATACTTCAAAACCAAAATCACATAATTAACTTATACTAATTAGATTGTGCTTTAAACCATCAACTAGCAGAACATTATCAATTGAAGAAAATAAATCTTTACGAATTTTGTCGATCCCAATTATTTTGCCCTGCTGATTGTCTCCAAAAGTTACTGATCCTCCTTGCTTATGTTAGAGGTCTAAGAACATAGACCTTTTGCCTTTCATGTATCGCGAGTAGCCACTGTCCAAGTACCATTGATGGTGGATGCTTCTTCCAAGTAAGGAGAACTGTAGTATATATTATATCCTTCTTAGGTACCCATATTTTCTTAGGTCCTTTAAGGTTAGTCATATAATTATTCTTTGAATAATAATAACAATATTGTTTCTTTTTCTTTCTAAAAGGAACAAAATTCCTATTATGAAGAACATTACTATTATGAATAGTATTTCTACCAGATCATCTGTGTAACACCCCATTCCCAACTGACATATGCACGTGTGTCCATCAGATACACATGTACGTGCCTGTCAGAAATGACATGTTAACTGACTCACCTTCTCTGTATATAACATGGCATCATACACTAAACCAATAATCACATATTTTAAAAACCCAAAATGTTATCACATTATATCAAACCATGATTTACATTGTTTCATATAGAATAATATCATCCATGTTTATACGACATTGTCCTATGAACATAAACAACTCAGTACACACCACATACTATAAGCTCAAAAGAAAACAACTATGTCCTCAATCCCAACTGACCGACCTTTGAACCAAATCTGACAGTACCAACTGCACAAAATATGCTTCTACCAAGTCTTAGAAGCTAGGTTGTCTCACTCTCGAACCTGAAAAGCAACAGTGCAATTTTGATGAGTTTTGCGAACTCATCAAAGTAACCATCCTCGATGTTTCCCTCATATCATAAAACAAGATCAATTATAATAGGTAATCACACAATTCAAAGAAACTTGACAGTATCAAATACTATCACAGATAAATCATTTCTCAGATAAACAGTTCAATCATATAATGACATTCATACAGCTTTGCAAATCATTTAATGAATTCTAATTATATGCGGATGCGATATGCATGAGACTCATATTCATTTTTATATTGTTGTGACTACGTGATTTTACAGTATTCTGAATTATTGGGCTCAGTCAGTCTATCTATGACTCATTGATCACAGTGAGTCATAGGCTCGAACCACTTATGCGGGAGTTTAAAGCTCTTATCAGTAACAGTATCAGTAGCAACACCAGTCACAACTCCTTAATATTACATGCATCGGAATGAAGTTCATGCCACAGTTTAGTCATCAAATTCAATCACTTTCATTAGCATGTAAGATAACAGTATATTGGTCACAATATCAATTACAGTAATAGTCATAGTAGCAGTGGTCATCGGACTAGGTCCGACATTTAACTTTTCAGTTGAGAATTAGAAAATCATTTAAGCAGATGCATTCAAATTCAATCAGCACTTTCAATATCATTTTCATGCATCAAAATATCTCAGACAAATATTTTCCGGAATCCAGTACACAGTCAACACAATCAATCATATTATGAAGCACCTAGTTCTGGACATTCACATACAAGCAGCACTTCAATATCTCAATCCAATATCACAGTCATCGGACCTTCATTGTCTGGAATCAACAATCAAGCCTCATTCATTCAATCATTTCAAAACAGAAATTAAACAAACAAGTAATTAAGTGAGAACGTCTAGGTTACTCATAGTACGCTCTAGGAAGCTATTGCCTGGATGGTCCGGCAATGTCCGATTGGTGTCCAATGTGCTCCTCTATAATATACACAACACATTTACAATATATCACATTTTTGCACTAATATAAGTATTCCTTTATGCACATATACTTATATAAAATATGGACAATGCATGTCCAATGACAATTCTGGGGTATTTTATTGTGATCCTTATCAACAATTCATTAAGATATCAAAGCCCTCATCAATACCATTTATATTTATAATTGGACCAAAACAAATCAATGTCAACACAAATTTCATAATTTCATTGACCACTTTAGATTTTTCTTCTAATACACATACGGGTCAGTTTTGCATGCTAAATCTTATAAAGTAAATGACAAAATTAGGCAACACTTTCTTCTTGAAAAGTTTTTAACAATGTCTTAAGTTTCCAATGAATCCAAGATCATCTAATTTGATTCAGTATACTATGAGTTATGCTCACAATACCACAGACTGTGTATATTTGAACATTTGGCTAGTATATGATCATCCCCTTGAATTGCATAACTCATATCTTTCAGTTCAGATATCTAAAAATTACAAACTTTATACCAATTTAAATATAAGATAATAAGAGACAACTTTGGTGAAGACACCTTAGTCTAATTCAGCCTACATCACTACATTTTATTCAATAATAACAGGACCTGATTTCTGTCCCTAGTAGTGCTACTGCCTAATCCAAGACTTACTTTCAGGCTCAAGTTCAAAACCATTAAGGACAGGATTCAAATTTGATTTCTTCTTAACATTTATATCCAAATGTCTCTAGTTCATTGTAAATAAAGAATCATTTCATTTGTAAATCTACATATCAAAATATAGCTAAAATACTGAAGCATGTTCAGTAAAAACATTTCAGTTATCAAATTCCAGCACAGCTCAGCTTTTTCATCCTAACACACCCTTTCGGAATAACTTTGCAAGATCATTATGACAAGGAAAATGGTGTATTTCAGTAATACTTTCTTCTTGAAAATTATTCCACTATGTTTCTAATAACACCAAAATCGTACAATTTCATTCAGTATACTAAAAGTTATGCCTAAAACAGTTCAGACTGTTTTTAAACTGTAACAGAACTCCAAACTCTTACTTCCATCCAGATTTTGAAATGATTAAAGATAGAACTAACATTTGGTCTCTTCATAAAAGTTGTAGAAATATGTCTCTAGTTTAATTTGAATCAAGAATCAACTCATTCAGAAATCTACAACTCAATTTTGTAATCAGAAAACCGAAGCATGATCATGAAAGTTTTCCAATTCAAAACATTCCAGCTGAGTTCCACATCAACAACTTATACAATCTTTCATAATTCAATCATCATAATCACATGCCTTAAAGATCATATTTTTACTTACTTGTTAAGCTCAACATCTCCTTCAAAACCTCAAGCTAAATCTAGCCCTCCAAGCTTGTAAGATTGTCACAAAGTAAAGGTAAAAACAAGAACAACAAAAATTTGGTGCTTTGACTATCTTGTAAAGGTTAAACATATGATGTTGATCTGGTCATTTAGCAAGGTTGAACCCAAACTAAAGAGTTGTATGTTAGCAGCAACTTTGGGTGGAGAAAGGAAAAGAAGATGGTGGATTTTTCCAGCAGCAACATAGCTTAATTCAACTAGGTGCAAGGTGTCTCCAAACTACCTTAACATGTGTCATTTGGCATGTAAACCATTTATCACTTCCTTAAGTCACCAAATGTCACCATTTAATCAGTCCATATGTCTCCTAATATTGGTCCACATGTCACACATTAATTTGCCCAATTGTCATTTATTTACTAGTCCACTTGTCACACATTTAACTATGCCAAATGTCTCTCAATTTTAGGCTTAAGCATCCAAAATTTTCATGTACCAATTTATCCTACCACTTAACATTTGTCCTAGTCCAAATGTACATCACATTCACCAAAAATTCTGAAATAATGCTAACGGTCTCCAAATAAATTTTGAATGCAAATAACTCACAATTCACATTTTAATCACATTTAAAATCAATTATACCCGGAAAATGTCAATGAATGCATGTATAAATAATTGTAATGTGCAAAATCAATAATTTTGTATATGTGTATTCCACATTATGCATAAACATGAGTTATGCTTCCTAATTTCTCAATAATCTCTAATAATCACCATTTTAACCCTAATTCAAGTGATAGGATGTTACAATCTGGATGTCTATAACTTCCAATCATATCATTCATCCTTTTTGTACTTTCTGTAAATCTTGATAAATTTGCTAAAAGAATATTAATCCTTTGTTTTAGCTAATCAATCTCCTCAGATCTATCTATTATTGCTTTCTTTTTCATATCGTCTACTTGTTTCTTAAGGCAGATGTTTTTTCCTTCTAAAAGTTTTGTGTTCTTAGAATTTTCAACAAATTTCTTTTTCAACAACCTATATTTTTTTAGAATAGCATATGAATCTTCTAACAATTATAAATAAGCATGATGAAGATCATTAAAGTCAGAGATTACCTCATCAACGCTTTCCCTTTCAGCTACTAAGCATATATTTGCTTGCTTTGATGTTTCTAACTTGGATTCAAATTTAGACGAATCCAGATCTTCCCATGTTGCCATCATGCTCTATTTTTTTCTTAGCTCTTCTTTTGTTTTCTTTTAAGCAAGGGACACTCAGACTTGTAATGTCTAGGTTTATTACACTCATAGCAGACGATAGAGCTTTTCTCATTCTTCGAATTGTCTTTGTTATTATTTTGAAAGAAAAGTCTTTATTTCCCTTTGTTTTCTTTTTCCACATCCTTCTAATTTTTCTTGAAATGAAGGATAACTTATCTTCATCTTCACTTGAATCTTGATATGATTCACTAGCATCATCAATCTTGATTTCTTCAATCTTTAATGCTTTTGAAGATGTGCTTCTATTTTTTGCATCTTCTGATTCTTCGGAACAATCTTCAATGCAGTAGATTTATCCCTTTTGGGTTTATCTTCTGTATCAAGCTCTGCTTCATGGATTTTCAGTGAACCAAGCAATTCCTCTAGCTTCAGTTGGCTTAAATCCTTAACCTCTTGTATCACTATTACTTTGGGTCTCCATCTTTTTGGAAGACTTCTAAGAATCTTTCTGACATGGTCTTGATTGTCATAGATTCTCCCCAGAGATTTAAGTGCATTAATAATTGTTTAGAATCGTCCAAAAATCTTATCAATAGTCTCGACATCTTTCATTTTGAACAGCTCATACTGATGAACAAGAATACCAATCTTGGATTCTTTCACCTGGTTTGTGCCTTCATGTGCAATGGCTAATGTGTCCCACATTTCCTTTGCAGATTCGTATCCATGAATCTTATCATATTCACTTCTGCTTAAAGCACAACTTAAAAAGAACTTAGCCTTTGAGTTTAATTGAACGTGAGTTTTCTGATCAGCTAACCATTGGTCATGAGAGATGTTTTTTCCTTCGTAGTCTGTTGGAATATATGGACCATTTTCAATGATATACCAAAGATCAATGTGTGTAGAATATATGAAGATTTACATCTTGTCCTTCTAATAATGATAATCTTCATCATTGAATGCAGGAGGTCTTGTGACTGAGGTACCTTTAACTACAAAAACATATGATTCAACTATGGATCTTTGTCCTCACTTTGTAAAAGTGTTTCTTAGAAACTTATGCTTTGATACCAACTGAAGTAAATAACTTGTTAATATAGAAATCACGTATAATATGTAAAATACACAGAAGGGGGTTAAATCGTCTAAGATAGTAATCTTTAAAAACATTTTTGATTTTCTTAAAAAATTCGGACGATTACAAAACAACGCACTTAATTCGTTTGAGGTGAACTTTTCCCGAAAGGTCCTTAGAAATATCTCCTAGTTTTGCAGCGAAAAAATACTTATTTTGCCACGATGAACCTATGTTTTGACCCTCCAAATGGAAATATCTCTTTTTAGAGTCTTCATAAAAATTGTAGATCTAGAAGTCCTCTTCAAAAACATCTTAAGACTAGCTTAATCTGATATATCTAGTGAAAGTTATTCTAATTGTCCCAAGATAGGTACAATATGATTAAGGACACAATCAGGTTTGACTCTTTTAGCCATAACTTCATCATCTGATCGCTAAATCAAACGATTATTGAACTAATAGATTCCTAACATATTTCTCTATCTCTCCATAAAATTTTGGTATTGATTGGGGTTGATTCAAAAGGGATTGATGGAGAGAAAGTGAGGGAAATGATTGAAAGAGCATGAATTGATTGTTTTACTGAACATACTTCGGTATTTTAATCATATCTTGATCTGCAGAGCTCTGAATGAGACAATTATTGTTTATAAATAAACTAGAGACATGGAGCTACAATTTTTTTGAAGAAATCAATTTGTGATTCTATTGTCAAGACTAGTTTTGGCTAGAGAGATCCTATGGAAATGACCTTATATGGTAATACGTTCACATCTTTTAATATTCCGAATAGTTGGGCTCCAGAAATGGGGTCTAACACTCAATCCCTTTTTGACATGATATCAAGATTAATCATAAGGCATGGTACATGTCAACCTTTGATTAATCATAGTTTCTTGATTCCCAAGTTGACGGATTATAACAAATGACATTGATGACTCCTCATCAATTTATTTGAGCACAACTATGCATTTCTTCAATCAAACTTGTCAAGGGGCCCAAATAATATCTCTCTCATTTAAGAGAGGTAAAAATGATATCTATGTCATTCACTTCCCTCTGCATGATTCATTTAATGTCCAACATAAGACTACTTATTATCTAGTTAAAGATAACTTAGTCTAATGTCAAAACACTTAATTCCTCATGTAGGGAACCATGATGACTTCAGGTCAGTGGACTAAAGTCAAACCATATTGAGAATCACTAATGATATGAAACCATGTAGTGTTCTCTTTGTGAGTCGATCCAATATATGTTCTCTAACATATATCTATGTATCTAATTTGATAACTCATATCTATAATAGTAAAGCGTGATCATCAATTAGAACACTAACCTTAATTCATTATTGTTCCACCAATAATGATCGACAAGGGATAGTTTAGAATAATATTATAATGCTTATGGTTTTACTATTAAGTCACATATTTGATGACATAAGCCTAATTCTATTCATGGAATGTAAATCACATTACATAAACAATACGTGCATATATAAAAAGAATACATCATAATATATAAATAATAAGTCAGATTGTCAATACAAAAATCACATATGACTATTAGCCTAAGGCACACTACTAGTAGTAATATGTTTAAATTCTTTCCTATTTTCCTTGATTGATTTTTGGTTATTAATGTGATTTAGTCCCACTAAATCCCTTAATTGAACTTATGGGAGCATTTGTAAGTCTATGCCTCCCATTTTTTGGAATAAAATAATTTAATTTCAAAATATAAGTTATAAAAATTTTTACTTGTGCATTGAAATACTAAACAAATATAAGCACAGAGTTAAAACATTTATAATTTACATCTTCTTATATACTATTGTTAAAAAAAATTAGTTATTACATCCAAAAAATTAACAAATCCATGATATAACAACCCTAAAAAAATTTTAAAAAACCAAGAAACTAAGAAATAAAAGTAAACAAGTCAACCATTGCCTTGACAAGAAATAAATAGCCTCCTTAGAATCTTATCCATCCATTTTATACTTCATTTTTTATTGAATTATCCTCTATTTTTTAAGTCATTATCCTCTTTGTTATGGTCAGACTTGATGTCTTCATTACGTTATAAGATGATTGATGAGATGCAATCAATATATTAGAAAACTTGGTGTCAAAAACTTTTTTGTGACATACTATTTGATCTATAATTTATTTCACCATAAAGAAGAAGAACATATAATTGGTTCAATAAGTGTTGAGTGATAGGAACTTTAATCACTCATGTCAACAAGCTATTAACATAAGTAACATTTTGACATTTGTTTTTATCTTTATAAAGTACTATATTTAACTAAAATTTAAAATTTTTGTCATTTAACTGAAAAATTTCCACACTAGTTTAATTGTTATACTTATTTAAGTGTACTAAGTTAAATTATCCCTAAATCCTCCTAAATATTTCTTTTTTTTTAGATTTTAAGTTCATTATCTTAAAGTGAGTAGTACATTTTTCTGATTACAAACTCAAAGAATATATATAATATTTTTTAAGTTTACATTACAAAACTAAATCAATATATGTGATTTATTTGATAACTTCTCTAATGCTAATTTTGACCTAGCTTCATTGTCTATAACAAATTTTTTTAAAAAAATTCCTTAAGTGAAGTTTAGGTATAATAGATAAGAAGGATTAAAACCAAGTCAAAATAGATAAATGTGATGCTTGATTTGCAAAATTCTTATGGTATAGCCAATATCAACAAGCAAGGTTACCAGAAAAATGAAATACATATTTCTAACAATAAAGAGAGAAAAATAAACCAATTTAATAATATCAAGCTCCATAAAAGGAGAAAAAAGTTGGTAAAAAATTAAATAGAATTAGATATGTCAAAACATCCATATAAAAATATGGAAAACTTGGCAAAATTGAAGCAAGACCATCATATTTACTCTAATAATGCACTAAAATTAGTTTTTATGCCACATCTTGAACTAACATAAAAGACTTAACGTAATAACTCTTACAAAAGTCCCATAAAAATTTAGAGGAATATAGGTTTAGGTATAAAAAACCATGTGATTATAAAAAAATTATGATATGGAGTAAAAAGTTGATAGATTGGATAAGACAAATGCCTCAAGATATTAATATAAAGGATAAATAAATATAAAAGACACAAAAAATGGAGTAAATAGAAGAAAATAAAGGAGCAAGATGCTAGAGCCTTTGTAAATGATATGTGGAAAAATTTATAGAGAGAAGAGATCTACAGCATTTCCAAACCTAATAATGTTAAGAGAGAATTGTAGTTGATAAGGCATTTGGCAGGTAGGTTAGTGTCCTCTAGATATGTAAGGTTTAATAAATTTTCTTTAAAAAATAAATAAGTTTATAATAGGGGATGCTTGGTTCCACTTTCCTTCCTTTATTATGATTTTTGTTTTTATTTTTTATTTTTTTTATTTTTCTTTCTTTTTATGAAAATGTTTTTAAAAAACTAATTAGTTAAGATTCATAACCAAAAAACTAAAGAAAAAAGTGCTTGGTTTCATTAATTTTTTTATTCTTGTTATACTATTTGATGTTAAAATTAAATTTTTATTTAATTTATTTCTTATATTATCAATTTTTCATTCTTAAATTAATTAATTCTAATAATTATTGAAAATCAAAAGTGTGAATTTTTAATATAACCAAAGAATATTATACATTAATTTTATACAATAAGAGTGCAATATAAAATAAAAATTATATTAGCTCATTCTAATTAAATAATTAAAGATGTTCATTATGCTACAATATATGTCATGATTATAAACCAAACAATTCTTACGACTTAAAAGTTTTGTAATTGAAGTTTATTTTAGAGTTATTATTCTACAAAATTCAAATTTAAGGCATTAAGTGTCTTAAATCTCTAAGGCATAGTTTTATAGGTAAATAAACATTAATCATAAGTATTTATACCATAATAAACTAATATTGGATACAATAGGATGAGGGGAAATAATTTTAATTTTTGAGCATTATGTTTATATCAAAATTACCTGAGTACAACTCATGTAATTTAAATAGGAAGTGAATAACCACCATCAAATCTCGACGAGCACCTCATTGACGAAGCTTTTCTATTGATAGAGTCTTTGAGATGTTACACTTGATCATGTGTCTGTTGAAAAGATAAAACCAAAAGTTACACTTATCTTCCTAAATAACTTTTAGGTATTTATATCTATCATCTTGTTTACTTTGCAATGTCATTTTTGTTTTCAACTCCTACTTTTAAAAGTTTATGCAAATTTATTTAGTTGTATAGAAGAAATTTTATATTTATATCTGCACTCTTTTATCCTAAACCGACTATAATCACATAAATGGACATTATATGACAATTTTGACCAACGAAACAACAAAAAACAATTTGAGATCTTTAAGGCAAGAACATCACTAAAAATGGAGTCATAGACTATAATCCAATTTAACCGCCATCATATTCTAAAAATCATAACATGAATGAACATATTTATCACCAATTAGAATAAACACCATAACAACACAATAGAATTTAACAATAAGTATACCGTTAATAAACAAAAACTTTACCAAAACATTTATTAGAAAAAATTTCAAAAACATTCTACACTTTATTATAGATAAATATTTCATTGTGCATTGTTTAATAAGAAGAAGAAAAAAGTAACATGGATAACAGGTCTAAAGTAAGTTCACCTTCTTAACTTCTCATATTCGTGTAAGATTAGGAATCGTTGGCTATTCTTATACCTTCACTTACATAAAAATATCATAGGCCATCAACTTCATAGTAGGAATCCATGTTTAAAATTAACTATAATGGAGAAAATTTTAATGCAATAGTTAAATAATTACTAATAATATGCACTATACATGTAGATTTTGTCCAAAACTAATAATTTATTATGTCTCACTTCATCATACTTTTGCTTAATCTTCTTTCACTGAAAATAGGTATTTGCATGTTTTAATACATAACATGTATGTAGATCATATATTGTAGTATACAAAAGATTGTTCCCATGAGGATTAGATTAATCACTTAACAATTTGAATGCACCTTATCTAAGGTAATAAAAGAATGATCTAATTGAAATTAAAATAAAATTAACTAAAATTCAAATAAAATAATAAAAATAAATAATTGAATCAATAAAGATAGCAATAAGAGAAAATTTAATCAATAATGGAAACTTAAGGATTATTCTAATCTTTGTTTTATTTTCTTTTGCCTTGATAATTCAATTATGCTTGATCTTAGATATCTTAAGGTTTTGATTTTTCTCTCTTGAGATCAAACCAAGTAATCCTAATTGAAATAGGTAATAGTTGAATTGAAATCTCTCGAGTCTCAAAACTACTCCTAACTACTCAATTGGATTTAAAGTAATCTTAAGGATAATTAACCCAAAATTAATATCTCTCTTCAATTGTTTATTAACCTAATATTTGTAGGTTTATTAAGGTATCAACTCTCATTGCACACCTTGATTTCTTATCAAGTAGCTTTACTAGTATTTTTCATGGAAACTAGTAGCTTAAACAACAAGGTAGGTAATAAAAATAAAACATAATTAAAAAAAGAATATTGTTAAACAAATAACTATTCTGCTGACCTTCAGGTTATGAATAGAGCTAGTAGACAGTTGAAAACATGATATAGTCCAGTAACTGTATCGACACGCGTCACAAATGTGTGCCTCTATGTCAAAAAGCTATAATGACATTTCAACGAAGATATTTAATAAAAATGACTTAGTCTGGTAACCACATCGACATTCATAACCAATGTTTGCCTCCGAATAAAAGACTAAGCCTTATTTAAAAATACATTAAAAATGTTCTAAATAAAAACCTACTGAACTTGTAATAACTTGAATTTTTACGAAAATGCACTTAGGAACAGTTACAGAGTATAAAGGACCAAAACTTTATTAATGTGTGTATGCAATTGAAAAGCTTAAATAAATTAACACTGAGATCTTGATTAATTTGTATATTCAGTTCAAAACCCCTAGACACAAATTTTGCATGCTAATAATTTGATATAACTTGAACGATTGTGTTGAAGATTAAATTTATTTCATGAAATTGAAGCCATTGCCTCATTATGTGTTAGATGATTGTTGTCATTTTTTTCTTGTGGATAAGAAAACGTTTAAGTGTGAAGATATTGATAGTTGTGATTTGTATCTTGTTTTAGGTTTTAGGTTGTTAAATATTAAGTGTTAATGTGAGTATTTAGTGTGCATTTAGGTTAGAATTGTGTTAGTTTATATGTTTAAGTGTTTTTATGGGTTAGCATAAGTCTTTGAGCTTAAATGTTATGCTTTTATGGTACCTTGATGTGTTTGTTAGTGTTTCAGGGCCAACATCGAAGAACAGAGGAGTTTCGGAGACTTTCGGGCCAAAACTATGGTCCACGATCTTAGCATAATAAGCCATGATTGTGATATAGACTTGTGAACCAGACCACGATCATGGCCTAAGGGACACAATCATGATAGAAAGACTCTATCACAAGCCACAATCGTGACAGAGAGGTTAGCCATGACCTGCATCAGGCAGACACGCAAACAAGAGAAAAAGTTAGATTTCAAGGGATTTTTAGACTGTTTCGACCTCGAATCAACCCTAGGGCTGCCAAGGTATTTAAGAAACATAAAGAACAAAATATAGAAGCTTTCTGCATCAGCCACAATCCCGAACCCTAGAGAGCTTTATCGAGAGAATTGAGGTAGAAACAAGGAAGAGAGACACAGAGAAGAAGTCTATGCGAAGTACTTCCCAGAACAGGAGGTTTCCCGTCGTCGTTGCCTCCTCCATTCCGTTCCAATCGTATTTTTCCTATTTATTTTCAATTTTATTGATGTATAGAATTTAGAAAGTCATTGAGAATAGGATTTGTTGAATGTTGAGTTATGTCGATACTCAACTTCGGGAATTTTATCCTTGATATTAATGAAAATTGATTTATTGTGTTTTTATTGAGTTATTTATGATTCAATTTCTTCACTTTATAATTCGGTAATAAACTAAGAGGATGAACCGAGTGAAAATCATTAAATTGCGCAAACGAGAGTTAGGTAGTTTAATAGGTTAAAAATTGAAATGAATCAGTAAAATTGTGTAATAAGAGATCGTGCATAGGTTTTCGATAGGTTATTGGACAATTTCATAACTAATTTAGATTTTAGGTAAACTATGAATCGAGAGGTTGCAATTCTGTAATCTAATTAGAGTTAAAGATTATAAATCTAGAGAGAGTAACCTACCCTAAGACCATCTAGACCTGGTAATTTAATAATTTCATAATCAATTAGGTTTCCTTTAAGGTCATGTTAAAAATCCCCTTTCTCTTAATTAGTAATTCCTAGGTTGATTCTTGATTTGGTTATACAAATTGCTATATTATTTATATTTTTTAATTTAATCCTTGAAATTAGTTGTTTGATCAAATAATTTTCTGCTCGAGTTATTTAATTGAATTATTGTGATTTAGTTCACCCTTAGACTTTAGGATTAGATTATTCCTCTTTTTCAGATCGACTTCTTAGGTACTACGTGAATGACCCATGCACTTACGGTATTATCGAGGTTTAAATTATTAAAACTTATCATATCGAAACCTGCGACCAATAACATACGTAACTGTGTGTATGTCAACATATACTAGCATGTAACTCCACACATGTAGGAATTGTACCTTTTAAGGTCCACACTTTTATAATAACTTACAAGGTAACTATACATGGTCGTGTAAGTCCACAATTTCTCTAATTCTTCCATTCTATGCCACAACATCAACTGAATACATCTCCTCTTAATCTACGAGGGCAATTATCACCTAAAAACATATTTGAAGCAAATTAAGTACCAAAAATACTATAAAACTCTTAAATAACAGGAAAAATACATTAAATGTGGGTATGTAAATATAGATAAATAATTGTCTATCAAACATCCTCACACTTAAAATTTTTCTTGTTCTCAAGCAAATCATAATCTCAATCATAAATATTACAAACATCCATCCTTTATTAACCTCAACTTGTCCATCCACATTATAAATTATCACATCATATCAATTAAATTAACATATAATTAGATTCAATTCATTATTGAACCAACCTGCATAAGTCAATATTAAGAGGAATCACTTAAATAATCTTTTTTTACACCCTTACCAAGGATTCACTCAATATACTCAAATTGTTTAGGGTGAAAAATATGAGAATTCTCAATTCAATGAACAAAAGGATTCTTAACCTTAAGCTTGCAACAAAATCATATCTTCACTACTTATAAGTAAACTAAAAACAAAAATCAAAAGGTATTGTAACAAGGTTTAATGAGGCTTAGGTTAGGTTATGATAGTGATAATAAAAAGGTGATAATATTGAAGGAAATTCACATAAACAAAATTACATGCAAGTTATTTCTTCACAATATATGTTCTTCACCATATGATTACATTGGTACCATAACTTTAACACTTTTTCTCTTTTTCCATTTCACTTATTATGCTAACAACATTTTTTACTTAAGCATTCATTACGTACTAACAATTAAAGAAATATTTGACCTTGTCAAATTTTATTGAAGGAAATTTACATAAACAAAATTACATGCAACTTAGGTCTTCACAATATAGGTCCTTCACCCCATAATTCCATTGGTACCATAACTTTAACATTTTTTTCTCATTTTTATTTCACTTATTATGCTGATAACATTTTTTATTTAAGCCTTCATCATGTACTAATAATTAAAGAAATATTGGACCTTTTCACATTTTATTGAAGGAATTTACGTAAACAAATTACTTGCAATTTAGTTCTTCACAATACAGGTCCTTCACCACATAATTCCATTTGTACGATAACTTTAGCACTTTTTTCTCTTTTTAATTTCACTTATCATACTGACAATATTTTTTTATTTAAGCATTCATCATCTCCTAACAATTAAAAAAAATTAGACCTTTTCAATTTTTAATCTTCAAGCAATCAAGTAAACATCAATTGCATTCAGGGTTTAAAAATAGTAAAAAGGCTTTTAATAAAAATAAGGAAAAGGAAAATAAACAAGAAAATAGGATAAACAAAAGTTCAATCTAAATGCCTTTTATCATTTCAAAGCTTCTAATTTAACAAATTTGATCTCAGAATAAATAATAAAGGCAAGTTCTCGAATTATCTAACTATGCACGACAACATACTTGAAAGAATAAAAGAACTTTAAATAATGATGTATTTGCTCCTAGGATCAAAAACTCATAAAAATGGTTTTGTATGTAAACAATATGCAATTTTCATTCTAATTGATTATCTTAATGACTAAAAATATAACTTGTAAAAGCAAGTCTATTATAACTTTCATCCTTTGCATATTAATTCAATTTAATAATTAATAATGATCTAAAGTATTTTGGATAGATTTTAACTAACTCAGGATATCAGTAAATACGAATTAATAAAAATGATTATATTAAATTTAAGACTATTGAATCCCTTAATATTGCCACACTTAAATTGTACATTGTTTCCAATGTACACAATTGAAGCACAAAATAAAATAAAAATAAAAATGGAAAAAGGATTGATTGGTATTGCCCTTAATAAGAATACATAAGAAGTCCTGAATTGAAGAAGACCCACCCTATATTAAATACATCAAGCCTTGCAAAATAAAAAGATAAAAGAAAATAAATAAAGAACAAGGAAAAATAACATGAATTTAACAACACTGCACTAACTTTTAGACAAAATCAAATATCATAACAAATAAAAATACAAAAATACAAAAATAATAAGAAAAAAAACAAAATTAGCATTCATCAATCCTGTGGTGAATCTAGTAAGTCCATTGTTAGAGGATCCTTAGGTTGTGCAACTCAAACCATTGCGGAGTTAAAGACAATACAGTCGCTCCTGATGGTGGAGGTAGGATAGACAACACAAAATGACCCACCATCTACATCAATTCTTCCTCCAACCATCTATCAAGAGTTAATCTTAGTTCTATCCACTCCATAAGGCATCTAACAAGCTTCGCTTGTTATGCTTGGATAGTATGTTGAATACCCAAGAACTATCATGTATGTTTCTGTAGCCGAGCTATCTTCAGCTGGTCTGTGCCCTAGGTAATTTTGCATTAGCCTCCTCTTATGCAACTCCTCCCATTTGGAACGTTGATGAGCTTAGTTACAGTGGTTATTTAGCTATGTATGGGTAATCCCTATCTGCTCCTGATATGGCTGACTCATCAGGAACCCTAATTAGGAGGTAGATGTCCCTTGTAGGTCCCTGTCATCTACATACTATAGGTATGTGTTTCATCACATCCAAATTTAGAGTCGTCATAGTACCAACTTGTCGCATCAGTGGTAATCCCTGGAAGACTCCTATACTTCGTGGTAGCCTTGTCACATAAGGTCCGAAGCATATTGTCTCAACCTTTTTCTTTTCACTCTAACGTTAGATGAATTGGGCTACTGCATCCCCCAGATGAATTGGCATCCATTCACTCTTTCTCCACAAGTACAACATATTCAAGTTCCTGACTACTTAATTTTTGTTGTATGTTTGCTGAACGTATGACTTTGAAATATTGTAGGGATGACACTTTGGATTTATTAGGGTTATAATCATCATCTTTGCTAATAGTGCTCCATAATTAGGGAGAAGACATTCCATATAGGGATTTTATTTGCAAGGTTATATATTCTGGTGTTCCCATGAACTCCTAGTCATACAACCCCATTGTGACGGAAAACTTTAAGTAGCTCCTACGAACCATCTCCCTTAGCATATAGAACTAGATCGCGCTTGGCTACTCTTAATCATAACAGTCTTTCTCTATAAAAAATATGGAGAGCACCTTAAGCATCAGCTCCCAATAAAAGGACTCCACGATCTTGAAGAATTAAGACCATGCTCCAATGTTAATAAGGTCACGAAGCTACTAGACCAAGCAAACTTGCTTCAACTCCTCCCAATTGATCTTTTTGTTAGTCTCGAAATTCTTCTCCTTGAGTCGTTGGTATCAATCCTTATAGGCTCCGGAAATAAATAGTAATATAGGAGGTTGCTATGGTGGCTTGCCTACATTAGCTTGCTTGTGTTGGGTGTGAACTCCTCTCAAGTCTTTAGAGGACCCTTCTCCTCGTAGTCTCTTTCGCGAAGCCTCTTTAGCTCATTATTGTCCAATCATTGTGCCTAAAACTTAAAATAAATGTGAGAAAATATTAGATAAAGTATGAAAAACAACCGTTTCCCCACACTTATTTCTTATGCTCACTAAATTGTTAAAGTGTAAAAATGCACTATAAAAGGAAAATTAAACGAATAATAAAATCAAAACCAAATTATCTAACAAAAATAAATAAATAATAAAATAATTAGAAAATCAACAAAAAGCCTAATTAATCACAAAATTAAAATTAAAAACATTGCAATTAACAAATAAAACTAATCTAACTATTTAATTACAAAATTAAATCGAAAATTGAAATTAACTTACCTAATCTAATAATTACCCAAAATTAGCAAAATTAAACGTCTAAATCAAGCAAATTTGAAATTTGAAATAAAATTAAATTAGAAAACAATATCAATTAACTATAAAAACAATAAATATATCCTAACACAAAATCATTAGAATTCAACATTTAGTGAGCCAAATCACATAACCAAATCAAATTCCATGCAATTCTCATACAATTCATCAAATTAAATCAATAAATCATATGAGAAAGGATAAAATTCAACTATCAAACCACAATCAAGAAAAAAAATCAATCAAAATTACACTAAACCACATAAAAAAAATTAACCCTAGCATTTTTTGGTGAAAAATCCCTAAAAATTGCAAAATACCCAAAGATTCACGCATAACAAGTGAAATCAATGAGAAAACTTACTTGGGTGTCCCAAATTGGAAAGGAAATTGCTAAAAATTGGGTTAAAGTGGGAGAGGGCAACGAAGAGGGTAGAGAGAGAAAAATAAGAGAAATGAAGAGATTGTTGCATTTTAAAGGTTATTGTTGTGTAGTAGACCGTGTAAGTTAGTAACTCTTTTAATTTCAAGGAACACATACTTGTATATGAAGTAAATCACTTGATAATATAGAAATCACGTATAATATGTAAGATACACAAGAAGGGGGTTTGAATTGTGTTAAATCGTTTAAGATATTAATCTTTAAATCTTCTTAATTTTCTTGACAAATTCAGACGATTACAAAACAACACACTTAATTTGATGAGTAATGCAATAGCAAAAATTAATATCTATTCTTCAACAACAAGAAAATTAAAGAGATAAGGCTTAGAAAATATGACACCGTGATTTACACTGGTTCACCCTTAACCTTGGGCTACATCCAGTCCTCAAAGTTTTTCTGAGATTTCACTATCTCCTTCATCGTTACAAGTATTATTTCTACACTTGCAGAGCCTCTTCAGGTCTCTTTCACAAAGTATTCTTCATCTTCTTTCTTAGCCTCTTTAGGCTCTAGTCTTTCTTTCACTCGAAAAGATATTGATTTGAGCTTTCACACTCATGATATAGATGTTTTTGCTCTCTTTCTTTCTTTCTTTTCTTTCAAAATATTTTTCACAGTGTAAGCACTTGAACACATAATTTCTCTCAGTATGTTTTGAACATTCAGAGTTCTCCTCTTTTTGTTGTGTGTATATGTTGTTGTTTTTACGAGTATGACTAATATTTATAATCTAAATCTCCAACGATTTTCTTAAGAAATCTGCTTGTAGAATCTTCTAAAGTCTATTATTAGTTGAGTCCTCTAACCAACTCCAACTAACTGACATTTTAGTACATTCTTCAATCACATCGTCTTGCTTAGATTTGTATGCTTCGTCTAGTGTCTTTAGACTTAATCACTTCATTTAATCCATCTTAGACGCTTTGTCTTATTCAGCTTTTGCTTAATTATTGTCTTGTTTTGATGATTTATGCCACTTACATTCACTTACATTTATTTGCGCACTTAACAAATTCATCAAAACAGTTCACACACTTCTATTATTATTATTATTATTTAACTTTCATCAAAATCAATAGAAGAAGTGAAGTCTTCTTAACTTAACAATCTTCCTGTTTTTGATTATAACAAATAATCATAATAATAAAAGATAAAAATAATATTCAGACGAATAAAGATATTCAGATGAATAAAGCAAGACATACAATATACAATGATAAACAATTAAAAAAATATTTATCTAATTCTAATTCTCCTTTCTACTGTTCTCTCCCCCTTTTTGTTATTAATCAAAAAGATCGTTCATTTTAAACACTTTAGAATTTCAGAATACATTTATTGAATATCAATACGGATCATCTTGAGGTCTTCTTCTATAGAAACACGTAGAAGTGCTATTTCCTCATGAAGATCACCTACTGCGTCACCTAGTTCATCAACCTTAGGTAATTTTTTGAGGTCTTCTTCTGTGAGATCAACTTCTCGGCTTTTAGGAAATTTCTTTTTCTTTCCTTTTTCTTTGTTGACTTGCAGTGCTGGACATCCAACTTATGCATTTGGTACAATCTTGATTGTCGTTCTGCTTGTTACTAGATTGATTGTGTAAAGATTTTTTGTAATCTTCAATGGATATGGTTCTGTCTTTTCATCTTGCAGAATACTATATAGTCTTCGATCTTCAGGCTTAGAAGATGTATCGTCTGATCATTTACTGTTATAGGTTCAACTTGAACCTTAACCTTCTGTTTAGAAGGTTCTCTGATGATGCTTAAACCTCTGTTATGATCAGGTGTGGATTCTTCTATAATCTTCATCTTCAATTCCTTTTCTTTTTCTTTTTCGGTTGAGGAGAGTTGTAAGTTACTCACTGCTTTTCAACAGTCTATATCTTTTGTGGAACATTAGATGATGAAACCTTCTTTTTCTGAATAGGCTTCGTCTTCTTTTGTTCTTCTGCTGATTTGGAAGAGAGTTGTTGTTAAGCCTTCTTCTTCTCAAATACTAACTTTCTTTTTATCTGTTTCTCCAGATGGTTGTTTTAATTGAGTCAGAGGGATAGAGACAATTGGTTTGGTCGGCTGCTATTGTTGCTCTTGCTCCTTTCTACTCTCAGAATCTCCACCAAGAATCAAAACTTTCTGCTTCTTCTATTCTTATTGTCATAAGGTCATTAATCTTGGTGACCTTCATGCCTTCTCGAGTCTTTCTGATTGGAGCATCTCAGCCTTCCTCTATAAAGACACTTGGTGAGTTGGTTGTTGAACCTTGCTTTCCTTCCGTTTTGGAAACATCTTGGCTTGTATCGGCTCACCAGAAAATTGTTCAACCTTTACCTCTACTGATATTCTTCCAGACGATAAAGGTTTTGCTTGTATTTTAGACGGAACATGTTCTTTCCTGCTTCATATTACCAAAAGGTACCCCTTAGACTGTGCTTTCAGTGTGAAATCTACATCCACTTTAGTTTCAATCTTGATCCCCATTTTGTGAATATTAGAGGCATTGATAACACTCTTAACATTCATCTTTACTCTGTTTCCTCTATCAAGTAGGATTCCAGATTCTTTGAAGAATCTTGTTAACAGTATATCGTAAGGTAAAGAACTACTCTTCAGATGATAATCCTCCCTAGCCTTTATCATGTACTTCAGAATCAAGAATGAAAGATTAACAGGTTGGTGAGTGAGTAGATGAAATAGACAATGTTAGTCATTCATTGTCACCATGTCCTTTGATCTTGCTCTTGGTAGGTTATAATGGGGAAGAAGTGAGTGAAGAACCCTAGCCTTCAAAATGAGGGTTGAAGACTTCTTGACTCCTGAATTACTAAATCCATATAGTTGTCGATTGATGGTAGTTCATCTATATGACTTTAAGTGATTTAATTTGTATTGTTAAACAATTTTGCTCCTGCATTTGGACTTCCAATAACCTTCATAATAGAATCTTGTGTGATTGTTACTGACAACCCACCTACCATTGATACCAAAGTGTTGTCTACCACCTTCGCATTCTTCCAGAACTCATATATTTCATTCGACGAGTCTTCAACAGACAAGAGATTTCGTCATTTTTAATATGTAAAAGATAAACAATAAAAACATAAATGTATTTTGCTTAAAGAAGCGAGGTTAGTATATAGAAAAAAATTGAGAGAAAGATATGAAATGAAATGAGAAGGATTTGATGTTTAGAACAAAGGGTTAGATCATATTTGTTGAGAGCACTTTGTACAAGTTGATTTCAAAGTTTTTCAAGAAAATTCTAGAGTGTAACGTGTTGTGGATTTTAAGATGATTCTTTCTATATACACTCTTGAAAAGTTACCATTTTTAACATGGTTAACTGATCCACTGATAATCATAAGATTGAAATGACTGAGTGAAAGTTACCATTACTATTTAGTCTGAAAACTTTTGACTTTTCAGCTTCTTCAGGACTAACCGTCTGGATCATGGAGTTTTAGATGAATGGTCATTTAACATCACCATATTTAGGTTCCATCTAATTTCCTTGAATCTGTCTTCACTTAAGGGTTTGGTGAAGATATCTGCCTATTGTTGATTCGTCTCAACAAATTGTAGATTGATGATCCCTCTCCGTACATAGTCTCTTATAAAATGATGTTTATCTTTAATATTCTTTGCCCTTGAGTGTTGTATTGGATTCTTTGAGAGATTAATAACACTTGTGTTGTCACAGAAGATTGGAATCTAATCTTCTTGGATAGAATAATCCTCTAACTGATACTTTATCCACAATATCTATGAATAACAGCTTGCAGCTGACATGTATTCAGCTTCTGCAGTAGATAGAGCAATTGAAAATTACCTTTTTCTTGACCAAGAAATTAGATTATGACTAAGAAAGTGACAAACTACACTTGTACTCTTTCTATCAATCCTATCTTCAACATAATCAGCATCACAGTAGCCAATTAGCCTAAAATATTTACCTTTCTCATACATAAAGCAAAGATCAATAGAACCTACCAAGTATCTCAATATTCTTTTAACAGCAGTATAATGAGATTCTCTAGGATCTGCTTGAAATCTTGCACACAAGCAAACACTAAACATTATATCAGGTCTGCTTGTAGTTAGGTAAATCAAAAAACTAATAATTCCTCTGAAAAAAGTTTGATCAATCTTCTTACCAACTTCATCTTTGGTTAAGACGATTGAAGGATATATAGGAGTTGACATTGGTTTAACCTTTTCATTTTATATTTGACTAAAAGTTCTTTGATATACTTTTGTTGATGAATAAAAATCTTTTCTTCAGTTTATTTAACCAAGAAAGAACTTTAATTCACCCATCATACTCTTTGCAAATTCATTTTTCATAAGATTTTCAAAAATTGAACATAATTTTTCAGAAGTTGCACCAAAGATGATATCGCACAATGATAAAATCATTTTTAATATTTTTCTGAAACAATGTTTTATCTACTTGACCTCTAATAAAGTCATTTTTAATTAAAAATGAACTCAGACGATCATACCATGCACAAAGTGCTTGTTTTAATCCATACAAAGCTTTATGAAGTTTATACACATAATCTGGTTTATCAATGTCTTCAAAACCTGGGGGTTGTTTTACATAAACTTCGTTATCTATAAAACCATTCAGGAAAGTACTTTTCACATCCATTTGAAACGGTTTTATATTATAATGAACAGCATATGCAAGCAAGATCCTAATAGCTTCTAGTCTAGCTACAGGGGCATATGTTTCATTATAGTCTATTCCTTCTTATTGATTATAGCCTTGAGCTACTAATCTAGCTTTGTTAAGAGTTACTTTTCTTGATTCGTCCAGTTTTTTTTAATACCAATCTAGTTCCTATAATAGGTTTATTGGATGGTTTAGGGACTAGAGACCAAACTTTATTCCTTGTAAATTGATTTAACTCCTCTTGCATAACTAAAATCCAAGCTTCGTCTTAAAGAGCTTCATCAATTTTGTTAGGTTCTAATTCGGATAAAAAAGCTAGATTGGCCTCTCTTCTAAACTTAGATCTAGTTCTCACTTCTGCTGATGTTTCTCCTATAATCAAGTTTTCTGGGTGAGAAGATTTATATTTCCATTCTTTTCTTAAACTAATATTTTTAGAAATATCTATTACTTTATTGGATGGATAGTCTAGTGGTGAATCGTCTAGGTTATTAACTAAGGGAGCAGATAGAGCTTCGTCATAAGAATCATCTCTTTTGTCTATGAATCATAATCAAAATTTTCACGCATAGACTCTTTAACAGATTTAAAAACAAGATTATAAACTCCATAAGCTTTAGAAGTAATTGAATAACCTAGAAAAATTCCTGAATTGATCTTAGAATCGAATTTGTCCAAAAAAAATTTTGTATTTAAAATAGTGCATTTGCAACCAAAGGGATGAAAGTAAGAAATATTTGGCTTTCTTCCCTTCCATAATTCATATGGATTTTTATTTAAAATAGGTTGCAAAAATACTCTATTTTGAACATAACAAGTTATATTTACAGCTTCTGCCCAGAAGTACTTAGGAAGATTCATTTCACGAAGTATAGTCTTTGTCATTTCCTAAATTGCCCTGTTCTTTCTCTCTGCAACTCCATTTTGTTGAGGAGTTCTAGGAGTAGAGAAATTATGAAAAATTTCATTCGCTTCACAAAACTTTTTGAATTTTTCATTTTCAAATTCTCCACTACGATCACTCCTAATGCCAGCAATAGAAATTCCTTTTTCAATTTGTAACTTTTTGCACAAAACCTTAAAGCATTTAAAAGATTCATCTTTATGTGATAAAAATAATATCCAACTAAATCTAGTAAAGTTATCAACAATTACGAGACCATACTTCTTTCTACTAAGACTTACTATTCTGGTTAGACCAAATAGATCTATATGCAATAACTCTAGAGGTCTAGATGAAGTTACAATATTCTTAGATGAAAAAGAAGTTTTAACTTGTTTTCCTTTTTGACAACTCTCACAAAAGAAATCTTTGTTAAAACTTATCTTTGGTAAACCTCTTACCAAATCATGTCTAACTAACTTGGAAATATGTTTAAAGCTAACATGACCTAGCTTTTTGTGCCAAATCAATTTTTCATCATCTTTTGATATAAGGCATGAAATATTTTGACTTTTCAAATCATCTAAGTTAATTTTATAAAGGTTATTTCATCTCTTGGTAGAAAAGAATATAGATCCATCCTTGTTTTTGACTATACAAGAATTTTGATTAAAGGATACTTTATAACTAGAATCACATAATTAACTTATACTAATTAGATTATGCTTTAAGCCATCAACTAGCATAACATTATCAATAGATGAAAAGGAATCTTTACCAATTCTACCGATCCCAACTATTTTGCCCAGTTGGTTGTCTCTAAAAGTTACTAATCCTCCTTGCTTATATTGGAGGTCTAGGAACACAAACCTTTTGCCCATCATATGTTGTGAGCAACCACTGTCCAAGTACCATTGTTGGTGGTTGCTTCTTCCAAGTAAGGAGATCTGCAGTATATATTATATCCTTCTTAGGTGCCCAAATTTTCTTTGGTCGTTTAGGTTTAGTCTTATAATTTTTCTTTGAGTAATAATAAGAATATTGTTTCTTTTTCTTTCTATTAGGAACAAAATTCCTGTTATAAAGAACATTACTATTATGAATAGTACTTCTATCATTAAAGCCTAAACTGCTTTTATCATTTGGATGTCCATAACTTCCAATCATGTCATTCATCCATTTTGTACTTTCTGTAAATTTCGATAAATCTGCTGAAAGACTATAATCCTTTGTTTTAGTTGATTAATTTCCTCAGATCTATTTCTTAAGGTAGATGTTTTCTTCTTCTAAGAGCTTTGTGTTCTTTAAATTTTCAACAAATTTCTTTTTCAATAACCTATATTTTTTTAAAATAACATGTGAATCTTCTAACAATTCTAAGTAAGCATCCTGAAGATCATCAAAGTCAGAAATTACCTTATCATCGCTTTCCCTTTCAGCTACCAAGCATATATTTGCTTGTTCCAATGTTTATGTGTTGGATTCAGATTCAGACGAATCCAGATCTTCCCATATTGCCATCATGCTCTTTTTGCTTTCTTGACTTTTCTTTTGTTTTCTTTTGAGCAACGGACATTCATACTTGTAATGTCCTGGTTTATTACATTCATAGCAGACGATAGAACTTTTCTCATACTTCGAATCGTCTTTTCTATTCTTTTTGAAAGAGAAGTCTTTATTTCCCCTTGATTTCTTTTTCCACATCCTTTTAATCTTTTCTGAAATGAAGGATAGCTTATCTTCGTCTTCACTTAAATCTTGATTAGATTCACTAGCATCATCAATCTTCATTTCTTCCATTTTTAAGGCTTTTGAAGATGTACTTCAATTTTTCTACATCTTCTGATTCTTCTGACCAACCTTCAATGCAATAGATTTATCCCTTCTGGGTTTATCTTCTACATCAAGTTCTACTTCATGGATTTTTAGTGAACCAAGCAATTCGTCTATCTTCAGCTTGCTTAAATCCTTGGCCTCTTATATTGTTGTTACTTTGGTTCTCTATCTTTTTGGAAGACTTCTGAGAATCTTTCTGGCATGATCTTAACTATCATAGATTCTCTCCAGAGCTTTAAGTCCATTAATAATTGTTTGGAATCATCCAAACATCTGATCAATAGTCTCATCATCTTTCATCTTGAACAGCTCATACTGATGAACAAGAATACCAATCTTGTATTCTTTCACCCGGATTGTTCCTTCATGTGCAATGGCTAATGTGTCCTACATTTCTTTTACAGATTGGCATCCATGAACCTTATCATATTCACTTTTTCTTAGAGAACAACTTAAAAAGAACTTGGCCTTTGAATTTAATTGAAAGCGAGCTTTCTGATCAACCGACTACTGGTCATGAGAGATGTTTTTCCCTTCATTGTCTGTAGGGATATATGGAGCATTTTCAATGATATCCCAAAGATCAATGTGTGTGGATTCTATGAAGAGCCGCATCTTGTCCTTCCAATAATGATAGTCTTCACCATTGAATGCAGGAGGTCTTGTGACTGAGGCACCTTCTGCTATAAAAACATGTGATTCAGCCATGGATCTTTATCCTTACTTGTAACAGTGTTTCTTGGAAACTTGCTCTGATACCAACTAAAGTAAATCACTTGTTTCTATATTAATATAGAAATCACGTATAATATGTAAAATACACAAAAGGGGGGTTAAATTGTGTTAAATCGTCTAAGATATTAATCTTTAAAATTTTCTTAATTTTCTTGACAAATTCAGATGATTAAAAAACAACACACTTAATTTAAAGAGTAATGCAATAGCGGAAATTAATATTTATTCTTCTAACAACAAGAAAATTAAAGAGATAAGGGTTAGAAAATATGACACCATGATTTATACTAGTTCACCCTTAACTTTGGACTTCGTCCAGTCCTCAGAGTTTTTCTGAGATTTCACTATCTCCTTCAACGTTATAAGTATTATTTCTACACTTGCCGAGCCTTTTCAGGTCTCTTTCACAAAGTATTCTTTATCTGCTTTCTTAGCCTCTTTAGGCTTTAGCTTTCCTTTCACTCGAAAAGATATTGTTTTAAGCTTTCACACTCACATTACAGATGTTTTTGCTCTCTTTCTTTCTCTCTTTTCTTTCAAAATATTTTTCACACTGTAAGCACTTAAGCATAGAATTTCTCTAAGTATGTTGTGTTCATTCAAACTTCTCCTCTTTTTGTTGTGTGTATATGTTATTGTTTTTACTACTACGACTGATATTTATAATCTAAATCTCCAACAGTCTTCTTGAGAAATCTACTTGTAGAATCTTCTAAATTCTATTATTAGTTAAGTCCTGTAACCAACTCCAACTAACTGACGTTCTAATGCATTCTTCAATCACATCATCTTGCTTAAATTTGTATGCTTCGTCTGGTATCTTTAAACTTAATCACTTTGTCTAATCCATCTTAGACGCTTTGTCTTATTCAGATTTTAATTAAGTATATGATCCTGTTTTGATGATTTGTGCCGCTTACATTTATCTACACACTTAACAAATTCATCAAAATAGTTCACACATTTCTATAATTATTATTTGACTTTCATCAAAATCAATAGAAGAAGTGAAGTCCTCTTGACTTAACAGTATGTATTCGGAAACTTACATAATTTGTTACATGATCATGTATCTAACAATGTAAGTCTACATGGGAGTGTCCAGTGAGTGTGTACCTCTCTATAAACATGCAGGATGAATTTTTAAAAGATACAAATTGTATATGACTGTGTCCAGAGACTATGTAAGTCTTTGTGACTGTGTACAACATTAATAAAAATAGAAAATTATAAAAATTGATCAGTAACCATTACAAAACTTTAACACATATATTATAAACATAAAAAATATGCAAAGTTAACTTAGGATGCTTAATGTCCTAACATAAAACAAATAATGTAAAACACATCAAAACTTAATAAAATCCTAACTCAACACCAAAATAGAATCAAAATGAAATAGAATTAAAATAAAACCTGTCCTAATTCTCGAATTGCGTCATAAGTAGCACTTGTTTAACGTTATTAGCTCGACATACCCTTCACATTTACCATCAAATTAGTGCTATAATTAGTGGCTTGCTTCTATCTATTTCTCCATATAGTGGTTTAGTAGTTTGTGAATAAGTCACATGTTGTAAGATAATAATAAGGACACATTTTATCAAATTAATAAATTCAAATGACTCTATTAATGACCTTATTGATAATAAATTGTCAATGAAATAAGAATAATAAAAATCCATTAATCTTCACTTAACTTAAACAGTTTATTTCGTGAGGAGGTGACATGCTCTTTTTCTTCCTTAATTGCCTTTTTCCACTCTTTTACTTTCTCTTATTAGATTACAAACTTCGTTTATGAAATTGATCTTTGTCTCCTCTTCAATTTGACACATTAATAAGCTCTAATAATATTTTGTATCTAACTCATTGTCTTCAGTCAAAGAAAAACTCTCTTTGAATACACGATGGCTAGCCTCACCTTTTGTAAGGTCTTTCATTAAAGATTCAGTTGAATTATAATCGTTCCATATACTAGAGCAAGAGCTATTCCCCTATGAATTATCAGTATGCTCATATGGTGTATTCTAAGGCCAGTTTTGCATGCAACCTGAATGCTTCTACTTATAATATAGTTTCTGACATTCATGATTAAAATAATTTCCTCCGCAAATGTCACAACATAAAATGGATATCGGTTATGATTCCACGTTACATAGAAAACTCCCTACATTCCTTGTTAACAATGCATTGGAAAGTTGCTCGACTTGAACCTCCAAGTTATAAAGGGAAGAGGAGTGATTCTTCCTTATTTGATTAAATTTGGCTTCTATCGTCTTATGAATTTTATCCTGGCTATCAAACTTCGAGCTTTGCATGTACATTAGCTTATCTAACTTTGACTATAAGGATGTAAGACTATCCTATTAAAACTGTGGTGGACCTTACGCTCTCATGTTTTTTTCTAAATTTGTTAATCCAAGAATAAATCGGGTGGTTCTAACACCCAACATTATGTAAGTTAAAGTAACTCACATCTATATTATAGTGCCTCACTAGGTTGGAAGAAAAGCCCTGAAAGTTGCTTGATTACTCCTTGTGATTCTTGTGTTCCTACACCTACAATCACTCAAGAAAGTATTATAGTCCTTAAATAAAAAGAATTCAAATTGAGTAAGATGCTAAACTCAATCTCCGAAAATAGCACCAAAAACTTTGTTCCTTGTTTTAATGTATACAATACCACAATTATACAGATCATATATAGTAGTACACGAAATATTGTTCCCACAAGAATTGGATTAGTCACCTAACGATTTGAATACACTTTGACTAACGTGATAAAATATTGAATTAATTAAAATCAAAATAAATTCTAAAATTAAACTAAACTAATAAAATTGAACAATTAAATCAGTAAAGATAGCAATAAGAGCAAAGTTAATCAATAATGGAAAGTTAGTGATTATTCTATCTTTGTTTTATTTTCCTTTTTCCTTGTTAATTCAATTATGCTTGATCTTAGACGTCCTAAGTTTCTTATTACCTTCTCTCAAGATCTAACCAAATAATCCCAACTGAAATAGGTAATAGTTAAATTGAAGTCTCATGATTCTCAAAAGTTTTCCTAACAAATCAGTTGGATTTAAAGCAATCCTAAGGAAAATTAACTCAGAATTAAGTATCTCTCTTTAATTGTTTATTAATTTAATTTTTGTAGGTTTGTTAAGGTACTAACTCTCATTACGCAACTTAACACAAATATCTTGGTCAATCTCTCGATTTCTTATCAAGTATAAGTACAACAAATGCCATAAAGCAATAATATATTGAATTCAATCAAGTAAAAGTTTTTAGAAAATAATTCAAGAATAAACCATAGAATAGATTTAGAAATCCATAATCATGTTCAAAATACGACTAATCATAATTAAACTTCCAAGATAATAAAGTAGAATAAGAAACTAATGAATAAGCTTGAAAGCCTTGCTATAAAAATTATGGAGAGCTGGAGTTGACATGATGTTTCTATTATTTGATCTTCTTCTTTATAATGTGTAGCTTATTTTCATTCTTTTGTTTTCTTATTCAAGTGTCTATATTGACTCTAATTGCCTCTCTCTTAATTTAATCACTTCTAATCTGTCTCCCTTCATATAGCCTTCTTATTATCCTTATATATCAACAAACTAGGGTTTTTGGGATATACAGGACCATGTATATTGATCATGTAAGTCTCTATAATCATGAAAAGTCATAAATTGACGTGCTTTTAGAGATACATAATCACTTACACAGGCATGTACGTGACCATATATCTCCAAAAGCACATCAATTTATGACTTTTCACAATTTTGGAGACTTATATTAGCAATATACACAATCTTTTATATCAACATACTCGAGCATGTAACTCCACAGAGGTAAGAATTGTGTCTTTAAAGGCCTACACATTTACAGTGACTAACATAGTCACTATACATAGTTGTGTATATCCACAATTACTCCAATTCTTTCATTCCACGATTTCACTACATCTCCTCGTGGTCTATGAAACCAATTATCACCTAAAAATACACTTGAAGCAAAGTAAGTACCAAAAATACTTTAAAACATACAAATAAAAGGCAAAACACATTAAATATAGGTATATGAATATAGACAAATAATGCCTATCAAGAGGCAAGCTCCAAAGGAAACAATTGAAGGATATCATTTATAAATATAAATTGTTGCAAAAATATGAGAAAATCTTGTCCAAAACTAACAATATGTGCACTTTTCCAATATACTAATTTCTTTCAAGTTTCACAAAATATATGACTCGTGAGTTAAACATTTTCAAAACATGTAGTATAGTAGTGAAGAGGTAGACCATTGTAATAATGAAAAAAAAACGAGAGAATGGAAAAAGAAGTTCTAGATATACTGGTACATCTTTAAAAGTTATTGAGCAAAACCTCTTGAACAAAGTCAACTTTTCCAAAAGGTACGTGAACAATATAAGTTTATATGCTCTATATTTAGTCTTTTCATTCATAAATTCAACTATTAATTAAAAAACATTAGAGTAAATTATTGTTTTTTTTTCTCTTCATTATGCTTATAACTTAACTAAACCAATAATTAGGACACTAGTAAATCCACAAACCCTTCTACATCAGTTTTATTAGAATAAACCAAACTAAGAAGTTTAACACTTTTTTTTCTTTTCCGTTCCTTCATCTTCCTTCCTAAAAAAGATTTCTTCTAAAAGCATCCAATTTCTCAACTCTCTTTCATTCTAGTGCTTAGTGTCTTCCTTATCATTAAAAAATTTAGATGTCACAATTTTAATTACAAGAATTTAAATTAAAAAAAGCCTTGAGAGAATTAATATTGGGGGTCATAGACATAAGATCTCAATTCATATCTTATCAGAACCTAGAGAAATATAAACATTTGGAAGGAATGGAATTGTATTTAAGCACAAGAGAAGACTAAAGAGTGAGGATAATTAGATAAGGATTTAAGACAACAAATTAGACCTTTCCATAAGAGAGCAGTCATTTCCATCAGTAAAGAAAATGATAAAGAAATTTCAAAACCAATTGCCATAGTTAGTGAAAACACAACTTTTGTGTTTTCATAATGTTATTGCTATCTTTATTTTTGAAAATAAAAATTTGAAAAATTGTAAAACAAAATATTTTTTAATAATTTGTTTCCTTATTTTTTGGCAACCACAATAAAAAACATAGTAAAACATAAACAAATGGACCTTAGTTCATTAGGCATCATACATGTCAATAATTAAGGGCTGGCAAAAAGTTGCAAATTTAACTTAAACATTTTCACCAAAATACATATTAGACTATAACATTTTAAGAGTGTTTAAAACAAAAAAATATTTATAAAAATTTTAAATTAAACCTTGAATAGATTAAAAAAATTTGGATAGAATTAAGTCTCTATCTGTTATATATCAAGTCAGTGTTATCATGGCATAAGTTTATCATTTTTATTAGACAAATGAGGCTAATGTGTGTCGTATACGCCAGGTGGCAAAGCAGGAACCACTTGTCTTATTATGCGTAAATTAATTTAATGTTATTCTTACTTATATTTAATTTTAGTAAAATCTAATCAAATATATTAAACCTAATTTATCCTAAATAATATGATTGCATTATAATTAAGCTCTTTTAAATAAAAAATCTTAATTACCCCATATTCCCCAATTGATTAAGCTCCTCCATCGCAGTCCTCAACTCCCACTCTCTCTAACATAGCACATCGACCACCTCTCTCCTCCTTCGATAATGTCGTTGATAAGTCTATATTTTACATATTATTTAGAATTAAATTACTTTGTATTTAACATTTTTAGAGTTATTCTTTCTATGGATTATATGATTTTTTCCTATATTTAATTCATTGCATTGTAGGCGATGACTTTGAGAGGTTAACCTGGATTTAAGTGTAATTTTCTCCATAGTCCTCCAATGGAGGAGATTTTAGAATCAATTAAATGTTAACTGGAAGGGTAACAAATTTTTAAAAGACATTAGGAGTCGATTCAAGTTCGAAGATGTCAAAAAAGTTGAGAATTTGGTAGATAATGTATAATAGGCATTAGATATAATAAGTAGGCAAGTCAGTTATGTACCGAATGGAAGAAGTTGATAATCAAAACAAGTCCAACATTAGAGTGGTATATGGACCAATATCAAACTTTTCATGCTTTTACATAGAAAGTCATAGAATAAAACCAACTTCAGTTATAACTTGATGATAGGCACTTATTACGTACTGCTTTGCGCTGCATGGAAGTTTAAGATCAAAACCAAAGCTAGTGATAATATTGATTTGATGTTGGTACTCATGTGTAATTTTTTAGAACATGTTCAAGTACTCTAAAACTCTATTTTTGTAACCCTAACTATAAATAATCTTATTAGAATTAACCTAGCAAAATTTTGGAATATGTTTGATAGTCACCTTGCTTTTGTTTTCATAGTTTTATTATTTATTAGCATTAAAAAGAGGATTTGAACCCAGATTGTAGGAGAATGTGATAACTTATCTAACTCTTTTCTTTTATTCTTTTCCCTTATATTCATATTGATTTATTTTGGTTATGTTTTTGTTATATCTAGTAACTAGAAAGCCTATTTAGGACTAAAAATATAGCTTGTAATGGATATTTCAATTATCAATACATGATTTGATTATTTGTTGGTTGAATTTATTTCTTTCATTCTTAATTGTGATTTGTGACTAGCCATCATAAAGTTAATCTTAAGGATTGTGTGAAGGATCGAGACGTGAAATATGATTTATGCATTAGTAAAATAAAAATTTTAGCATTAGAAAATGAAAGTATCCTAGTCTATTGTGATAACCAAATAGATTACATATACTTAATGAATTTAATTATGCCTAGAGAGAGAGCATATATATTGAATCAATTATTATTTTTACCTAGATAATTAATCTCATCTAACAATTAGAATCTTATATAACTGAACCACAAAGCCTTAATATTTTCTTTATGGATTTTCCTTTCTTGCTAACTTATTTGCATTGTTTTCATTAGTTTAGATCTCCCCTGCCTCTTCTATTCCTATTGTTGTTGTGGTTGGTGATGGAACCATTTATTATTGAGGTGATGGCAATAGTGGCCTTCTCTAGTTAGCTAGGAGTAAGCTCCCAGACGTTGATTTCCTTTGGCCATTTTTTGTCCATACTTTTTCTATTGCACCCGTTAGTGATCTATGTTCATTCAAGAATAAACTATCAATTTCACACACAACTCTGGGATGATGTCTTGTACTTAACTCAAATTAAGAATTTGTAACCAAATGAAATTAAGTAATGAAGAGGGAAAGAGAGGAAGAGGCGAAGGACAACATTGTCAAAGGAGGAGGGAGGGGACGATGATGATGACCATAACAGAGGCAATCAATTTGAAATTTTAGGATAATTAGAGTTTTTTTAATTTAAAATATTTTAGTAAAGTAAAGTCATACTACTTAAGTTATATTATATTTAATATATTTATTAAAAATTAAAAATAACCAAAGAAAATAATATTAATTTTTATTTAAGTTTAATCAAATAAGTGACTTTTACTTTGTCAAGTGATATATATTAATACAGATATGATATCTAATAGATAAAAAACTAATTATTTAATTTTTTATCTATTTTCAGTTTAATTTAAACATCTCGCTAATATTAAAATTCATTTTAAATGCTTTAAAACTTTAAAATATAATTTATATGTTATTGAAAATGTTAAAGTAAAATTTACAGGTTTTTTGTCGGTATCAATACCCAAATATACCCCCACATTCCAAACCGAGTCAAATTGCTTATCTTTCATAGAACCGACTTGTGGCACCTGGACGAAACCCTTTATCATTCAGGGGTTCGAACTCAGGATGGCGAGTAACTTGGACTGGCTCTGATAGCACAGGGATGTTATGGTATGACCTCCTGGGGCTGCAAATAACAACCTGGCTCTGATACCACAGGGCCGCATCTATTCCACAAAAGCACCAACTCTTGCAGACAAAGGCAGAGACACAGGGAATCAGGTGATACGTACTTCCAAAGTACGACTATATGTCCTAGACATATGACACCATCCCTCAAACAACACCTTTCCGGAGACTATACGCTTCTAGAGGCGAACTGCAGGTGTTTAGTCCAATTCATATAAATATTTAGGTCATATTTGTATTCATTTGGCATATTCATTCACTCATTTTACTAACATTTTTAGGTTTATTTATTTATTTTCATTGAGTTTGTTATTTATTTTATTTTTCTTGCTTTTTCGTACGAAGCATGAGTTTGGCCTCAAATTAGACCCAAGAATTTGCTCACGACACGTTCATAATTTTTTTATGTCTTAGGTGAAATTAAAAAGTGGGAACAAGAACAAAAAGCAACCAAAATTCCACTCCAATACAAGAAAACGTCAACCAGGCTGGAGGACGTTAAAGGAAGCAAGGAACTACATAAACGTCGTTGTTGACATGGAAAGAAATCAAAGAAACAAAAGAAAACACAGCAGTAGGCCAATAGCATGAGTAAAACGACGTAGCAGAGGAATAGGGGAGTAAAATGCCATCAGCACAAAAGAGGACAAAGATGCACATCAGCTGGAATTAAAAACTACATAGTAAAAGGTGTAGAAGAAGAGTCCAAAACGCAGTGGAGCAAAACGTTTTAAGGGGTAGGTTTTAATTGGTGAGTATATAAGCAGCTGAGACCTGGACGTTAGAGAGGAGGGACGTGCGCGGCAGACACAAAAACATAGAAAGGAATGCAACACACGTTTGAGGCTTAATTGGTGGGAGCTGAACGAAGACGTACGCGGCAGACACACAAAATAAAGACCACGCAGACGCTAGACCTGGGACACACACGAGAGGCCATCTCACGCAAACGCTGGAGCTGAGACAGTCTGCGTATGCTAGACAGCACTGGACGTTCGTAGGTAGACGCGGCAATAGAGACAAAACCTGGGTTTTTGACACACCGGAGTTTTTTTCTTTCCTTGTTCCTTTAATGTCTATTTTCTTTAATTTGATATTTATTTTGTTGAACATGAATATGATTGAGTAGATTTCTTGTTAGGTTTCAAAGATGG
>JAOSBO010000004.1:20328525-20344536 GCA_027563915.1 Erythroxylum rotundifolium
TTATTCACAAACACATTTCTTAACACTTATACCGGGAAATGTCATGAATGCATGTACAATCATTACATGTGCAAAATCCACTATTCACATGCATATATATATGAATACATGAACATAGTCAAATAATTTTTAAAACACTCGTAGCCGTTCCAAATTACTATTTTACCTTTCCCATCGGTGATGGGATGTTACACAAGTGGACTTATTATCTCATTCTAGATAAAATGTATAGTTGTAGACATAAGAACTCGTGCTTATACGATCTCTTGTTTTAGACAAGTCGCAAACTCTGCATACAAGTGATTATAGTTCTAGATACTAATACTATTAACTTTATGCAATTAGACTTGTTATTTTATAGTAGTATAATGATAAGTATAGTATTGTTTTCGTGAGGATTTGGTAGTATCAAATCCAAATAAGATTAAATGTTAATTTAACCTAACCCTAAAACTATACTAAAGCAAATCAAGATTCTAGTAGAAACAAAACAAAGTAAGTAATTAATAAGAAGAAATAAGATATAACAAAACTTCTAGATAAGAATACCCCCTAGCGTCATCTTGCACTCATGATTAAATTATTTAGATATTTAAAGACTTGGATCAATATAATTTCTTAAGTTAATAAATTGCCATCTCTTAATGTATAACCACTTATCTCCAAATTAATCAATCAATATTTCCATATAGTTAAAACATCTAATTAGAATACGCTAAAATTTGTGAAAATTCTTAAAAGGTTTATCCACAATGTAAGTGTATTTATAACAAACCTATTCAACACTCAATATTAATGCCTAGGTTGATCTATAAACAGGTTCCTTCAAATATCTACAAGAAAATTGAGATCTAATTTAATTCTTAGCTTTTAACAAATCAACATTAAAATCAACGCATATCTTACATAACACTTCTTTTTATAAAGTCACTAAATCAATCGGTACAAAAACAATATTAAGGTTCCTCCTATCTATATATCAAAATAGTCTAGCCATTCATCATCTTTGAAACTATAAAAATAAATAAAAGAAATTTAGAAATCTGTAAGAGAATTTTTTTGGTATGATACCAATCTTCCGATTTTGTCTGCGTTCAAATCTCTTTCCTTGGTGAAGATAATTGCTCGGTCTTGATCTCGGTTTCTGTCTCTTGTTAGCTGCTAAAACCTAGTTTAAAACTTGAAAAACTAAAAAGGACTCCTTTTGTTAGTGTGTTTTGCTTTTTAAATAAGGTAGTCCACGGTTGTATCCTAAGTCGCGCTTCACACTGAAGCTTCAACAGAGAGAAACACGAGTTTCAACACACCCACAAAAGAGGTTGTGCCCTTCATTATAATTACGCATGGCTAGCCCTACCCAACAAGAGGTGGGGAGTTTTACGTGTTAGAACAGAGGCAAATAGTCAGTACGGGACTTCCAAAGTCACAAGCAATTGCACTATTTTATGAGCCAACTCCAATCGACTTTAGCAACATTAAAAAGCAAGAAGAAAGAAGACAGAATGATACATAGGCATAAGCTTACAGAGAGATAATATTCGTCATATCAAAATCAAAACTACAAATACGGACAGATTCACTTAATTCACTTCTTCGATTTCATCCAAAGCATAGTTGTTTGTAGATACATTTGCGTAATTAACCTTGTCGAATCGAACCACAACTGGGTACCGAGTTTTGGGATCCTGTCAAACACAATCCAAAGTTCAAACCTCAAGAAATATATTGAACAAAGAGAAAAAAAGAAGGAATAAGAAAGAAATCTGACCTGATCAACAGCTACTACAGATCCAATGCCGTTGAACCAGTAGGACTCCCTCCTCAGAATCTTAACCTGTAGAGAGAATAAAAACTTACTAAACTATATGCATTTCCCTAATTCTTATATAATCACTTAATTTATGCATTACTGCCAACGAAAATATACATATACTCCATGGCCATTTTTCTGGCAATGGCATTAATTAATAACGAACCACGATCAGCTTTCTTATCCTTCTGCAGTAATAGCTCGTCTGTACTTCTTACAAATTAGCAAAGAGCATTTTCTTGACATCAAAGCTAGTCAGCTAAATGATTTATTCCGATACTAAGGCTATATATCAATAGATGATAACCGAGTAAAGGTGGACTACATACAACTCTCAGGTAGGGTAAAACAAAAGCAACACGTTTCTCAGGCGTCATAAAGAAGATGCTCTAAGAAAATTTCAGACAACAAAGAACCTTATATTTATTATGTTGAGAACTCAATAGAGTACGGAGTACCACTTTTTCTGGGCCTTTTTTCCTCATTTTCAGTTAAGGGAGGAAAGGAAATGTAAGGCTTAGAACTCTGGATCGCCAAACTTTTATGGGCACTTTGCTGTTTTCACAAAGATGTAAAAGATGGCAACTTAATTACCTTGGTTCCTCTCTTGGGACCAATTGGTGGTGGCTTAGGCTTCGGAGCTTCACCTTCCGCAGGCGGAGCAGCGGTGGCAGGCGGCGCTGCACCCTCCTCAGCAGCCTTTACGACAAGCCTTGAATTTCTGGTGTTGTTCTTGGAAGAGAAAAACACCATGTTGGCCTTGGAAGCTGACTTGATGTTGGACGCAATATTAGGAGTCAACACGAAACCTGAAGCAGCCGATGCCATGCTGCAGCTAGCCATACACTATCTGTGTCTCTGTGGCAAAAATATAATTACAGCTAAACTAAAGACAGTGATGTGCGAGTTTGAGAGGGCTTTGAATTAATGAACCCAGTTTTTCTGGATTTTCTGTGAAGAATTATCTGATCCTGGAAAATAAAATATCAATCGATTCCTCCACTAGGGAGCCGCCAATTAGGCACCATATCCCATTCCTTTGGATAATGAGTTCACGCGTCATATAGTCTCACACTTCGATCGGTTGAATTTACCCCTTTTTCTTTTTCAGATATAATTGAAACTAGTTAAAGAAAGATTCCAATCAAGAGGATTTATTTTCTATGCTCGAAGGAAATTTAGATCAACATTATTGTGAATAGCACCTTTGGTAACATAGATCAAATGCTGGAGATATCTTATCTTCGAGGTTGTTAGTTGATGAAAAATATAATATATGTTGGCGATTACACACAGGAATTATATAGAGAAACTATACAAGTACAAATCGATTTTCGTAAATATATAATTTTGTTTTATACTCTGCTATTGTCCAAAAATATTTGTGTAAACAAACTTAGAATATTAGAAAAGTTTAAAGAAAACATAAGATGCAAGTATAGCTCAGAGATGAGTACAATATATTCATCAAAATGTATGTGATATCAATAATGGATCGGGTATACATGTATAGTTTAATCTTGAATACAACTTATTAATCAAAATATACATATATTATTTTGATGCCAATATCACATTAAAACAACCTAAAATAAAACACAGTACAAAAGAATTTTTGCGATATGTATTATTGGTTGATTAGATATTTATGAATACATTATTTACAAATTCAAAAAATAAGGACATTTAAAAGGACATCTTTCTTTCTATCATATTCATTCTTTTAATTCTCTAACTTTATCGTGGCTTTTATGAATAATTTGGTTGACTTGTTTCTTACATATACAATAACATATAATTGAAGTATTTTACTCAATGATAATAGCATACTCAAGATTAATACTATTTGTTGTTAATCTCTTCTAATAATTGAAAAAGAATTATTATGATAGTGTTGTTCATGTTAGAAGAAAATAGGCTGGCTTGACTCATAATATAACAATAATTCTGATGGAGCATCTACCGTCCTATGATCAACTACCAATGTAATAGGAATTCTCTCCCTCTAGTAGTCTGATCTAACTAAAAAAATAGTTTTAGTACCTATATTTTTTCTTTTTATATATTTTTATTTGTTGGTTTATGTCTTATAAGTAATCCATTAGTTATAGTTTTCGTGACATAATTATTTAAAGATATTCGTTATCTTTTACATTTTGTTTAATTAACTAATATATAAGATAAATTCTATTGGAATTATGATGAGATCATAAATGTAAAATTTATATTGCATTTATATATTATTCCTAAATAATTCCTAGTTATTGCTCTACTAAGACTAGATACTAATAGAATGGAAAGACTATATTGCATTTATATATTATTCCCAAATTATTCCTAATTATTGCTCTACTAAGACTAGATACTAATAGAATGGAAAGACTAGTACATATTGTATCTCATTTGTGAAAGAAGTAGTCGATCTTATGGACTAAAATATAAAGAAATTTAAACAAACATGTCCATACTTGTTAGAAAACAAGTTCATTGAACTAACTTGATATGAGAATTTTATTTGAGACACTACTTATATATCTATAAATATTCTCAATGTCATGATTATATAAGTGATACTTTGACTTTAGATCTTCAAAGTATCTTATATAATGATACTATGTTTTGGTATTACTTAGACTTATCTGAGTTAAAATTAGCTCAATCTGTAGTCATTGGATCAATGTAGGATTCATTACCCTATTTAGTAGAGAAAGTATTTGTTAAGTTAAGTATTATTTTTAAAAAGTTTATATTTATTTTTATTGATTAATCTAACCTTTTGTGTCTAGGAAAATATTTATACAAATATGGAAAATTAGCCTTTAAAGAGAACAAGAATGATCAACGACCTTTAAAAAGAAACAATTGTTAAACTAAGTGAGGAAGATAAGAAGAATGAGATGCCTCCAATGAATTGTAAAATCAAGAAGAATTTTCATTCAAACCAATCATAAGTGATGTTAAATAAAAGGAAATTATTAGTTCATACTTTAGAAATTTGTCACATATTTTTCTTATTTACTAATTTGAGTATAAATATTTATTGTTGATTGTTTAGTGGCGGATAGTTTACGTACGACAAAATTTAATATTTATAACCACGATAATTCCACAAGTGCACCGATTGTTCACGTAGTACGTAAGGCATCGTTTCCACGAGGAAGGTAATCTAATCCTATAATCTAAGGCTTGACTAAATTTCGCACTCAATCAAAATAAACAACTAATGTAGAAATTTAACCAATCAAACAAACAATATCAAGAATTGAATTCAGAAATTACAAACAAATAGCAATTTTGCACAACTAATCACGAATCATCCTAGAAGTTACCAATTGAGAGGAAGGGGGTTTTAATCCAAAATTAATGAAAATCTAATCATTTATGGAATTACCGAATTATCAGATCTAGACAGTCCTAGGGTAGATTACTCTCTCTCGATTTATAATCTTTAACCCTAATTTATAATCCCTAATTTAAATTTTAGAATTGTAATCTCTCGATTTCCAATTTGCCCAAAACCTAAATTAGTTTTGAATTTGTCTAATAACCTAGCGGAAACCTATGCTCGAGCTCTTGTTACACAATTTTATTGATTTGATTCAATCCTTATCTACAAACTACCTAACTCTCGTTAGCCTAATTTGATAATATTCACTCAGCTCATCTTCTCAGTTTATTACCGAATTATTAAGAACAGATATTGGATCACAAATAACTCTATGAAAACACAATAAATCAAAACTTCATTAATCTCAAAAACAAAAATCCGAAGGTGAGTTTAGACAATAATCGACATTCAACAAAACCTATTCTCGACAACTATCTCAATTGTATACATTAATAAAACTAAAATAAATTGGAAAATACGCTTAGAACGGACTAGTGGAGGAAGCGACTATGGGAAACCACCTGTTCCGGTGAGTACTTCGCGTCAAGTTTCTTCTCCTTATCTCTCTTCCTCCATCTCCTTCCTCAAATCTCTAAATATGTTCTCTAGGGTTTTGAAATTTGGTTGATGCAAAAAGGTTGCTCCTCTTTTCGTTAATGTTCTAGTTATACCTTGGAAGCCCTAGGGTTGAATCGAGGTTGAAATGGTCTAAAAAGTCCCGTAAAACTTGATATTTTCAGTTGTTTTTGTGTCTCTTTGATGCAGGCCACGATTGTGGTCAGCATCTAACCCTCTCTGTCACAATCGTGGCCTAAAATGCATGATTGTAGCCTGGTTCAGAGCTCTCTATCATGACCATGCCCAAAGCGCGCAAACATGGCTTAGGTCCTGTTGGCACGTCTCTTTCTGTCACGATCGTGGCCTCTTGTGCCATGATCATCGACCATGATTTTTGGCCCGAAACTTCTCTGTTTACCCTGAAACACTAACAAACACATAAAAGTACCTAAAAAATATAACATTTAAGCTCAAAGACTCATACTAACCCATAGAAACATTTAAACTTATAAACTAACACAATTAAAATATAAATGCACACTCAACACTCAATTTAATACTAAATACATAACAAATTAAACCATAAAACACGATATATTTAACAACTATAAACATCATTACACTTAAACATTTACTTGTCCTCAAGTAAACAAAACAAAGAACACATAACAAACACACAACACACAATGCAATAATAAGGCAATGACTTCGACTTCATGAAATAAATTTAATCTTGAACACAATCTTTCGAGTTATAACAAACCATTAGTATGCAAATCTATGTCTAGGGGCTTTGAACTAAATATACAAGTTAATTGAGCTCTAACTGTTAATTTATTTACCCTTTTCAATTGTACACACACAGTAATAATTCTTTGGTCCTTCAAACTCTGTAGCTATTCCTAAGTATATTCTTATGAAAAGTTAAGCTATTTACAACTCTAATGGTTTTATTAAGAAAAACATATATTTTTAAATTGAACATAGACTTAGTCTTTTTACACAGAGGCAAACATTTGTGATGAATGTCGATCCGATTACTCAACTAAGTCATATTTATTAAGTAGCTTGTTGAAATGTCATTATAGCTTTTTAACACAGAAGCACACATTTGTGATGTGTGTCGATCTGGTTACGTGGCTGTTATCATGTTTTCAATTGACTACTAGCTCTACTCATATCCCAAAGGTCAGTGAAATAGTAAATTATTAATCAAAACAAAATTTTTTATTTATTGCAATTTATTGCCTACATTGTTGTTTTAACTACTCATTTTCATGAAAAATACTAGTTAAGCTACTTAAGTTGAAATGCCTCAAATTATGAATGAATGTGACAATCTAGAAGGTGCTAAACTTACACTAAATCCTAATTAACCTTTATACTTATCCAAAAAACCCTAATTCACTAATTTCGCAAGCTAATGATTATTCTCAACCTAATAGACTATGTTCAAAATTAAATAAATTTCACTCCATCTAGCTGATTTACACATTCAAAAAATTCACAAAATGCAACCTAATAACTATCATACCATATGCAAAATCACATTCAAAAGAAAAAGCAAAACACATAATCCCTCCCCACACTTGAACAACACAGTGTCCTCAATGTGAGAAGGAATATACAACACATAAAAGATAAGACAAGAAGGAATTTAAAGTAAACAAAAATTAAATAAAAATAAACATAAAAAATAGAACTAAAAACTAATTCGAACAAGAAAAATTGGGTTAGACACAAATCTCACGGAGATGGAGGTGATGATGGTGTCGAAGGCCGTAATTGAATGTCCTGAGCTTCGAAACGTTGATGGATCCATCAAATATCTCAGCTCTGGTGTTGTTGTGTTCGCACCATTTCTTTCATGGTTCTGTTGTTCTCTACAATGGCATTTAGAACTTTCTTCCATCGTAGTTCTTCCTCTTCTTCTTCCTCGGTTTCTTCACTGGTGGATTCCTTTTATTGAGACGACGTTCAACTTGAGCTCGCCTGACTAGTCCTAATCCAGACATATGTCTTCTAGTTGATTTCACTCAGTTCCATGTTATGGGAGTAAAGGATTTCAACCTGCAATAAGTGGTGATGGTTTAGAAATTTAGGTAAGTGGACAGTTAACCCACTATGATCCACCCCAAAATATTCCGCAATGGCAGACACTATGTACCCTATTCTTAGATTGTTACTCCTTTTGCACGGAGTCGTAACATTAGCTTGTAGCACATGTATGGATGTGTATACTAGAATACTATGGTCTATGCACCACAACATAAAAAGTTCCTTTGTGGAACACAAGTTAGTTTCTGTCTTGTCAAAAACCAACTAACATATGAGTTTGTCCAATAACAAATGTTCATGGGAACTTATTATGTTGTTATCAGCATTCTTAACGTGAAATCGCTCAATTACAGTTAGCTCATTCTAGTATTAAGAAGGATGAAAATCCTCATGTTGATCGACGATGGAGGACTTGAGGAGTTCACACATCTCGCACATGAGTTCTATATTCAATTTGTAAGCCCTTCCTCTCAACCTAAACCACAATTCCTTGAGATTCTTAGGCTCATAACTCAGTGAAGTGAAAAATTTCAGTGTAAGCTCCTGATAAATAGGAAATTGGAATCGTATGAATTGGATCCACTAGATTCTCTCAGCTAGGTTTTCTACCCTCTCACACAACTCTATCTTATCGTCTGTATCAAAGTCAAAGTATTTTGGAATTAAAATTTGTCTAACATTAAGGAACCGAAAACGAGTACCTTCCTCTTCTATGTAGATTGGGAAAGGCACACCAAATTTTGTTGCTTGATTTCTTCTCTCACATCTTGCAACTTGCTATCATCTATATGACTCCCGTCGGGCTGATTGTTTAATGTGAACCATAATTAGGTAGAATTTGGAGGTTGAAATTTTTTTAGAGAGATGTCAGAATGTTTGGATGCTTGAATTCTAGATAGATAAAGTGAAAATGAATGTAAAAGTGAACTTAAAACTGAATATATAGGTGGTAAAAAGGGTAAAATGGTAAAAATTCTTTTAAATATTGCGTCCTCCCTCTTTAAGCAGCTTACCACTCTTTCTTGATTTTCTTCTTTTTGTTCTTTTCCCAATCTTTTCACGTTCACTACTTAATTCTTTTATACCCCTTTTCACCTCTCTTTTCATGCTTGAACAATCATCCAAGTAATTTCCAAATCCTATTCCTTTCTCGATTTTATTCTAAACAAAAACAAAATAAACCTAACCACATAATTCAAATGTTCTAAGAAAAACAATAAAAAACACAAGGAAATTTTTTTCTATGGGTTGTCTCCTATGTAACGCTTCTTTTAACATCAGTAGCTTGACGCTCCTTTAAGCTCGCAGTGGCTGGAATGAATGGTTCGATGGTAGCATCATCATTAATCTCAAAGTCTGCACTTTAGCTACCATACTAAAGTTACCACTATCCTTACGATTCTCTTTTCCTTACCTTTTCCTTCATGAGAGCTTCTTTCGGAATGCGGTCCCAGGGTCCTTAATATCCTCTCATTCTTCTCAAGGTTCAGGTTCCTTGTTGTCCACTGGAGGTGAAGGAGATCCGTAATCTTTTCTAACTACCTTGAAGGTCAATTTCTCCTTTCTTATTCGTAGAGTTAATTCACCCCCATCAACAACAATAATTGAAAGCGCAGTGGCCAAGAATGGTCATTCGAGAACTATCTGGGTGTCCCCATCTTTGCTAATGTCCAATATGTAAAAATCTGTAGGAAAGACATATTTATCAACCTTTACTAGCACATCCTTTATAATTCTCATCGGCTTATGCATTGTTCTATCGGTTGTCTTTACCAGAAACTTGGTAGGTACTAACTCTCTTAACCCCGATTTCAAATTGAAGGTGTAGGGCATTATATTTATGCTCGCACCTAAATTAGTTAATGCCCTATCTATGATGATCTTGTAGATACTACAGGGGATAAAAATGTCCCCTGGGTCCTCCTTCTTCTTTGCGATGTTAGGGTCGTGTTCCGGTATTCACTCCTTTACCTTCTTCTTTATAGATTCCTGTAGTTTAAGCTTTGTCTGTTCTTGTACCGTTACTTCTTCGACCTTGTTTTGCTCAATCTCCTGTAATTTCCTTTATGCCCTCTTTGCATATAAATCCTGCTACTGTGTAATAGGGAATGGAAATACGCATCGAGTTGCCTTTAGGGACTCAATTACAGGCTCACTTGGAAGGTATTCTTGACCTTCTTCATTCACTCCTTCTTCCTGCTCTTGCTCAAATTCTCTATCTTGGATCTGACTAATGACCATGATGCATTCCTTTAGGTTGGACTCGGTGTTTCTTGGAAGAGTTCCAATATTCCGAGTAGACATTGCCTCTGCTAATGGGCCCACTTGGACTTCTAGATTATGTATGGACGAGGTATGATTTTTTCTTACTTGCTCGAATTTGCTCTCAAGCCTCTTATGTGCATCCTCCATGCCTCCGATCTTGTCCAAAATCTTATCTAACTTTGATTCCATCAAACTTGCCTTATCTTGTTGAAAACTCGATTGCCCTTGAGTCCTGAACTATCCTCTAATGCTATTCGACAAGTAGAAGTTAGGGTGACTCTTCCACCTGGGTTTGTACATGTTGGAGTAGGGATTATTACCCCTCCTCATCCATATTGCACTTCCATGTAGTTGACTTCCTCCTGATTGTCTTCTTTCATTAAGTAGTAGTCCACGGTGTAATGGTCGAACTGGCCATAGAGCTCATACTTCAGTTATGTGGCCTTCACCTGAACTGAGGATGATGCCTTCATATTGTTTAGTTATCGTATCAGATTGTTGATCTTTTCTTACATTTAAGTCATTTGATCAATCACGACGATTCTCTTTTGCTCTCAAAAAGTAGTCAGTTGCCTACTTCTCTCATTCGTCCTTAAGCAATTATTGCTCACCATCTCCTCAATCAATTCCTCTGCTCCATCAATGGTCTTTCGCATCAAGGATCCTCCTGATGCTGCATCAATCATGCCTTTAGTCGGTGGGTTCACTCCATTTTAAAAAGTCTACAAAAGGAACTCCTTGGGTATGCTGTGGTGTGGGCACTTCCTTTGCAGGTTCTTATATCTTTCTGACGCCTCATAAATCGACTCCCCGTCACCTTGCTGGAAATTGGTGATTTCTTTTATAATCTTTGTTGTCTTGGTTAACAGGAAGCACCTGTCCAAAAAGGCAAGAATCAACTGGTTCCATATCGTGATGTTGGCTGGGCTCAGTTAATGATACCAAACTTTCACCATATCTTTAAGTGTAAAGGGAAACAACCTAATCTTAACTGCATCCTCTGACATCTGACGATATCGGAAGGTAACATAGATCTCAATGAAATTTACGATGTGTGCGTTCAGATTCTTGTTTTCCAATCCATAGAATTGCACGTTCTGCTGAAGCATGTTGAGAAGTGTAGGTTTTATCTCAAATAAGACCGCTTGAACAGGCAGCCTAGTTACTCTCTAGTTCAACAGGTTGAACCTGACCTCATAAAGTCCATTAGGGTCCTCTGTTGCCTTCCTTGGTTCACTTCCTGATCCATATTTCATTGAAATTCCTCGATTGTTGTTGATTTTCCTATCTCTTTGTCTTCATCTCACCAAACTTTCCTAAGGGTTCGTTCTAATCATGTGATATCTACATCTAACGTCTTGAACCTCTTGTGACTAGAAACTCTCATGACTATTGTGTTCATACAAGAACATGATTCTGAAATAAAACGAAAGAAACAAAAACAAATATTAAAAACTAGTTTAACGTCTTAATCTATAGAACTAAACTTCACCTCCTTGATAACGGAGCCAAAAACTTGGTCTACGGTTTACGTATGACAAATTTTAATATTTATAAGCTCGATAATTCTGCAAGTGCACGGGCCATTCACGTAGTACCTAAGGTATCGTTCCCACGAGGAGGATAATCTAATCCTAAAATCTAAGACTTAACTAAATTTCGCACTTAATTAAAATAAAGAACTAATGTAGAAGTTTAACCAATCAAACAAACAATATCAAGAATTGAATTTAGAAATTACAAACATATAGCAATTTTGCACAACCAATCATGAATCAACCTAGAAGTTTCCAATTGAGAACAAGGGGGTTTTAATCCGAAATTAATGAAAATCTAATCAGTTATGAAATTACCGAATTATTGGGTCTAGATGGTCCTAGGGTATATTACTCTCTCTTGAGTCATATTCCTGAACCCTAATTTATAATACCTAATTTAAATTATGGAATTGTATTCTCTTGATTTCTAATTTGCCTAAAACCTAAATTAGTTTTGAATTTGCCTAATAACCTACCAAAAACCTATGCTCGATCTCTCGTTACACAATTTTACCGATTTGATTCAATTCTTATCTATCAAACTACCTAACTCTTGTTAGCCTAATTTGATGATATTCACTCGGCTCACCCTCACAGTTTATTACCGAATTATTAAGAATAGATATTGGATCACAAATAACTCAATGAAAACACAATAAATCAAACTTCATTAATTTCAAAGATAAAAATCCGAAGGTGAGTTTAGATAATAATCAACATTTAACAAAACCTATTCTCGACAACCATCTCAATTTTATACATCAATAAAACTGAAATAATTTGGAAGTTACGCTTAGAACAGACTAATGGAGGCAGGGATTGTGAGAAACCACCTGTTCTGGGAAATAGATCGCGTCAAACTTCTTCTCCATATCTCTCTTCCTTCACCTCCTTCCTCAAATCTCTCGATATGCTCTCTAGGGTCTAAAATTTTGGCTGATGTAGAAAGGCTACTCCTCTTTTCTTTAATGTTTTATTTATACCTTGGAAGCTCTAGAGTTTATTTGGGTCGAAACGGTTTGAAAAGTCCTACGACGATCGTGGCCTGATTAAGAGCTCTCTGTCACGATCGTGCCCAAAGTGCACGATCTTGGCCTGGGTCCTACTGACACGCCTCTTTCTGTCACAATCATGGCTTGTTGTGCTATGATCGTGCGCTATGGTTTTTGGCCTGAAACTTCTCCGTTCTTCACTGTTTACCCTAAAACAATATATATACATAAACACATCAAGGTACCTCAAAAATATAACATTTAAGCTAGAAGACTCACACTAACCTATAAAAACACTTAAACATATAAACTAACACAATTAAAACATAAATGCACACCCAACACTCAATTTAACACGAAAAACATAACAAATTCAGCCCTGAAACACGATACATTTAACAACTATCATTTCGGTCTAAATTAAGAATAAGAATTTTAATAATCTTTTATAGTATACCTTAGTACCTAAACTTAGAGACTATGTACAAAACAAGGTTATTAAGTTAGAATTTATACCAATTGTGCAATAACTTTTCTAAACCATCAAATAAGGATATATTTTTGCACAATCAGAAGACAATTAGTCATGTTTGATGGAAATTTTATATGATAAGGACCCCCTTATGTGTTTTAATTCATTCTTGTTATTTACTTAATTGATTGTTTCTCAACTCTTTTGATTTTTGAGGCTGTTTTCAAACATTTTAGAACAAACTAGTTGACCAAGATCCTAGTGTGATCGACTAATGTAACCAAAATCATGTTTTTACCTTTTTAGTAAGTTTGTAAAGAGTTTGATCGCACCTCAAATTGACTACCTAAGCATATTGGTTGACTAAAGTTAACTTTTTCTTAAAAAAATTTATATTTCTAATAAGTTTGTACTTTATTGGGTCAAAGTTATGGTTTTCTAATAACTCACATTGCTTAACTAATTTCTTCGATTGGTCCACCAATGTCTCATTGCCAAAGAAAATTTTCCTTCCAATAAGTTTATAAGAAGATTGGTTGTATATACTAATCGACCACCTTATTGGTTAACCAATATACTTCGGTGGTCAACCAATATAGCTTTTCTCTTTAAAGACTTTTATTCTACTAAGCTTATATCTTAAATGGATTGGTCAACCAATGAAGTTGTATGGTCGACTAGTCTTTATAGTTGAAGCTCTATTTCTCCTCTTTTCTTGTATATTTCATCTAGGGTGTTTATGTCTTTTGAAAACCTAAACAATCAATCCTTTTCTTTGAAAATCATCATCCCCCATTTTATAAAAATCTTAATAGATTACATCAAATTGAAATTTTGCATTCTTAGGGTTCAAATGTGGAGATTTTCAAAGTTTTTCTTAATTAAGAGTTATCTTTTTAAATTGATAATTCATAGTTAAATTGTAAAAAGAGTCAAGGTTGTCTTCCTTTCATTTATATTGGTACAACTTTGATTTTATTCAATTTTGACATTTTAAAAACTTTTTCAAAAACTATTAGGGCTTTTAAAATTATACATTATTTGAAGAAATTAATTATTGAAAATTACAATTTTTCTTATATGTTATTTTCAATTTTAGCCCCTAATTTTGTTAAAAACAACCCCTTGTTGCTTTAATAGAATTTTTTAACTTAGGAACAATGTCAAAGTTGAAGAGTTGTCAAATTTAACACAATTATGATTGCTTATATCTAAATTGACCTTCAGTGTTGACTCTTTAAATATTCAATCTCTCTCTTTATTAAGAAAGTTTATCAATCTTGATCAAATTCGATTTAATTTTCTAACCAAGTTAGCTTAATGCATGATACTTTTTTATTCATTTTTAGATAAATAATTTCTTTTTTATGATTTGAAAAAGGTGGAGAAGAGTTGTGATATTAGATTTAGGGGGAGAAATGAAAATCAAAAGGAGTGATTCTTTTGATGTTTTTATATTTCTTGCACTTTTTGTGATGAGCTTAGGTAAACTTATATTCTCTACATGTATGGATATTTTTTGATATGAAATATCTCTTTTGTTCTTTATATTAAATTATGCTTTATGCATGAACCAAGGAGGATTTAATAATTATCTTGGTAGTTGTTCTTTCTAAAGTAAAATAAATGTACTAAAAAATTGGAGAGGCATAGAGCCATTTTTAAGCTTTCCAGTACATCACTCATGTTCCAGCCTGAACAAGCCTTTCAGATCTTACACATTCATAAAGAGATAGTAACTTGATCACAAGATATAGTTTTCTAGTACCCTATACCAATTCAAACTTGTTGAACCTCATAACACTTTAGACACGTTACACTTACAAGGATAGGAAAGCTAAGAAAATAAAAACACTAAACCAAGCTTAATTCTATGCCATTTTTATAACCATATGGTGGATTTTCTAGTGGAGTTCCTCTTACATGTTAGTAAACTAAGGGTATTTCTCTTCCTCTATAATTAAAATATTTTGTTCAACATGAATCTCTCTTTACATGTTACAATTTTGAGTGGTTTCTATTATTTTTCCATATCTTCTTGGAGGATCACTGGGATGGGATGAAGGAGTAGTATACAACTCTATCCCATATTAGTCAACTGTTAACAACTCTATCCCATATTAGTCAATCGTTAACTTATATAGGCTGACCAATCTTCTCAAAAACATCATTTTAATAACTTCAAATGCTCAAACCCAAATGTATTGGTCAAATATAGCTACTAGTTGATCAGTTGCTCAACAAATTATGAATATTTGCATTCAATGTACACTAGTCGACCAATATGGTATATTGGTCGATCAGTAACCACAAGTTGCCATTGTAAGAGCCAATTTTTAACTCAAATAACTAGTAGGCGCCTAAAACACTATAAATGGATGTTCTATAAAAAATAATAAAAAGAATTAAGGTGTATTTCATACACATTTCTAAGTGTTTTTTAAATAATTGAGCATCATTATATCATATTTTTATGAGTGAGCCTCTTTGGAGTTATCTAGTCATAAAGCAAGGTGTTTTAAGTTATAATATTTGGTTAGAGTTATATTATTGTACTTAAGAGTGATCCAATTGAGATTAAGGTTCCTTATTTCCTTGAAAGAAAATTGTAAAAGGGCTATTCTTTGCTAAGAAAGATTTTATGAAGGTTATTCTTTGCCTTGAAAGAAGTGTTATAGTGGAATTCTAAAAACAGTCTTGGGAGTGGATATAGGCATAAGTTGTTTACTGAATCACTATAAATCGATTTAAATTCCTTCTTCCATATCCTCTTTAAAATATTATTCAACTATTTGTTTAATTTATATTAATCAATTTCTTCATCTTTATTTATATTGATTGTTGTTAATTAAGTATATTAGTTCGAAAAATTCTTGAATTTTATAAACACCCATTTCACCCCCCCCCCCATTCTTGGATGCCATAAGTAT
>JAOSBO010000004.1:20383791-20400143 GCA_027563915.1 Erythroxylum rotundifolium
TTGAATTATTTGGGTTATAGTAACTGATATTGACCGGTATATTACAATACGTACCGAAACTTAATCTAATACCAAAGCCAATATCGTATTGGCAAATTTGGACGGTGCATGATGTTTGCCTTAACAACGATAGGTAGCTTACATATTGACTGTAGCTTACATATTGAAAATTCTGATTTGTCAAGCATAGCTTCAGCTCTTTGTTGCAAAATAGAGATGCTAAGTCTCTTTAATTCTATCAACTTCATAACTAGAAAACAATTGATGAGGAATATCTTAGTAAGACAGGAGATTGAAGTTTAATTATCAATAGCCTCGTATTTAGGGAAAGGGATGACTGCACTGGCTTAATCAAGCAGCTATACCCCTACAATCTATTATATGCTGCGAGATTATGCAGACAAGAGAATGCGAGATTTAATAGAAGATTAGAAAGAAAGGCGGATAAATTTTAATGGCCAAATGGAATTAGGGTTTCGATGGGATAAGTAATTGAGTGACGATGAAGAGAAACATCTTCCAAGTTCCCCAACCCCAAGATCCATCGGCACCGTTCCCAAGAGGCTTCCATGGAGTTCGGAGCTCCAAATTCGGACCCCTATCTCAACAAAATCAAGGTAATCTGATTTCACACAAATCTACAATTTCCAAATTCTACGCACCATTTTTTTTTCCTTTTTCACATTGATGTTGATTTTGGTTAATCGATTGTTCAGTGAACTGTTTTTCTATCTCAATGTTTATTTAACTAATGGTTGAAACCAATAACATAATGTGAAATATATGTCAGCTTGGGAGCCCAAAATGTCGGAATATGCTTTCTTTAAGAAATTGCAGGAAGATGCTGAATGTAGGTTCCGTTCGCATCCACAAGATCCTGATAAACACCAATCTAAGAAGCTCAAAACAAGCCGCAATTCTGGAGGTTGGTTACTAATGTGTAATACTGCTGAATCAAGCGAAAAGGAGAAATTGTAATTCTTATTCGTCATCTAGTACTTTCCTGCAGCACCGTTTGTTTGATTACTTGGCGTTCCCTTGGTCTTTGTGCTAAGTGTCTAACATCATATCTTGCTTTTCTTCCAATCCATAATAGCCATAAGAAATTCAATTCCTTGTTGCTGCTCAGAATGCTACACATGTTAATTCTTTTCCATTCCTATCTCCACTAGTCAGGTCAGTCACTAAACAGAGTCGTTACCTGCCGGTATTTCACCTTTTCTTTTTCTTCATTACAAGTGCTGCAACATTTCTGTAGTTATTGGATTGTAAATTAGCACGCAGAAGTGATCATTGCATTTTACCATTCAAATGTATAGTGGATGGATTACACAGGACAAGAATTTGAACATTTCTTTTTGTTTACCTGTAAACACAAAAATAGTGAAGATGAGAGTTTCACCTACATAAATTACTTTGCTCATTTACATCATGCTCTGTTGTTTTTTCTGATGTGGACCTGCCAATTATATGGATTAAGAATCATGAAATCAAGTTTATTACAATTCGCTTGGCTTACTAAAATCCTGACATTTCCCCATTTCAAATTTGTAGGACATAAAAGTGAACTTTTTAACTGATTCCATTATTCTTTTAAGCAACTGTAAGTGCGGTTAATGTTGGCAGAGGTGAATTTGAAGAACTTTTCTGCATCCTCAGAGGATATGCACAATGTACAGAAAATCGCATACAACTGTGGTAACATTTGAGCACCTGATCATAAGTTTCATAAAATGAAAACATTAATTGTATTAACCGGACTATATTTTTCTTTTGGATTCTTTGGGATAGTCTGGAAAGGAACATTAATTGCAAGCAACTATTTTGCAGTGTCTCAAAACTTGCACAATAATGACATTAGAGAGAAAATTTTTGACTGTTCTTCACTGCCTTAAGTAATCATATAAATATTATGACAATTTTTGTTGTTGTAACCTTTCCAACTTTGGACCTTTATATTATTAGAATGGTTTATGAGCTGTAGCCTAGGTATATTCTTACTTTATTATGGCTACTCTACTACTATTCATCACCTCATATTCATTTAAAACCTTAACTTACTAATCTGAAGAATACTTAGGACTATCAGTGTAGCTATACTTGCATGCAATTGTTATGTAAACAATGTGGATCCTAAAGCTTTCTAGTCATAACCGAGTTGCTGCAAATCTGCAGGGGCTCAGTACCGGCAATTGGATGTCTTTTCTAGAAAAAGAAAAAATCTCCAAAAGTGGGTTGCAAATATCTCGTTTCCTGATGAGCTATGTTCAAAGGGGTTAGACACATGACATATAATGAGTCCTTATGTCTTCCTTATTTCTGCTATCATGTGCCATAAAGAATATCTCTGCAGGTGTGATATTATTTCTTCACTGATCAGCCGGCTGTTTCCTGTGACTATCATGGAAAAAGTATGGAGAAATGTTATTTGAGTGGCTATGAGTTAGACGATAACTACATTAAGCAGCTGAAACTTTGCTCTCTGACCTTTTGCATTTTCCAGACAGGGAAGGGGCAAATTGATGGCAAAACTAAGGTGCATACCTTTCCTTGTTCAAAAAACTATTCAGATGAATCTCATCAGATGCCTACAAGAAACATGATGGAAATAGAGGATAAGCTACCCTTCGACAACGATCTATGCTTTTGTTGGTTGGATATACCAAGAGAGCCAGATATCTCAAGTTCCAGCCCTTCAGTCTATCATGAAGCCTATAAGGATAGCAGAATGAGGGGACTCCAAATTCTGCGAGAAAGCCAGACCCATGGTTTCTGTGCTGAGGACAATTCTACTTTTGGCTTTCAGATTCCAGAATATGAACCTGACACTAATGATCTCAAGAGTACCAATAGATTCCATTATTTTAATAAATGCTTTAGTGGTGATGAACTCCATCTCCCTCTGGTGGATTGGGAATTTAACAACATAGTGGATGAAAGAAAACCGTCTCCAACTTGTAGAACTACAGAATTTATCATGCATCCTCATCAGAAACAGAAACCGAACAGCATGATTGGTGAATTCCGATCTCCCAATAATCCTCTGTCTTCAGAAGAGCCCCATCCTCCTTTTCTGGGTTGGGACGTCAAAAACATGATGGATGATAGAAACCTATCTTTGAGTTGTGAAAATACAGAGCTGAACATGTGTCCAAATTCATGTCAACAATTGGAAAACCATAGCAGATTCAGTGTAAATGGATTTTGTAAACCATCTTTGTTATGTCATCATTCCCCAAACCTGCCTTCACTATGTTGGCACCCCTTACCCAGCCATGACAGCCATGATCTGGAAGAAGGTATTCTTGAGATTAAGGAAAAAGTGGATACTGTTTTGGATGATTGCTCTTTGTCCTTGCATGACAAAGCCTGCAATCATAATTTAGTTGAATATTGTCGTCCTTACAGCACGTGTGCTAGTAGAAGCATCTTTCTTTATCCCCAAAATCATCTTTGGTTTATGAGCAAGATTCTAGATGATGAGCAATGTCATCCTGATAGAAATGTTCTATTTTCCTCTGGAATCGATTTCAATTTTGTGCTGAAGCACTCTTCAGTAAGCAATTCCTTGAGAGATTATTACACAGCAAATCATCATGCTCTTGTATTCCCAAATAGGAGCATTGAAACATCTTCAACCTTTCCTGTTGAGGACAAGTATGAGAACTATCCATTTGGTTTGGGACATGGAGCAGTTTATCATTCTTCCCATGAAGATATGACTAAGGAACATGACTGGCAATTATGTGCTTCCAGCTTATGTATTGAAAAAGCGTTGGCATGTTCATTGTATGAATCATACAAGGAGGGATCTGAAAGCGATTTTTCTGATAATGGGGAAGTGAAATACTTTTGATGCTTCTATTATGCCTGGCGATTCGGCCCTCAGAAAAGGTTTGCTGTGATCTGTTGATTGCTTAGGCATTCTTATGAGCTATGAAGTACCGATTGTGTGAAGTTGAAAGGTTAGTGGAAAGGGTTGGATGAGCTAGTTAATTACCAACGGTGCACATTTTCTCTGAGTCGATACCTTGCAGGATATGATGTTCTGCTTGGAAGATTAGTTGTAATGATTGATATTCATCTTGGAAGATTAGTTGTAATGATTGATATTCATCTTTCAGTAAAGATGTAGAGACCCGAGATTGCAGCTTAGTGCCTTCTAACCACAAGATTGTGTACGAGGTTATTGTCATTGAGGCGGTAAGATTTAGCAGTTGCTTGGGGCAATATTTGATTGTAAAGAAATGCATGTGTGTCTTACATCATCCCCTTGATGAATGTGTCGTCCACCAGATCCAGAGTGGAGGGCGGCCTAAGTGCATCGCTCTTTGCAGAAACAATTGAATGCGGCGTGATTAGAAAAAACCTGTACTGTAAGAGTCTTGTCTACTATTCCTAACTCAAATCCAAAGTTTACTCTCACTTGCCAAAGAAATTCTTAGTTCTTTAATTCCGTACCCATTTTATGCCCCAATCAAAATCGATTCTAAATTCCAGGCCTTTAGGAAATTCGATTTGCTCTTCTTTTTTCCCACTATGCTTATTTATATTCCGCCAATGATTTATTTTTATACAAAAGTTTTTGAGTAGAAAACACGGTCTAATTTAATTGCCATCTCGTAAAGACAAGAAGTCCAATTTGATATTACACGTAAAATAAATAAATGAAAAGGAAAATATAATTAAACTTGTAATGAACATAAGGGACAGAGGCAGAATTTTCATAAGCCGATTAAAAGCAGGAGGAATATAAATAGAATTAAAAAGCTTAAAAAGAGTGATGGTTGTTACTTCTGATCATGGAGAGATGGAGGTGTTGGTGAAAGATTATTTTTCTGAGCTTTTTCGGGTTGAGGGGCGCACGGATAGAAACAGTTTATTGCGGTTGGTTCAGAAAAAAGTGATTAATAGCAATGCAGCAAGTTTGTTGGCTCCATTCAGGAAAGATGAATTTCATGAGGCTTTATTCAGTATACATCATGTAAAGCTCCTGGGTCTGACGATTTAAACCCGGCATTCCTTCAAAAATACTGGCATATTATGGGTGATGTTATTTTCCAGAATGTTGTGGATTGGTTGCAGCGAGGTATTTTTCCGTCTGACCTCACTTCAACAAATATTGTGCTTATTCCGAAAATCCTTGTTCCTGAAACTGTGAAAGACTTTAGACCTATAGCCTTATGTAATGTCATATATAAAATTGTCTCAAAAGTCTTAGCAAATAGGCTTAAAAAAGTGTTGCCTCATATTATTTCTATGAACCAGTCTACTTTTATGCCTAACCGCTTGATCATGGACAATGTTTGTGTGGCGTTTGAAACTATACATAATTTGAAGAATAGGAGATGTGGGGATCTTGGTTATTGTGCTTTGAAAATTGACATTAGTAAGACTTATGACAGAGTTAATTGGGATTATCTGTCGGATGTGATGCATGTGTTGGGGTTCCCTGCAGTTTGGATTCAGTGGATGTCTATGTGTTACTCAAATGTCAGCTATTTTGTGTGTTTGAATGGGATTCCTATGGGTCCTATCAGTCCTGCTAGGGGTCTTCGTCAAGGTGACCCTATTTCTCCATACTTGTTCTTGCTTTGTGCTGAAGGTTTATCTGCTTTATTTCGAGATGCAGAGGAGAGGAGGGTGATTAATGGGTGTAGGGTTGGTAGAGGGTGTCCTAGAGTTTCACATTTGTTGTTTGGGGATGACTCTATATTTTTCTTTGAAGCTAATGGTCATGAAGCTACAATGGTGAAATCAATTCTCTTGGCCTATGAGGCGGGGTTGGGATAGGCGGTGAATTTTTAGAAATCTGGTACTTTATATTAGCCCCTATGTTTCGCAACATACTGTAAATGGCATTTCTAATATTCTGGGTGTGTGTGGTTCTATTGGAGAAGGCTTTTATCTTGTTCTTCCTTCGCTTAGAGGGCGAGATAAAAAGCAAATATTCTCTTTTATTAAGGACAGACTGTGGAAGAAACTGAATAGCTGGAATAACAGATTCTTGTCTAAAGCAGGTAGAGAGGTTCTTATCAAATATGCTGCTCAGGCTAAGCCAGCTTATTGTATGTCGGTTTTCTTGTTGCCCTCTAGTTTGTGCCATGAGCTACAGGTTATTATAAATCGCTACTGGTGGAACAGGAAGAAGGAACAAGGGAGAGGTATTAACTAGCTTTCGTGGGAGAGGATGTCTTATTCTAAGCAGCAAGGTGGTATGGGTTTTCGTGATCTTAGGCATTTTAATCTCGCTATGCTTGCTAAGCAGGGGTGGCGGTTACTTAAGGAGAAAGATACTCTTTTTTATCATATTTTCAAAGCTAAATACTTCCCGAGGGGGAATTTTTTCAAAGCTAAAAATGGTAATAATCCCAACTTTGTGTGGTCCAATATCTTTGCTTCTATTAATTTGCTTAAGAAAGGGGTGCGCTGGTGTGTTGGAGATGGTAAGAGTATTTATGCTGCTTCGGATCCTTGGATCCCTAAGAATGACTCTTTTCTAGCGAAGGATGGGGCTAGATTCATTAGTCCCTTGATTAAAGTTTGTGATTTTTTTGTGGATGATGAGAAAAGATGGGATGTGGGCAAGTTGATGATGTCATTTTCGGCTAGGGATGTGAAGGCTATTTTGACTATATCGTTGTCTATTCATATGGTGGAGGATGTGGTTTTATGGAATTATGAGAATCGTGGGGTGTATTGGGTTAAATTTGGATATCGTGTTAGTATGGATCTGGTGGGGGGTAGTCATAATGTTAGGAACCCAAGGTTATGGAAGCGTATTTGGAGCCTTAATGTCCCTCCTAAAATAAGAGACTTTTTGTGGCGGGCTTGTCAAGATGTGCTACCTACAAAATCAAACCTTGTGAAACGTGGAATAGAGGTTGATGATCTTTGTTTTTTCTATCCTTCGAGAGAAGATGGTGACCATGTGCTGTGTCATTGTGTTCGGGAAAATGCTTGTTGGAGTTTACTTGGTTTTAATATTCCCACTGTACCTGCAACTTTTATTGATTTATTTATGTAGTGTTGGGGTGGCGTTGGACATCAAAAAATAGAACTATTGGCTTTTCTGGTGTGGAATTTGTGGAAGGCAAGAAATGAATTTTGCTAGTCGGCAAAATTGTTGCAACCCAACCAGATTGCACGTATGGCTTCTAAGCATTGCATGGAATGGATATCTTATGCTGGTTTACGTGTAGTTATAGGACAAATACTTTTCCATGAAAATGGGCCTAGTGTGGGGCCATGTGTTAACTTGGATAATATTGTTTGGCATGCATTTTGTGATACATCACTATTTCAAAGAGAGGATGTAACAGGTAATGCGGTGGTGTTTGAGGATGGGGAGGGCAAGTTTTTGCAAGCTATGTCTACACATTCTGCGGGGTGCAAACCACCTGCTACAGCTGAAGCTTTGGCTCTTCGTACTGCTCTACTTTTTATTGGTGATCATTATCAGTCTAGTGGTTATATTTTGTTGATTGCCAGGTTTTATTTTGTGCTTTGAATTCTCATACTCTAGATCTTTCAGAGTTTGGGGTTATTGTAGGTGATTGTAAGAAACTTTTAGTTGATAGGCCGGATATTCAGATTAGGTAGATTCGGCGTACTATGAATGGTGCTGCTCATTCCCTAGCTAGAGCATCCATTCGTTTTTTACCACTTCGTATTTGGGAGAGTGTTCTTAATGTTCTCATTTCCCATTACATTTAATATAATAGTGGTCATTTACTCTTAAATATAAAAAAAGAGGCAGAGGCACCTGTCTCTAGACCCCACCTCTACTATGTGATTGTTATTAGCATTACTCCAACTCCGATCTTTATGTTGCCCCGTCATCATGATGACTTTTCTCTCCACCCAATCCCTTACCTAGGCCAATATTCCAATTAGCTTTAGATTGCACGTCAATTAAGCCACCCCACCTAGTTGTTACGTGATTGTCTCCAAAATTCCTACTTGCATCGATTGTCACTCCCTTGCTTCGGTTGGTGGATATGAATTAAGAAAATAAGCTGGAGAAAAAATGCAGTCAGTGGATTTGTTAAGCCTAGGCTCTAGTCGTTTCGCATGCAATTTACAAATATAAATGTAAATATAAGGATGACCTTTGTAATCTTGACTTCAATACTTACGAATTTATAAAAATTATTTTTGATATTTCTCCTTGATAAAGACATATCGTAAAACGACTTTATTTCTATTTGCCTCAAGAATTAGGTTAGATTTAATTAATACAAACTAAGTTACATGATTGTTACTTGAGATTCACAACCAAGGTCCATGAATTGAAAGCAACATAGCAAGTCCCTTTCAGTTGCACGTGGCTTATATCTACTCGCCTTCAAGTTTAGAAAGCAACATAGCAAGTCCCTTTCAGTTGCACGTGGCTTATATCTACTCGCCTTCAAGTTTAGAACTTTTATTAATAATAATATTATTATTATTATTATGGTATTAACTTCGACATTTTGATTTTAGACTTCCTCAATTGCTAGAGGGTTTTGAAAATTACAAACTATATATTACGTACATTTATGTGTCAGGTTACGTAACTGACAATATTACAAACAAAATCATCAAGTAATGGGCAAAAGCGTAGTCGAAAGTATAATTATTAGTCACTTTTTATTAAGGCAACAAATTTATACCGATAAATAAAATTATTTTGTTATAGGTTTAAAGGTAGGCAACAAAATGAATAATATTGCTTAAAATTTTGACTAAGGTGACATCATAGTTTCAACCTAGCAACAATATTGAATGAATATAGTGACAATTTGAATCTTTACAAGGCAAAGAAGTAATTATTTTAGGCAAGAATATCTAATAACAAAAGTAACAATTTATCATTTCATTAGCAACGACATGATAATATAAAAACAAATACTTGTCATTGAGTAGGCAACATCCATACATAAATTAATGTTCATTAACACAACATAAAGTATTTAAAATAGTCATACATACATTAATATATGTTCTAAAATATATACCGTCAAATGTTAATGACCAAAAAAATTACCTTTATATATGCTATCTTATATTCTATATGGGCTTAATGAAGTTCAACCTTTAATATATCCAAAATACAATATCCAAAAATCATTAACTAAAATGTGTACCTATATTATCTTCCTATAGTTTATATGGAATATAAGTACATCAACTAAAATACAAAACAAAACCAATATGATGGGCACTTCAAAATCCTCCGCAAAGTACCTCCTTATTCATTCCTGATCATCACTTTCCTATATAGGCATGTCAATGGGCTGGGTTGGGCTGAGGCAAGGGCATGGCGGGTGGCAGGCTAGGATGGGCTTGCCCACTGGTGGGTTAACCAGACCGCAGCTCGCCAGGTCACAGCCGGGCCGAGTTAGGCCGACTCGTTCATTAATTTTTTAAAAAAATATATCAAAACGACGTTTTAAATAAAACGATGTCTTTTTAGGAAAAGTGAGCGGGCCACAGGTCGGTCCGGACCGACCTGTGGCCCGCACAAGCCAACCATGGTCCACCTGTGGCCCGACCTACCCGGGCTAGAAAATGGGTCGGGCCAGGCCATAATTGTCATCCCTATTCCTATATAATAAATAAGTAGATTATGATTATTCTAAAATAACTATGCTCATAATAATACAATGATTAAGTTCTTTTTATGAACAAAGTCATAAGGTATAAACTTTTCAATCCACATTAGGTGTACTATATTTGTAAATGGAAAAATAAGCAAAAATAATTTGCAATTAATCTTAATGGAGAAGACATAAAGATGATGTGCAACAAAAATAAATCGAAGAACTTTAACAACTAATACTCTTAATATATATGATTTCAAGGAATATAGCATTAAAAAATGCTTCAGAAGTCTCCTCCTCCATTAGAGCTTGGATCTTAATAGGAAGGAATTATACCAAAGAAAACATTGAAAAATGCTAGGGAGTATAACAGATATGGATCATGGTGTCACTACAAGAAATTGTATTTTTAGTGAAAATAAAAGTTGTCACAAAAAGCAACAATATTAATCACTACTATTAATAGTATCCAATTTTTAAAGTCGCCACCTCCCATCATAAATACCTCCGTCACTAATGAAATTGTGACTAATTTAAGAAAATGGTCACTATTATGCAACACTTTTGTGACAAAAGTATTAACACTAAAATCTATGGAATGTGTGACAAAATTATATGATCACAGTAATTTTACATATTTATGACAAGTTTGTCAACACAAACAACATAAAATAGTTACAAATAAAGTCATAACAGTACTTCATTTTATTGTGACAACATCTTCGCCACTAAAATAATTGAAAATGATGACAAAATATTTGTCACTCGTGCTTTTTTCATTAATGTCCATTACTTCTTGGTCATTAATATTTTAAGAAAAAGGTGTCAACATCATTTCGTTATAAAAATGAAAAATTGATACTGTCACTAACGTGTTTATTATTGTCACAAATAAAATCATCAATTCAACAATAGAATTGCATTAGTTGTAAAAAAAATCGCATTAATGATCATTTTGTGTAACAGATTTCGTCACAAGTATGAAAGTTTTATGTTACAATAATGTTGTCACTTAAAGATTATATGTTACAATAAATTTATCACTAATGTGTTGGTGTTTGTAATAAATAATATTATTATATTTAGCAATTCAATTGCTTAATTAATAAAAATTTTTGCTTTGGTGGCCATAAAATAGAAGTCACAAGTGATATGAATTTTTAGTGCTAAGATATTGTCACACAAGAAAATAAAAATTATTAATACACACACACACACACACACACACACACACACAAATTTCTAATTTCTAATATATAAAATTGGAAAATTAATATCCAAGACAATTATATTTATTACAATTATCCCAAACTACTACATACTAATTCAAGCTAAAACTCTCCAAGATAAATTTTCCTGGCTATTCTTCTAGATGAAGTTCACTATTAATTTGTTTCCTAAAAAATAAATAAATAATGGAATCAATTAATTAGTTTATAAAATATTAAGCTATAAATTTATTACTAACATTTACAATAATATAATGATAATGATAAGAAGTAATATTAACTAATCTAGATTTTATAAATTTGTAAACTCAAATGACTAATTAGGGTATTTGATGTTGAGACACTTGATGGATCTCCATTTGAGGTAGAAGCATTGAGTAACAAAATAGGAATTACTCGAGTACTTGCCAAATGTGCAAAAACAACTAAACTTTGTTTCATTTTCATGGCTTTCTTTTCAATAGATGCATATTGAGCTTGAATCTTCTCATCTTAAGCTTGAATCTTTGCATTTTGTGATTTTGTGATTTCAGTAATTCTTGCATCTTCATCTTCCAAATCACTTGCACGTTTCTTTGCAGCCTCAAGTTCAGTTAAAATTTGACTTTTTTCTTGCGACTTAGATATTATCTCTTTAACAGCTAAAGCACGTGAAAGAAGTCCAATATGAAAGATCTTTAAGTTAGAAGTCAGATGTATAGTACAAAAAATGCATCCCAGAACTACTTCGCTCTAACATTAATTTATTATTTTCCGATCCTGTCAATAGAAATGGCAACCATTATAGCATTACATATCATATGTAACATAAAAAGGCACAAACTAACCTGGTTGTGGTTATCAGCATCAATGAGTGGTCATTGATTTACCCCAAGAAAGAACACACAATTACAACAATTGACAATGCAGACTCTTTTTGCCGTTGTAATCGCACACATTTGCTTACAATGTTCAATTCTTACTACTTATAAAGACATTAACAGCATCTAAAAAATATATATTTGGTTCATATTTAAGGACATACTACATTTCCAAAATGTAAGGTCAAGTTATCAATAAAATCGTCGTTAAAATACAAAGACTTTTGTTACAAACACATGAACATATATTTGCATTTCATAGCAAAATATACAATGCAAATGTTCCTTCTTAAAGTAGTGTCAGTAGTTAGTATGACAAAAATTAAAAAGTATATAAATTCATGTAAAGAAAATAACACAAAATGAAAGAAAAACATATAGAAAATGAAGAGTGGTCACTAGAACTATCTATTGTCACGACGCTTAATAGGATACTACAATTGTCCGTTGAGAGTAGATACAGAGCCCATTCGCTGGTGGCGTGTGAAAGAGAGAAGAGGATGAGGAAGAGGAAAGATTTTGTTTCGATTGGGAGAGGATAAAGAAGTTGAGGGAATACTTAATAGTCCGAGACCTTGGAATCTTCACACAGGTTTAAATATGGGAGTGAAGAAACTGAGAAGGAGAGGATGAGTTATGATGTGTGAGTGGCGTGCAAATGAGTCCATGGTTACCCAGTTTTTATGTTCAGGGTTTAGCACCTCAGCCTTATATTTCTAGTCTATTGTTGTTTGTGTTAAGGTGTGGTTAATGTGCATGTTAAAATGATAATTTGATGAATTTTTGATTAAGATGTTAGGAGCACTAATTATCTTGTTTACGTTCCACTGTCTATACATGATGTTTCTGAGTTATTTGGCACCTAGGACTCGATGATTGTCATTGATTATGGCTCTGTAAAGTTGTCATATTGGCTATAAATATATTAAAATGTCACCATTTTGATTGAAACCTTGAGTTTAAACTACGTTGGAGCATCTCATAAACTTCGGTGTGATCATGCTCATCTTTTCCACTTGATACCAGCTTTCGATTGGTCAATTTCAAATTTAAAATTTTGATCGAGCTTCTCTAACTTTTCTCAGTTTTTGTTCATAATTTTAAGACATTAATGTTGGATTGTTCAGGAACTTTCCTTTAAGATTCTATGAATTACATATTTTATGACATATTTATAATAAATAACTTAAAAATAAATTCAATATATAAATTCTTTAAATTCTATTGTATTTTTTCCCCTTCAAAAGGATAGCATTTCAAAAGCTTGTGATTTTACTTCTTATAAAAATTATTCCTATATTAAAAGAAAATTTTAGTCTACTATCATACGGAAGACTTTTAAATTATGAAATGTAAATTATATTCCAATTGCAAGTAATAGTAATTATTATTGTGAACAATACGATTATAATTATGATTACATTTATAAGAAAGAAACCACATTAACAATATAATGCAACTTAAACCCAAACATGATATGACGAATTTAAAACCATGCCTAATTGAAAGATGATCAAGGTTTAACTTGTTAGTCCAATTCTAATATAATCAAAATTTGAACTAAATCAATATTATTTTAATTATTTATTTTTATGAATGATGATGAGATAAATTCGGCAAGTGAAGATGAGCACGGTGATGATACCAATAATTGGCATTGGTAAGAGATTTGTTTTTAAATTTTGAATAGGTTAAGAGTTTTGCTTAATATTTTGGAATAAGATTTTCATTATATTTAAATATTAATTTATTTTGATGAAATTCAAAGTTATGTTTAGCAAATATCTATTGATATGTAAAATACTACTTATGGATTATCAATATATATAGTTTGACTATTTTATAAGAAAATATTTAAATTTGTTTGCCAATAAAAATATTAAAGAAAAAACTATGACAAGTAATTTCTAGTCCCCAAAATTCGTATAATAATGACAAAATTAATCATTAGAGTGGTTAATTTTAATATGTTATTATAATAAAAATAGTTATCATTAATTTGTTACGTTTGTATTGATAATAACCTTTGTAACAAAAAGTTGAAGATTAAGTGATGACAAAATTTCCTGTCATAAAAATTACGAATAGTAGTGACTATAGTGATAGTTCTGTTTTTGTGATAATATTAAGTAGACACTAACTAATTAAATTTTTACTCGCAAAAGTTTTCGTCACAAAAAGTAAAATATCATGTGACAGTAAACCGTTTAGTTACAGCAGAGAAAAATATTAGTGACCAAACTATGTTTTGTTATAACAAATAGAAAACATTAGTGACCAACAGATATTTTGTCACAATTACAATTCATTTCCACCAAAATTACTATGATACCAATTTACATATGCTTTTAGTGACAGAACTTACTGATAAAAGAAAATTTGACACTATTAACGTATTAATAGTGACAATCTAATTGTGAAAGATAATAAATTGTCACAATTATCATTGTATTAGAGGTAAAATAAATAAATCATCATAGTTAATCTAAACAATAGTGTCAATCAATTGTTTTGTCACAAAAAACCTCATATTTGTTACAAAATGATAGTTAGCCACAACAAAGTTGTTACTAAATTATGAATAGTAGTGACCATGGTGATAGTTCGATTTTTGTGACAATATTAAGTAGACACTAACTTATTGAATTTTTATTGTCAAAAGTTTTCGCCACAAAAAGTAAAATATTATGTGATAGTAAACCATTTCGTCAAAGTAAGAGAAATATATTAGTGACCAAACTATTTTTTGTCATAATAAATAGAAAATATTAGTGTCCAGCATATATTTTGTCATATGTAATATTCATTCCCACCAAAATTATTTTGGCACCAAATCACATGTGCTTTTATTAATAGAACTTAGTGATAAAAGAAAATTTGACACTATTAATATAATGATAATTTAATTGTGAAAGATGCTAGATTATTACAATTACCATTATATTAGTGATGAAAAAATCATCACAATCAATCCAAAAAATAGTGTCAATCAATTGTTTTGTCACAAAAAACCTCATATCTATGACAAAAAACGTCATATCTATGATGAAATTATAGTTAGACACAAAAAAAGTTGTCACTAAATTTCTTAACTCTTGTAGTGTGTAGCTATAATCAATCATAAACCAAGGGAATGAAAACATAATGCTAATATAGTGAGAATGCGAACAAGTCACATATCTTTATGTCATGTCAAAGTAGCGTCAACATCATCCCAAAGCTTCACTCTACAAATATAATGGTTTTAATCTCCTTACTAGATTTAATTAGTAAAGATTAAGACCAAGGAAAAATAAGAACACTATTAACATAAAATTTGAAAACTAGGAATCACAGCTAAAATATAATTCTTATTCAATTACTAAGTCAAAAACTAAAGTAAAGGAATAACTTAAAAAAAAGGACTTCTAAACTTGTTCTAGTGATTAACTAAGGTGATAGCCAAAGAAGAAGCTATTCCAAGCACCTAACATAAAGGCGACATGAAGAGAAGCCAAAATAAATAGCAAAACTAACATATAAATGGTGTAATAAAAACCAAACTGCAAAGCACTGATACACAGTGAGATTGCAATTACCCCTGTTGTAGGAGTCTTTTCCTCGAGTTCCTTCTCCTATATTATACACCTATCCCTAGCCTAAACCAACCAAATCTAAACTACAACTTATAGTATACGTATTTCATTAGATGCTTATAAATATACATAAGGGGATTTGATAAAAATTTAGCTAAATCTCTTGTGAAATTTCATTTCTCCTTACTAATTCCCGTTCTTCTTTCCTAGTTGAAATATAAAAGAAAAACTTAGTTTGCCTTATATATCTACATACCTATGCTTACTACTAATTTGGAAAGCCAACTCTTTTTCATATATTTGAGTGTATTCACACATTTCGTAGAATACAAGCTTATTTTAAGATTATATTGGTCTTAATTTAAATTTTGGTTTTTAAAAGTTATTAAAAAAACAGTCTGTAAAAATTCCATTTCTAAATGTTCATTTTATCCTTCTAACAAAAGAAAGTCTCCATCACCAAGGTTTTTTGCTTGCAAGCATTACTAATTCCTCGATTAGGATAAGAGATTTATGCTCTCAAAACTTTTAGATTGATTAGAATAATGTCATTGTTCATAATAGAAACGGTGGGGCATCGAATTTGTAGGGTAAGAGTAAGAAAAAAAATGCATGATACATTTACACAAGACCATAAATTTATGACAAAAAGTAGGTTTTGTAGACAAACTTTTAAGACTGGTTGATAAATCATTTTCTACATAGAAAACATATGCTATAATTCTTTTTTTATTTTGTATCATTTATTTGCTTTCAAGGTGTCTAGTTTTGTTTGTCTGACATGCATATTTAATATAAATCATCATGTCATCTAATCTAAAGTTCATATTGTATGATGATTTTCTTAGCAAAAGGATCCTTTTTAGAAATCCATAACACCAAAGTCATTTTAGCAAATTAGTTGCAATTTTTCTTGTCTTTATTGTAAGTAATTTTTTGAATAAAATGAAGACATATTATTTCTATACCTAATACTGAGAACTTTTTACATATATAAGGCAAGCATTGAGGTAAAAATAAAAGGAAGTTTGATTTATACTTACCTTACAAGTAGGAATCATAATACGAAGAGGGGAGGGGGGGGGGGGGGGTGGGAAATAAATT
>JAOSBO010000004.1:20413237-20451073 GCA_027563915.1 Erythroxylum rotundifolium
GGGTGACCACCCTGTCATTTACAATGGCGGGGTGGTAGCTACGTCCTCCCACCCCGCTAATCTCATTGGCTGGGTGTCCTACGTCCGGCTACCCCTGTTAATTCTCCCCCATTTTACGGATCAAAAATAAAATTTATCACAGATTAAGAATTTAGCCCAAAATTGATTGTGCATGTCAAATACATCACAAAATAACTTAATTCTACACATTAAGATTTATAGCTGTGGTGATTCTGGACCGAATCAACAGGAAAATGAAAAAAATTGATGTTTAAGATTTAAAAAAGGGGTTTTGATTGGATGCACTAAAGGAAGCAAAATTTAAACTAAAAAAAAGCAAATTAAAGAAAATAAACAAAAATGATGAAAAAGATAAATGTGTTTAGAATCTGACTCTCAGATCAATCTCAGCTTGCACACAATTAAAAATATTTCATTGCTGTAATGTTTTTACACCTTTCTTAGAACTATTGGTCATAGATTAATGACAAGTTTCATTAATCCAGATTTTTTCTTAGGTCATGTTTAATTAAAACAAGCTCTTTAATCAAACCTAACTATCGAACAATCTAGAATAAGCTCTTTAGTTTTAATTAGGCAGTCATATTATGAATAAGGAAAATAGACTAATCTAGGCAGTAACGGCACAAGTTTGGGTTATTCAACCTATATTATGTTGTTCTTAATGATTCACCGTCTTTAGTAGCTACAAATGAATCTAAAACATAATGATTACGTATTATATTGAAGATTTTAGCAATGAGTTTTCATTTAATTACCTCAGAGTTCAAATTTTACTATCTCATAATGTAATTTCAAGCTTATCAAACCTCAATCTCTTCAAACAAGGAGTATACTTCATACTTCCACTACGCAACTCTGATGTTCTATAAAAATATCTTTATTTGTCCATTTCTAATACCACAAAACACTTATGTGACTCATAACTCAATTTGGGACTTTATTAGTTTCTAAAAGTTTTTAATTATCTAAAATATCCTTGCTATACTTGTTTAAAGGTCTTATACCTAATTCTTATCATTCTCCCAATCATAAATTATAATTATCTATAAAATAATAGCTATAATTTTTAATGAGACAATTTCTTCATATGGATCAAAACTTTATCACTAAATTTTTCACTCATCTGATTTTCAAGAAATAAAACAATTGACTTACATCAAAAGAAACCTAAAAATAATGAATGTTCAATACTTAGAATCGATATAATAATATACGCACAATTGAAAACTTACATCAAACTGATCATTATTAAAATTAATAACATTAAAAAATAGAATTCTCCTAAAAATATTGTTCAATCACCTATCATGATTAGAGATTCTATCACAATGTCATCCATAACATTGCTTTGTATGGCTCCAAAAATCACCTTACAAGCAAGAATAAACTTGAACTTAAAAAAAAATTTTATGCTGAGATTGATATTTTTTCTAATAAATCACTCTATAAGGTCATAACATTTAAACATGTCAAAATTCAATCACCAATTACTCGTGTAAGTAATTAATCCTCAACTAATTCAACCATAATGAGCAATTTCATCATCCAAAAATATTCACAAATTACTTTTCTAGTATTAAAAGGCTAAATAACCTAATAAAATTTTGTAATTATCAAGTCATAGAAACTAAATAACTTGTATGCCATATTCTTAGCACTTTTCTAGCTATCATGGATGATATGCCAGAAGCATTTTACATTTCTTGCGAAATACTAAATCTAACTTCCCTTGTGTACCAATCCTAACTTCCTTTGGAAGCAATCCACCTTGACAAAATGCACTATTAGTCAATTCCCTTCTTAGTATGACTTCATAGTCATGGATGTCTAATAAGATTAACTCATTATATAATGTTCCAACTACTATGTAACTATCTCTATGAATGTTCTACACTACTGGTGTAGCTTTAGTGAAAATAATTATTATCATATGACACTCTAAAAGCTCTAACTTTGCTAGCATGCTTAAAAACATTACGAAAATGGAAAGTAGGCTTATTACTAGTCAACTTTCTCATTCAAACAGATTCCAAGTATTTATGTGGATTTACAAAATATAATATAAAAACCAATTATAATCAAGGCCAATTAATTCGGTGGCAATTAGAATTAGATCAATATAATTTTCAAATTCAATATATTACATCTATTGCTAACAGTCTTGTAGATACTCTCACTTGAGAATGGAAGCAGCTATCACCAGTTTAAAGGAATCACTAAATAAAAAAGAAGCAGAATTATTAGAGCTACAACAACTAGTTGGAATAGTTATGAAGGAGATTAATCAATTAAGATCTACCATCCAACTATTGGAAAAAAAAATAACCCAAGCTCAAACAACTTTAAACATTCAACCAATTACTGCACAACAGATATCCCAAACATTTACTCCTTCTATCAGCCAATCTACCTCTACCACAACTATTATAGCCCTAAAGCAAGAAGATCACAAAGAAGACAAAACCTATGTTATATTCAATAGACCCATGGCAGGCCTCTATGATGAATGGCATAAAGCCTCTATACACATCACAGGAAAATCATCTATTATCCATAAAGCCAATAATACTAAAGCCGAAGTAGAAAAAGCCTTAGCTGAATTTTGAAATCCAGTCTTAAAACCCCAATATAAACAAGTCCTTGAAAAACCAGCCAGTGAACCCAAAATGAAACAACTTAGAAAACCAATCAACATGGATAGAATCAATGCCCTACCAACCAGAGCTCTCAAGGAAGAAATGAAAAGAATTACTCCTAATGCTTTTTATGAATGCTCTCAAGCATTAAATGAATGAACTTAAGCACAAAAACAATTTCAGTATTATCCACAAAGTAGAGGAAGATTCAGACCAAAAGCAATCAATTTCCCTAAAGTAGAATCATTAACCGCCTTTTTATTTTTTCATAGTGGTTTAATAGACACTATTTACCTAACCACCTTACACAGCCTGGTAGAATTTCCTGTTGGATTTATTCAAGCAATAAAAAACTACAAAGACAGATTTGCCAAAGACTGAGAAATATTTCTTAAGGTATTCAACACTTATTCTATCTTTAAAAAAGCTGATAATTTCAAAGATTCTACCATTCAAATCCCAAGGATGGCTTATATCCAAATTGGAATAAGCAATAGAATGTATCCACCTATTGATGACCTGCCAAAGCATGAAGTAATATGGGATGGAATCAATCATTTCAATCTTATCTGCATTACAAGAATCTGTAATCAGTGTTTAAAAATTACTTCTGAATCATTAATCAAGCTCAATTACAGAGGACCAAATATACTTATGACTTCTACCTATCGAAGTCTAAGTACTACAGAATCCCTACAACTCATCAAAGAAATAGAGGCACAATTTTCACACATCTCTGGAATATTCGAAGAATTACCCTCCGATTAGAAGTATTCAATTTTCCAACAGTTACGGAACTATCCAACACACATCTGCACTAAATGTCCAACTACTTCAACATAAACAGACAACAACTCGACTGACGAAATTATTATCGAAGACTGAAACAAATATCCAGCTAGAAGCAATCATCTTTTTAAGTTTGGGCATTATGTAATTATTATACAGTAAAACGACCGACAATGGCCAACCACTTTTCTTTTTCTTTTCTTTACTTTTTTGACTCCTTTCCACCGAAAGGAATCTCTTTTCTTTTTTACCTTAGCTTTTACTATAGCTTTCCCTTTTTTCCTTTTGTCTTTTTTCCTTTCTTTGTCTATATAATGTAAGCTAAAGGCTCCGGCCTTGGTATGAAATAATATCCTTTAAACTTCTTCCTTAAAGCCCTCTCTCCTCTCTCAGCCTGTGTTTTGGTGTTCAAAAAGAAATGAGGCAATGAGGTATGATTTTTAAGCTTATTAGTTCATCAATTTGTATACAATTAATACTTAGTGTTATTTATGTTCACCATTTTTATTTATGCTTTATACCGGTTTTATAGGCCTAGAAGAACTAGATTTTATTAGTTTTCTCAATACATGTTGGACTCATGGCTTACCACCTTTACTTCATTAATATTTATTTAATAAATTATTTTACTATTTATTTGATAATTTCTTTTTCTAATTATGCCTAGATGCCACATTTGTCATAATTTACTTAACCTAATATTAGAACTAAATACACAAATAATAGTTAGTCAAAGATGTATTAAAGAATTTACAAAAATTTATGAATTCTTTATTTCTATGCATGCTTTTGACTCTACTTTACAAACTTTTCGAAAAATTATAAATAGACAAACTACTTTATTATCATTCGAAAACGAAGATAAAAAATAAAAGTGTCATCAACTTATCGAACATTATCAAAATCATTTAAACATTTAGTCAAGATGAACAATCAATGTTTGGTATGTAGTCATTTATCAACCGAAATTATGTATTTTAAAAGTTTAGTCACTACTTATAAAAATGAAAAAGAATATTATGAAGAACAATATAATTATTTACAATTCTTTACTAATAATCATAACTTATTATCTATACAAAATCACTTAGTAAATGCTACAAATAGATATAATCTTTATAAATAGGAAGTACGATTTATCAGAAATCAACTTTTAGTTCATCAACAAATTAATCATTAAATATGACTAATAATATTTCAAATAATTCAGATAATATATTAGATATAGATTGTTTAGATTTAACTGAATCTACTGGTACATTTCATTTAAATACATTATTATCCAAAAAAATAAAAACAAATAGCTAAAACTAATTTGAATATTAAAGAAGGACAAGATATAGTACATCATCCTTTTAAAAATCTTATTAATCGAAAAATATTATTTATTTTGGAAAAATCATACATGAAATTCCAATAAGAAATGACCAATGTAACGGACATATGCTTATAAATCTCATTAATCAAGAACAAATCTATAAGTAATTATAAAAATTCCTGAAGATAAACGAAATAAAATAGGATATATTCATTTATCTACTATACAAAAATTATTAAAATCTACTTTTCAAGAAGGAATAGATTCACCAATAAGAATGGCTATAGTTGATGAACGAATGAATAATTTAAATGATCAAATAATAGGAATAATGAATAGTAATTTAGCATATGGAAATATAAAATTTAACACACGTCTAAAAATAGGAATCCCTTTACAATCTCGAAATCTCGATGAAACAATAACTATTACATATAAATTTTATAGAGAACATTTAATGACTGAGGGTAACATTTAATGACTGAGGGTCAATACCCATTTTCTATTACATATCAAATTAGCTATGAATTAACTAATTCTCATCTTAGTATAGAATTTAAAAATACTGATCGAATTTATATAGATCAATTATTTACAGATGTAGCTAAAGTAGGAACAAATTTAAGGACAAATTTAAGACAGTTACCAGGTATTAAATATCCAATAGAACCCTTTGCTCCTAGTTTATCGTTATCTGAAACAAAACATTAAAAGAAAAATTACCCTTAAGATCACAATCTGTAAGATTAGAACAACCTATTAGATTCATCCAACCTGGAATTAAAATAACTGATCCACAAACAAGTATAGAACAAGATAATGAACAAAAAAGAAAAAATCAGTCAAGAATTATTATTCATTAAAAATCAACTTAAAGAATTAAAAGATCATTAAAAAATACTTTATGAGTATTACTAAACAATTAGCTAAATTAATAGACAAACAAACAAATATTGAATAACAACAGATTCGTATATTATTTAAATGCCACCAAGTGTTTTTTCTTTCTTCATTTTCAATTTCCTGTTTATATGAAATAATGTCTTTTCCTATAAATTCTTTGTAAATTTCATTTACTACTACTTTAAAAGTGTTTACTGGTTCTACTGCGTTTAGACAATCAGTTTTATTTTTATTTGTATTTCATTATCTAATAAAAAATCTAATACTATGCCAGTAGTTTTATAAGTGATAAAATCCATAAAGTACTTATATTATTAATTCCTTCAAATGGTGTTTCTAATTGTATAACTAGTGCTAGTTTATTTGACCATTCTAATAATAATTTTTCTGGTGCTATTACACAATCTAAATTAAGAATTCCATCTGGTCCTAAAGTTACATGTTTAGGTGTGTATTCGGTAGGAAATTTTCGAAATTTATTATTTTTCTATAATATCCAAAATGATTTCATTCTTCTTCTATTTTAACAGTTTTATAATCCCAATTATATTTATGTTGATTATCTCTTTTTCATTTTTCTCCACTTTGACTAGATTCAGGTTGTTCTACTGGGTTATGTTGATTTGTATAAATATCTTGATCTGATTCATATACATAAATAATTTCATCTTGATCTGTTATAGGTTTTACAATTTCAAATGGTTTATTAATATTGGTTAACGTTAATTTATTAGTTAGTTGAGTTATTTCATTCAATTGATTTTGAATATCAGTTTCAATAATTATATGTTCATTTGTTGGAATTATATCATTTACTACTACTTTAAAAGCATTTATTGGTTCTACTGCATTTGGATAATCAGTTGTATTTTTTATTTGTATTTCATTATCTAATAAAAAATCTAATACTATGCCAGTAGTTTTATAAGTGATAAAATTCCGAATGATTATTAACATAAAATGTTGGTGCTGAATGTTTACTTGTACTAGGTGAAATTAATTATTTTTGTAATAATTCAGAACATTCACTTAAGAATTCTTGTACATCTTGTTGTGTATAAGGACTATTATTTTTAATATTAATTTCTTGTGTAGGAACTTTTAATTTTATTTCAATTAATTGATTGTTATTATTTTTTATTGGATCTAATGAGTCACTACATACTTTGTCTATTAAGGTTTCGATTTCAATTTATAACGTTATGTTATTAAGTAAATCAAATTGTAATTGATTAAGTTTTTCAGTTACTAATTGTAAAGTTTTATAGTAAGTGGTATGATAAATAGGAATTTTAAGAATAACATATTTCTGATTTGTTGATTTTATTATTAGGGTTTTTAATGTTATATAGTGCAAATATTGACAAAACGGATTATATAATTTAAGAAAATTATTGTCTAAAATCAATGGTAATCCTGATTCTTGTTGATAAATAGAAGGAACAATAAATGTATAATTTTCGATAATTATATTATTATAGTGCCTTACATACCATACATATTTTATGCTTCCATCAACTATTCGTATTTGTAATGGTTTGTTTAGTTTTTTCCAATTGTTTAGTAATGTTTTAGATGCTATACAAATAGCTACTCCAGTATCTATATATGCATTAAGTTTTTTTATTCTGAATCTGTACTTGAATAAAAGTTGTATTCGGATTTAGTTGTTGATGTTGATTATGAGCTTTCATATTGATAGATATATGAAATTGTTGAATTAGTTTTCATAATCTGTTTCGATGGGTTTTAAGTTATACTTTGTTGCTGAATTCAAAATGTTAATTTTTCTTAAAATTTAGTTTGATTTCTTTTTAGACAATTATTTGCATAATGAGCTTCTTCTTTACATAACCAACATTTACATTTTTTTATTTTCAGGACAATATTTCTTTTGGATTTTTATTTACGATAAGACTTTCGTCTAAAATATTTGTTATAGGGTTTAAATTTTTTATATGGTTTAAATCTTTGATATGGATATTTATGCCATTTATATTTTTAATATCTTCTATGTTTTCTAAAGTTTTGAGATTGATTATTACATCTGTACTGTTGTGGTACTTCTGAATATTTTGAATAACATAATAGAATGTCTTTGTGTCTTAATGTTTTTTGTAATTTTGCTTCGAGACATTTTTGTGCTATTACTTCTTTAGTAATTGTAACTGCTCCACCTCAATTATAAGTGACTATATTTTTATTTTGTTTTTCTAAAAATCGTTCCTCTACTGTTTTATTTATAGGATAAGGTAATTTTTGTATAAATATTTGTATATACATTTCTTATTCACCTCTAGTTAATTTATAATAATATTTTTTAAATTATTATGTATTCATCTAAATAACAAATTTCTTAGATTCGTATATTATTTAAATGCCATAAATCATTTTTTTCTTTCTTCATTTTCAATTTCCTGTTTATATGAAATAATGTCTTTTCCTATAAATTCTTTGTAAATTTCATTTACTACTACTTTAAAAGCATTTGCTGGTTCTACTGCGTTTAGATAATCAGTTGTATGTTTTATTTGTATTTCATTATCTAATAAAAAAATCTAATACTATGCTAGTAGTTTTATAAGTGATAAAATTCCATAAGGTGCTTATATTATTAATTCCTTGAAATGGTTTTTCTAATTGTATAACTAGTACTAGTTTATTTGACCATTCTAATAATAATTTTTCTGGTGCTATTACATAATCTAAATTAAGAATTCCATCTGGTCGTAAAGTTACATGTTTAGGTGTGTATTTGGAAGGAAATTTTCGAAATTTATTATTTTTTTGTAATATCCAAAATGATTTAATTATTCTTCTGTTTTAACAGTTTTATAATCCCAATTAGATTTATGTTGATTTTCCCTTTTTCGTTTTTCTCCACTTTGACTAGATTCAAGTTGTTCTGCTGGGTTATGTTGATTTGTATAAATATCTTAATCTAATTCATATCCATAAATAATTTCATCTTGATATGTTATAGTTTTTACAATTTCAAATGGTTTATTAATATTGGTTAACGTTAATTTATTAATTAGTTGAGTTATTTCATTCAATTGATTTTGAATATCAGTTTCAATATTATATGTTCATTGGTTAGAATTATATCCTTTTGGTCACTAAGTATATTTTCTTGGTTACTAAATATATTCGCCATGGTTTTATTAATGTAATTGTTTTTTCTTGGGAAGAAGGCTCTGATACCAATTTTGAGACATTCTCCTTCTTTTGTTTTATTTCAATTATGTGTTTATATTTTCTAGAGATGTTATAATTTTGTCAAATTTTTCATTTAAAAACCATAAATCTTTGGATAATGTCAATTCTTTATTTTTGATAATTTGAAGTTCGTTTATTAAAGGTTGAGTTCTACTTTTTGTTTCCTTTAGTTGGTATTCAATATTTGTTTGTTTGTCTATTAATTTAGCTAATTGTTTAGTAATACTCATAAAGTAGTTTTTAAATGATCTTTTAATTCTTTAAGTTGATTTTTAATGATTAATAATTCTTGACTGATTTTTCTTTTTTGTTCATTATCTTGTTGTACACTTGTTTGTGGAAAAGTTATTTTAATTCCAGGTTCGATGAATCTAATAGGTCGTTCTAATGATCTTACAGATTGTGATCTTAAGGGTAATTTTTCTTTTAATGTATTGTTTTCAGATAGCGATAATCTAGGAGCAAAGGGTTCTATTGGATATTTAATAGCTGGTAATTGTCTTGAATTTGTCCTTAAATTTGTTCCTACTTTAGCTACATCTGTAAATAATTGATCTATGTAATTCGATCAGTATTTTTAAATTCTATACTATGATGAGAATTAATTAGTAGCTAATTTGATATGTAATAGAAAATGGGTATTAACCTTTAGTCATTAAATGTTCACTATAAAATTTAAATGCAATAGTTATTGTTTCATCGAGATTTTGAGATTGTAAAGGGATTCCTATTTTTAGACGTGTGTTAAATTTTATTTTTTCATATGCTAAATTACCATTCATTATTCCCATTATTTGATCATTTAAATTATTCGTTCATTCATCAACTATAGCCATTCTTATTGGTGAATCTATTCCTTCTTGAAAAGTAGATTTTAATAATTTTTGTATAGTAAATAAATGAATATATCCTATTTTATTTCGTTTATCTTCAGGAAATTTTTGTAATTCCTTATAGATTTGTTCTTGATTAATGAGATTTATACGTATATGTTCGTTAGATTGGTCAATTTTTATTAGAGTTTCACATACGATTTTTCCAAAATAAATAATATTTTTTCGATTAATAAGATTTTTAAAAGGATGATGTTCTATATCTTGTCCTTCTTTAAGATTCAAATTAGTTTTAGCTATTTGTTTTTGTTTTTCTTTAGATGATAATGTATTTATATGAAATGTACCAGTAGACTTAATTAAATCTAAACAATCAATATCTAATAAATTATCTGAATTATTTGAAATATTATCAGTCATATTTAATGATTAATTTGTTGATGAGCTAAAAGTTGATTTCTGATAAATCGTACTTCCTGTTTATAAAGATTATATCTATTTGTAGCATTTAATAAGTGATTTTGTATACATAATAAGTTATGATTATTAGTAAAGAATTGTAAATAATTATATTGTTCTTTAGAATATTCTTTTTCATTTTTATAAGTAGTGACTAAACTTTTAAAATACATAATTTCGGTTGATAATTGACTACATCCTGTTAGGTTACTGCATCTACCCCAGCCTATGCATGTAATATCCCGATATCCCATACTAAGGGCTAGAACCTTAGATTTATGTATATGAGAAATAGTATTGAGAAATTAGGAAATGTATTTCATGCTCATACATATCATCAGCATACATACATGTAAATTATTGATTTTTATTCATATTACAAAGACTGTACATGCACTCATTTGACATATTCTAGGGTATAAATGATTTTACATGATTATGATGTGAATAGTGAATTTTATATCTTGAATTTTGGTTGATAAATCATAATTGGTGATTTAGAAATCATTTGTGAAATTGATAGATTTCTGAAATTTTGGGTATTTTTAAACTAGGAAAAATATCAAGTGACAAGAAAAATTTATTCATGGTAGTAGAAATAGTTGATATATGGCAATATAAATAATTGTCACATGGCTATAGGATTTAATGACAAGTATCATAGAAAATTTGGGAGAAAATTGGATTAGAAATTGGAGGACAAATGAACTAGTTATTAAAAAAGCCAAGTCGAGATCACAAGGAGGTGACATGTGGCAAATGACAAGTATCACCACACTCACCATCCCATGACATTTTCCTAAATGAAAGACCATCTTTTGATGATCTTTCACTTATGCTACATACTCTCTTCTTCTTCTTCTTCATTTTCTTTCTTCACTCACGATTTTCTCACTACCCCTTCCCACGTTGATTTTTGTCAAACTCTTTTACCTTATTTCTTTAAGATCTTGTTATCTTCTTCTTGTCACTAAAAGACCCAACCTATCCCACCTTAAATGATGACAATCGTGTGATGCTTGGAGAAGGTCAGGGTTATGTGATCTTCAAATTTTGGTGCTAAAACAAGTTTGATATATTAAGGATCTTTATTGTTTGTTTAATAAAAGCAATTATGATGATCATTAGCGAGAGATTGAAGGTGCAAATGGAGTTGATTTTATGTTTAATCATGGATGAATAAATGGACATACTCATTTCCTATTTTGTGCAAATGATGAGTAATAATTTATGAAGTGCTGTAGGGAAGTTTTTAAGATAGATTGGTTATGAAATTGGTGTTTGAATGAGAGTTTAAATTTGATGAATAAATGTATGTGTTTATGTCCTGTTTTGGGTTGATAATGAGTGCAGAAAATTTGATGGATGAATATATGTGTTTGTATTCTGTTTTGAGAGTATGAAAACCACAAGTTATAAGTTTTTATATAGATGAAATAGGTTATGAATTAAGGGTATAATGAAGGTGAAATATACGCTTAAGAAAGGTGTTAAGTAATGTTCTTGAAATGAGGAGAAGTAAGGATTTGGTATAATAATGAATGATCAATATTATATTTTGTTTTTGTATGATTAATGAACAATGATTCATGGATTATTTTAAATGGTTGATATTGAGATGTAATTAAAGAGAGAATGAAGAGGAAATGAAGTAAAAGTGATTAACTATGTAAGAGATGTCTTGAATATATTATGAAAGAGATACAATGTGGCAAGAGTTAGGAATGCATATATGATAGGATTAAGTGAACGGTAAATGAATCAATTGAGTAGAGTTTTGTGAGTTTTAATGCAATCAATATAGTAGTTAGATTAGTATCAAATGAAGTCGCATAAATGGGTATAAATTCTATAAAAAATTGGAGTGTTAATGATGTTGTTTATGTTGTGGAATTCTTGGAAAATTAAAGGAAGACAGATAGGGCACGATCATGGCATAGCCCCAATAATCGTGGCTTGGATTATTTGGGTTCTGTCATGATCATGGCGGAGTCCCCACGATCGTGGACAATTTCACCAGCTTCTATCACGATCGTGGGAAAGTCCACCATGATCGTGGGTAGGCACAAAAAGAGAAATGTTGTCTTTTAAGTGATGTTTGAACCAATAAATTCTAAGGTACTTCTTATGATATTGAGACTTGAATGAGGCCTTGAATGAACCTAGTTAATGATAGATTAGGTGATTAAAGTGAGTAAGTTATATTAGGTTTAAGTGAATGATTGAATGATGATGTTAAATGACTATAAGAAGTGATTTAAGGATACATACCTGGAATAGTCATTGAGCATGCATTATATATACGCACACACATATATATATATGTGTATGTGTTTGAGCAAATTAGTAATGTGTACAACACGTGTATTACAGGACATAGAAGTGCAAATTGAATGACCACATCCAGACATTGCCAGGACATCAAGGCAATAGCTACCTAGAGCGTACAATTAGTAACCTATATGTTCTACCTAGAGCGTACAATTAGTAACCTAGACGTTCTCACTAAGATAGTTTGTGTTTGATAAATTTTCAATTATTGAACTTTTATTATGTGAATGTGAAAAATATCGAACATTGATAGTCTGAGGAGTTCGATAATTGAGAATGTATTGGAAGTGCTTCATTGAATGTGAATTAGAAAGAAATAAATGTTCTTAATATTTATGTTGAATGGAGGACTTATGTCTGATGAAAATGTGAAAGCAAATGTGGAAACTAAATAAAAGTGACCGATTGCATATATGTGATTTTGTTGCATTTCATTATATGATATGCATAATCAGATAACAACAGTTATGGTCGGAGTAGCCAGTGAAAAAAAGAGCTTAAAGCTCAGAATGTCTATAAGAGCCACATGCTTAATATGTAAAATGAGCCCAATATCCCCAACAGATACGACACAATTATCAATGAGCTCGGTATCTACAACGAATACAAGACAGTTAAAAAGGAACTCGGTCACAACAAAGTGATAATTGAAAGTGAGTTATATGTGCATTGCATATACAATTTAATATGTACTAAGTGGATGATTGAAATGAATTGTTAGAGCTAAACTGAAATTTAACTGTGAAATAATGTGAAATATATGATTATGTGAATTGTTTTTGAAACTTGAAATGTTAATTGTTATGTGTTTTGATATGAGTGAGCCCATCGATGATGGTTAGCTCAATGAGTTTGCAAAACTCATCAAAATTGCAACATGGCTTTTTAGGTATAAGAGAGGAGACTTAACTTCTATGACAAATTAGAAGAAACCTAATACTACATTTTGGACTCAAAAAATGGCTCAAAGGTTGGTCTGCTGATACTGTGGAATTTAGATCAAATGTTTTTGTATAGATCTCATGTCATGTAGAACATAATGTAAAGTGTAGAAAACACTCAAACGTTTCAGATATTGTATATATATGAATCGTGAGTGTAATGCTACAGTGTAACTATGTTTTATAAATGAAATGAGGATTTGATTTTTTTTTTAGTATTCGAGTTTTATATGTATGATGCTATGATAAATGAATGTGATTGCTCTAATACGCCGCTTTCATGGTGCATGTTCCCAAACATCCACAAGATGTCGGGCAGAAGCCTCGTGGAAGTGGGGTGTTACAATGCAGGTGGTCACTTTCCACATTAGCCACAACTTGATAGTAAGCTTTTAGTGTTTCGGGAGTCTCCAGACATTATAGGTGGTCTGACTAACCTTTGACTAGACAATATTCCTCGTCTCATCCTTCTGCCACCAAACCATTTAAATTTATTATTTTTAGCCCAATCTAACCAAATAAGGGCAGTTTCAGAATCTTTACTCCCAACGAGCGATTTTGCACCTAACTTACAAATATGCTTGATCAAACTCCTTGGCACTATTAGGGCTTCCTGCGGCTAGCGCATTGTCACTGCCCGTATCTGTATTATTCATTCAAGGTTAAAAAATTCCACCAACAGTTGTTTCATTCTTAATGGTCCTAAAAGGGGTTGACTTGTAAAGAAAAAAATTTATTAATCCATCCTCATGCTGGGCTTCTCGAGCTGAAGGTACTTTAAGTGCTGGAGCCTTTGGTGTGGCTTTGGGACCTCTAAGGTTTCCTTAATGCATAATGTTGTGAATTCAAAGAAAAACTATATAACATTGGAAGTTTTTTAAAATCAGACAAAACTTTCTGGGTTGCCTTGTTCACCAAAACAACATGAAAAAAACATTATGAAATCATTACACATATAAAGAACCTTATTTCAAAAATTGACTCTAATAAAACCTAAAAGGATCATCTCAGAGTCCCTTCTAAAACCTGAGTTGACCTCTCGGTGACCCCACAATAGCCCTCCAATTGATATCTAACTCAATCAAAGGGTTCCTGCAAAGCTAAGTCATTTAAATGTTAAAAACCTTTTATATTTTAAAGTTAAAAGTGAGAAAAATAGTGAAATTCTTTTTTGAAAATCCAGCAGTAGAATGGTTGCTTTTTTAAGATTCCTAAATTTTAAAAACTTGTATAACACAATTTAAAACACTTCCAATATTTCATATGCCATCTCAACTTCTGGAATGGGACCTCAGGTCCACAACACATACAATCCCAAACATATAGTTCTCAACACTTTAAAAACATCATTAAGGATCAAAGCCCTCGTAGTTCATTGAGTAAAAGATACTGACCAGCTTGTAAATATTTACAAGATCACAAGTTTAAATCCTTTCTAAAAAAATTTAAAACACGTATACAAGTAGCAAAGTCAATTTCAATAAAACACATATATAGAAAAAATGACATAAGCACAACATCACCCAATGATACAATTAACCCTGCGGTGGGGTCCAAACTACTACAGCACCTGTATGAATTCCTGGGGTGGTTTATCTAAAAACATAAAAATAGGGGTGAGCTAATCGAGCTCAATGAGTGTTAATTAGTTTACCAAAAATTAGACTTTTCATAACAACATAATTGAGACATTCCAATATAATGATAAAGCTCACAATAAAATAATTGCCATAAAAATTCATTCGAGCATCATAAAATTCTTTCATCCATCATACAATCCTGTTATAAAATAACATTTTTTAAACACATCTTCATTTTTTTGAAATTACTATTTCAAAATGCCTTTTTGAAATTAAACTCGTAATATAAGAGTTTCCATTTTCAATTTTCCTTTTTCTTAAACAATAAACAGTGGAAGCAATAAGTTTCTGAAAACTTTTACTGAAATAAGCCAACTATTAGAATTGGTATCATACAGTGCCTCTCAAATTACTTTTAAAATAAATAGTGGCAACTTTATTATTTTCATAATTTTTCTTGAACAACGTGACCCACCACTAATTTCTTACCATATGATACCCTAGGCGTAAAGTCACGAAGTTGGTTCTGCATCGCTTACCTGCGACTGGTTAACTACCAGTTACGAAGCTGGTTCTACATCACTTACCTACAATAGGCTAATAGCTATAAACCGGTAGTTATGGAGCTAGTTTTACATCGCTTCCTGTAACAATTTTGGCTATTACTATATATATAGAGCTGGTTCTAGATCGCTTACCCATAACAATTTTGGCTAACATGATACATAGTCCATAAGTGCAAAGGATGACTCACTGGACTACTGATAGATATAATACCACTCTCTGTTAGTAACTAATGCTACCCAAGCACTGCTATACACAATCGAAATACTCTGACCAATATAATAACAAGTATATGACCTAACAGTGTAGAAACCATTTGCATAAAATTAACCTTTTTATCAACAAATAACACATTTTCAATGTAACTTCCAATCATATAAAATTAAACTTTTAAATTAAAATTCATATATTTCTAAAACCTAAAATTATGATGATAATATTTGCTCGTAAAATATCATTCACGTAAAGCTCAACATAAGTATTCATTTCATCGTAAAATAGAAACATTTGCATAAAATCAATTTAAAATACACTCGTAACTTGCTAGTTTCCTTTTCACTACTTTGAAATCCTTCGATTGGCTTTGCTTTTCAATCTAAAAATTGAATACAAATACATTCAACTCCTTAGTACATATTGCAACCAAATACCCTATAAACCATGTCAACTTCATCACTTTCTAGATACACTTTATATACTAATTTTTCTCTAAATAATAACACAATGCTTCATTTAAAATTTCCAATACGAAAAACACACTTAATGACCATCCTTAATCACATTCACATGGTTATTACATCATAACCGCACTTTTATACTAAAAATGCCCGTAAGGCTAAACTTAATATATTTTACACTAAACTTTTCCAACTTAATTCCATTTGATCTCTAACACTTAAAACCAATCCAAATTCACTTTCATGACATTTTAATATACACATTTAAGCCATAAAATTTTATCCATAAATTTATACATAATCATGCACCCTTAGCCAGAATTCAACCAAAACCAATTCCAAATCAATTCTTGTTCATTTCTTTATTTCATTAGCATCAAAATCATGCTATGAACATTATAAAACATCAAAATAGAATTTTGGTTCATATCATATTAAAAACCCTAAGCATGGCAGAAATTTCATCTAATCATTCTCTTGGTTTGCTTTCATTCTTTCATCATTAAACATAATTCCTAATGTCGTTCATTAATCTTAAATCATCAAATGGAAAAATAAAACACTTTAGGCAATGGATCTTACCTTTGACCAAGGTTCTACATAATAGGTTTGATAATTTTCTTCTCTTAATCACTTCCAATATAATAAAACCTTGATATCACATCATAAGGGTGTAATTCACACCATCAAAACCAAATCTCAACTATAACAAAACAAATCCAAAATTTTCAACAAAACTAGTAAGCTTACCAACCCATTTTCGTCTTCCTCTTCACTTGGATGGCTATGGGATCTTGTTGGATGCTTGATTGGAGGTAGGAGAGCATGAAAAACTCTTTGGATCACTTCTCCATAGCCTAGCTAAAGCTCTCTCTTCTCCTTTTTTCTTTTCTTTTCTTTTTCTCTCACTTGCTTCCTTTTTTCCATCAATGGCCAGCCACACCACGTTTAAAGAGATGAACATTTTGTTTATTTTCACCTTTTGCCCACCATTTCTATTAACTTTTCATAATTACACCTTTACCCAAAACTTCTAATATTTACACTTTAATCCATACAAATTGTCACCTTTTAATTGGTTACTTTCCAAACTAATTAATTTATGCTTATCTCATGGAAATCTTCCCATGTAATGCTCATATGGAATTTGGATGAATTTGGTTTGATAAAAAGACCATTTCCCCCCTCTTTTGAATTAAACGATAAACTTTTCGAAATAAATATGATATTTTGTGTAATTCTAAACCCCAAATTGACCTCAATATTCTCTAATTAAATCTATACCCTTCAATTGCATGGTTAAAACAATTTGATTGGGCACATTATCCCTAAAATCCATTAATTTTCAATACAGGTCTTTTTATCCTGAAATTTTTGGATTACTTGAATTCTATTCAAACAACCTTTGTTTTGTCCTGTTTTAGTTCCTACGGTCCCAATCCTAATTCAGAATCTTTTCATTATATTTCAAAATTGTTTGCTAATTTTTTCGATTGCCTAGAAGAATTTATAGATTGAATCTAGAATTTACCAAAAGTCATCGAAATCATCTGGATTTCATTCAAAAGTGTCACCTAAATCTCCAATGCACATTTTGGGGCTTTTAAAGCTTATTTGGACTCATTTTGTAGTTTTTGGAGTTTTCAAAACATTTTCAAAAGTTTTCGGTCGAGTCCAGAATTATCTTCGGTCTATTAATGATCTATGTTATGACCTCAATAATACATTTAAATGCTTAAATTACTCTAGTATACTATAAATAGAGTATACTCTATAAAATGCATGTATTGCACATTACACAGTACAATAATCGAACTAGTATATCACAATACTTCTTTCTTGTAGCAGTAGTCCTCGTAGAAATATTAGATCAAGAGTTGTTCACTGATTTGATGGTGGGGGAAACTAGCACACAACCTCTTGAAACACTCCAAAAAATCATATAATGTCTCCCCATTATGTTGTCTAATTACACATATTTCCTTCTGAATATTTGAAGCTCGAGAGTTAGGGAACTACTTCTCTGGAAAAAATATTTTTTGTCTCATTCCAAGTAGTGATTGATCCAGAGGGCAAGTAGTAGAGCCAATCCTTCGAGATGTCCACCAATGAGAAGAGGAATGCACTCAACTTAATTTGCTCTTCTTATACCTTAGTTAGCTTTATGCTCAAATAGATGACGTTAAATTCCTTGAGATGCTTATGAGGATTTTCACCTAGCATATTATGAAAAGTAGGTAAAAGATGAATTAGATCAGATTTAAGCTTAATAGCAACATCAATAGTAGGAAAATCAATGCACAAAGGTTGATGTTTGAGATCAAGAGCAACCAATTGCTTAAGAGTGTGATCATTCTTTTTCTCTGCCATGTTAGAATCTGCTTCAAAAAAGGAATCAGTAGATGATTTAGAATGCAAATGTAAGGCTATTTGTATTCCTAGTGATGGATTCTTGAAACTTTTTGCAACTTGTCTTTTCAATCTATAAAGAGTTCTTTCAATTTCTAGATCAAATTTTGGTTCACTAGAGCGAGAAGATCGAGGCATGAATAGTAACTAATCAAAACAAGAAAAGAAATTAATCAATATATATATATATAAGCAATGGATATTAATCCGTAACAACGACGTCAAAATTAATAACACTGCAATAAAATACCTAAACTTAAAACTATAGCTAGTAATGAGTCTAGATCTATCCTATAAAGATTAAATAAAATCACTGTTCTATATTATATTTATATATATAAGGGGCTTGGTTTGATACAATTAAGAAAATAAAGTAAAATTGAACTTATGAAAGTAAATCAGATTAAGCAGCATAAACGATTTTGGAATCCGGTTTCTCGATTCGATCTCAGTCTACACACAAATAAACATGCTTCATTATATTATTGTTTTGACACCTCTCTTAGAAACTATTGATCTTAGATTAGCAATAAGCTTTGTTAACCTCGATTTTCCCTTAGATCTCGTTTAATCAAAATAAGCTCTTTAACTAAACCCAACTACTGAACAACCTAGAATAAGCTCTCTAGATTTAGTCAGATGGCCATATTACAAATAAGGAAATAAGATCAATCTAAGGAATAACCACACAAGCTCGAGTCATTTAACATATGTTACATTATTCCTAATGATTCAATGTCAATAGTTTCCAGAAATGAATCCAAAACATAACTATTATGTATTGTATTTGAGATTCTAGTAATGAGTTTATACAAAAACATTATAATAAAAGCATTCAGATCATCCTTATATAAATACACAATTCAATAAGCAAATAATAATATAAATGATCCCTGAAGAGAGAAGGATTCAACAATACACAATGAAAACATATTCAAATGTGATCCTCAATGTTGATTTCACCTCTGAACTGGAATAAGGAAGATTATCCCTCTATAGATCCCAAAGAGGTAAGCTTTTTGCCCTTTTTTATGCCTCTAAAACGATTCCATTCCTTTTGGTTGCTAAAAATGTCAACTTATAGCAAAAACTAGGTTTCTGGGCATACGCATAGTTGGGTGCACGACTGTGCATCCAACCTCACAAACTAATAAAAATGCATCATTTGAAATAGTGCATAACTGTGCAAACTAAAAAATTTTCAATCACCAATATGCACGGCTGTGCAAGGTGACACACAATTATGCATCTTGCACTACATGGTGAATTCTTTATATTTTGCATTTTCTTGTCCCATCTTCAGTCTAATCTAGCTCCTTCTTATTTCACAAAGACAAATGAGTTAGAAATCAAGAGAATGACTCAAAGAATGTGTTTTAAACTCTTTTTGGCCTTAAACTTGCAAGTTGTACCGAAAACTAAATGTGAACCAAAGTGAGTTCCTTAAACACTTCACAACAATAATCACTAAATGTTAAGGAGTGAAAGTATAAACAATTAAGCACACATCACGCGATATAATGGTTTTCTAAATTTGGACATCATGAAGCATATGCATATGGTATGTACGAAGCATGGACCAATAAGAGATATTTATCACCTGATTAGACTTCTGGATAATCATGAAACTTTAAGAGGAAACACGGGTGACCTGATATAATGGAGGAGCCATCGAGACAGGTTTCACCACCATCTTGGATGGGAGGAGTAGCTCAAGATGAGGCTAGTGGAGGATCCCATAAGGCCCCAACAACACCAGGACATTAAGACTAACTATAGATGGTTCATTTGTAGAAGCATATGAAGTAGATCTTGGGTGTTCAATGCACTATTTGAGTCCAAAAAGTAGCACTATCAGAGCAAATGGAGAGACAAGAAGCCCATGATAGATTTATGGAGGAGGTTTTAATATAGATTTGAGACATCTTAGGATATCCATCCCACCTCCAACTTTTGGAGATCTTCAGCTTCGTAGCAGTGTGAGTCTCTATGACCTAAGGATTTTCTATATACTGACATACCATACTAACTGAGAGATGACTGATATAGAGATAGTTTGAATCTTCATTTTGGTTTTCTTTTTCTTTCTTTTATTATTATTTTTATATTTTCTTATTATTGTTATTATTTATTCTATTTTTTTGTCTAAACATTATTAATGTTTATTTTATTTTATGTTATTTTTATTTTCATGATCTTTATTAGTTTTTATCTTTTTAATCCTTTTTTTAAATATTTTTCATGGACGGTTGTACATAATATTGGATGGACTCTTCATCAAATTAGAACATTATAAATCTTATTATTTAGGAAAGTACTAAGTGATACCTTTCTCACTTTTTATGCTTTCGTTGATATTTTGGTTCTCTATGCTTTTATTGTATACATTAGGGACAATGTACAATTTTAAGTATGGGGAAGGGATTTCTTAAGGTTATTATAATCTTTTTTAATTAATTCTTATTAATTGATATCCCTATTTGATTTTTGAATTGAATTAATATACAAAAGTATGAAAGTTAGAATGAACTTGCTTTTATAAGTCATATTTTTAACAATCATTGAGATCATTAATTTGAATGAAAATTGCATATTATTTACACAAATAAGGCCATTTTTTTGAGCTTTTATGCCTAAGAGCAAATATGTTGTTATTTTAAGCTCTTTTATTCTTTAATGTGTGTTATTATCTATAGTTGTACAATTTTAAAACTTGCTTTTATTATCCATATTGAGACCACATTTGTTAAGTTAGAAGAATTGAAATGATAAAGGCATTTAGATTTACCCTTTGTTTACTATTTTCTTGATTATTAGCCTTCCATATTTATCCCTTAGAATTAACCACTTTTGAGTAAGTGTATAAGATACCATAGGGGGATTCATCACCTAGGTAATACTTATTTGATATTGACTAATCATAGTATTTTCCTTATCCTACTTCATTATTGTGTTAAATTTATTTTATTTAGTTTAGTCAGATTTTTATTAAATTCACAACTTGATTGGGCAGTTAGATAATAGAAAACGAGTTAATTCTAATATTTATAGTCCTTAGGGGATCGACCTATAATTATCAATTCTAGCTACCATTACACTGTGTATTTGCAGTCAAAACTTATAATTCTTATAATCATAAAATAAAATCAATTATAAAGCAATAAGAGGATGATTCAGCAACAAAATGGGCTAATGAATGGAAGAATTGGAGTCATTATGACTTACACGCCCACTACATGGCCATGTTAGTGGGATATATGCTCGTGTGTCTTGCTTGTGTAACCAACTGTGAGCATGTAACTCTATGATTTACGAAAAATTGATATATGTATATATATATATATATAGTCACCGACACGATCATGTAGCTAACTATGTATTGCAACCTTAATTTTGCAGTCTAAAAGGGCAATTAAAAGCCAACCAAGGAATGTATATATTAGAGATACAAAAGTAGGCGTATTCCTTTCCCTTTTGAGAGTTGTGAGCAACTAATCTTCTTCTTTCTAGTTAAAAGGGGATAGCAAAGCTAGTTAATATGTATGGGCATTGATCAGTCTTAGTGATATTGTTCTTAGCTCTCTTTAAGAATTGACTATGTTATTTTATATCTAAAGTTTGGGATTTATGTATAAACAATTTAAATAGCCTGCTAGATTATTCATGTATGAATTCATTACCAAAATCATGATTACAATCCATTATTGTTATAAATCTATCTTACGTGTGGTAAAATAATGCCCATGCTTTATTTAGGATAACATAAAATAAGTTAAACGATCTAAGCTCGTGTGATTTTTGCTTAGATGATCATGTTTTCTTAATTTGTAATGGAACTATCACAATAAATGTAGAGAGTTTATTTTCAAACAACTAGACCTAATTAAAGAATGCTTTTTAATTGGTTACAATCAAAGGGAAAACAAGGATCAACAAAGCATGCTATTAATCTACAGTTAATAGTTTCAAAGAAAGGTATGAGAACAACATTATGATTGATTATGCACATTCATTTAAAGGTTGAGATTGAACCCAGTTTTTAAATCTAAGGAAAAAATAAGATTAACAGTGAGTGTTGTTAATCTATGGTTAATAGTTTTAAAGAGAGCTAAAACTATGATTGACTACTCACATTCATTTAAAGGTGGAGAATGAACCGAAAACTGGATTTATAAACCTATTGAGTAATCATTGCAATTTTGAATTTCTTGATTTGATTTATTTTCCATTTTTTATTTAATTTTATGCATCAATTAAATTAAGCTAAACCCTCCCCTCTAATCCTATACACTGATTTGTTTATTACGACAACTAGCCATATAGTATTAATGAATATGATCTTTTCTTACCACTGCTAGAAATTTAGTTGTGCGAAGCTAGAATCCATTTTCTAGTGTGTTTGACATGTATCAACTCCACTTCACTTATCTAAAGATGTTAATATGCAAAAAGAGACACACTTACAATGATTTTTTAACCTCTAATTAAAGGAATCTAAAAGAGAATTGATAGCAGGTGTAATAAATTTCTTATGGTGGAAGAGTCTAATTAAAACTCTGTTTTAAACTTATCGCATATCTATTGGTCAACTCATATTGTTTTCCCTCGTAGCTTGATTAAAACCTTAAAGTTTAGGAGTTTCCTTTAATTTGGAGATACAAATAATGGTTATGTTGCTAATGTAACGTAAAGGAATGTTTGTTTTCCTAAATATGAAGGAGATTTAGTAGTTGTACCTTTAAAACTAGGTAATAAAATTCTGATGATTAAAAGAATTTACAGGATACTAGTTGACAAAGAATCCCTGTAGTTCAAATAGGTCAAACAAAATACATTAAAATGTAAATTTTTGGTCCTTCACTCCTAAATATGAATCCCCTTAGACTATGCTTCATATATTTAAGTTAAGAGATTAAACAAAACTGATGTTTAAACACAAACTAGGGGATAATTTTTACACCAATTTTTGGTTAGAAATTGTAGTCCCTTAAGGCCTCTAATATAGTAAAATTCTCTCTCATATCTAAGGGATCATATTTCTGTTATCTCTATAATTAATGAAGTGTTTAAAGAAAATAGATTCATTATTAGTCAGATATTTAGAGAAGAAATATTAGCTATTTCTCCTAGCTTCTCCCCTAACGCTATTTACAATGATTCTATCAGTTAGATAAATCATTCTTTCAGTATCTTTTCCAACTCATCTTACAGACAAGTAAGGAGGACCAGAGCCCTAAAATGTTTTGGAAAAATTGGTATGGTTTTAATAAGATACTATAAATATATCATTTCTCCTTTGGTTTGCTATTAATGAAAGACTTACCAACATCAATAAAGTATATGGAAACAACTACATGTCCAACATTTGTATTCTATGCTCCTTACATCCTAAATCTATAGAGCACTTACTATTTTAGTGTGAGTTTACTACCTTTCCTTAGCATAAGTCCTTAAGTGATGTAATTTGTTATACACAAAAAATTCTTGGGACTAATATCCTAGTCTGGATTATCCAAAGAAGATGAAATTCTAAAAAGGAGTATACCTACTCTAGAAATTTCTTTAGTAAACTAGTATATGAGATTTGGAAGGAGAGAAACCTTAAGGCATTCTATGGAAATAAAAGAACAAGAAATAGGTCCTCGTAGAGAAAGTAACATAGAGAAAGAAATAATAACTTTCTATAATTTGATACTTTATTAGTATGAACTAATTGTACCTTACCAAATTACTTAAAGTAATACAAAGGAAATGATCTAGATCAGTCCTAATTCTAAGAAATGTGGTTAATGAGCTACAAGCATCTTTATCCTAAAAATTTAGAGAATTTATCTCACTATAAGACTCCTTGCTTTATCAGATTACTATGGATTCTTTTGATTGTATTGAGCTATGCTTAGAAGTAACCTAATGATGCACTACTGTTAAAGAGCTGGAAGTATAATGTTCTAAAATTTGAAGAATTCTAGAGTTATGTAATCTTATTATTACTAAGTTTATGACTTTTTGGTTTTATTGAGCTATGTGACTTAGTGTGCCATTATTTTATTCTTTATTTAATGAATTCAATTTCCCATAAAAACTATTGGCCTAAACTATTTGTCAAGATGCTTAATTTTCTAATCCTAGAACACATCAAAACTTAAATAAATCATATTATAATATGAAAATAAGAATGAAATAACGTAGAATTTAAAATAAACCTAACTTCATGGGTTACCTTCCATATAGTGCTTGTTTAATATTGTTAGCTTAACGTACCCTACACTTTTACCCTCATCTTGGGTCTATGATTAATGGCTTGCTTCCACCCACTTCTCCATATATTTGTAGTCTATAACTAAACCACCTATTGCACAATAATAATAAGGGTAAAATTGATCTGATTAATAATACCAATGGATTCCATTAATGTCCTTTTTGATGAAAAACTATTAAAACATAAGGAATAACTAATCTCCCTGAATCATCTATTAACGTAAGTAATTTTTCTTCTAAGGAAGTGGGAGGGCTCCCTACCTAAGGTAACTACCAATGATTCACCAGTAATTTCCTTATTTGGTTCATCTACTAGTTCTTCCTTAACTACCTTTGTCCACTCTTCTTCTTCTTCATGGAAAAAAGAATTTTGGTTCATCTTCTTCTTCAGCTATCTCTTTTCATTCCCCTCACTTCCCCTTCCTGGATAGAGGCTTGTTCTTCTTCTTTCAGAAGCTCTTCTTGGAATGTCAATCCATTTATGAAATTAACCCTTGTCCTTTCTTCACTTTGTTGCATTAATAAGACCAAATAATATTTTATGTTATGCTCAAGATATTTATATGAAGAAAATATGTTTTTGAATTCATATAGGTTAGCTTTCATTTCAGCTAGGAATTCTATTATTGTATCTTCTTCTTCTTCTTCTTCTTTTTCTTCGTCATCATCGTCATCTCCTCCTCCTCCTCCTCCTCCTCCTCCTCCTCCTTCTTCTCCTTCTTCTCTTTTCCACTACTAAAGATGATTACCATTTCATGTTCTATTTTAGTAGTATTATACAAACTCCCTATAGTTTGTTAGGTAATATCTTCACCCAATAGTTAACTTGATTCATCATATTTTGTATGCGAGCATTTTTTCTTTTATGCCTCATGTTTGGTTCTTAAATAAAATTGGCTATCATTTCTTCTAGAGTTGGCTTCTTAACTTGAGGTGCTTGGTGCTGTAATTATTCAACTGGAGCTTAGTCATTTCAAACATAAACGTAAAGTTACTCCACTTCAAATTATAACTATTCTCATATGGTGCATTTTGAGGTTAGTTGTATATGCTTGGTTACTCCCACATATAGGTCAGTGCCCAAAATTGATGATTGTAATTATTACTCTAAAAAATGTTCCAACACAGTATAGATATTGGTTGAGCTGTTGAAAACATATGAGGAAACCTCTCTTTCGATATGGTGATATTATATATTGTAATGACATATTATAGCTCTCATAAGAATGTTAACTGCTCCTTTTATTGTGAGTTATGGCTATGAAAATGAATCTTAAATCCTATAATAAACCACAAACTCAAGATGAAAGTAGAGAAGTTCCAAAGATAACTAAATGAATGATCCAAAAAGCAAATAAAATCCAAGAATAATAAAATAAAGTAAATACAAAAAATAATGGTTAGATTAGTTAAATAACAATGGCTAGAGTAATAAAATCTAGGTGTTCCTAATATTATTGTCCCCAGTAATGACGCAAAAACTTGATTAATATATTTTTAGATATCAATATTAAATTAATTGTAAGTGAACGACATAGTTATAACTAGCATAGGTAAGTACGAGAAAATCCTATGAAGACAATAAGTATTAATGATTAACGTTCTCCTATTATCCAGCCTAGGAATTGGATATTTGTCTTTTAATTTAAAATAAAAATCAAACAGATAAACTAAAATTAGAATATATAATGAACGAAGAAGACTAAGGAAATTACTTAGAAAAGTCAATATCAAAGATTAGTGTCTAGGTGATGAATCCCCCTTAAAGATCAATTAACAATTAACCTTTTATCATGCTATTATTTTATTAAATATTGGACCATGGAAATTCCTAGCTTATATTAGTAACTCTCTTGGGACTACTAATAACTAATCCATAGGTTGATTAACTAAATCTTTTTAGTTAAAGTTCCTAGGGTTTTTTTTATCAATTTGTAAATTCTACTACTAGGTTTAACCCTAATTTAGAAGATTTATGTACCTATCACTAGGTTTCCAATAAAATCCTTTCAGTTATGGTGGATCTATTCATACAAAGGATTTTTCAACCTTAAATATATGAAATCAAAACATGCACTAATATTCTAGATCTATTAGAACATGCATAAAACACATAAATGAATCATAATAAATCAATCAAAATAATTGGATTAAATAAAAGATTAAGCCATATTGTTATCACAAACCAGGGATCATCACACCTAGACACTAAAAGTGTTTAGTTACTCATAATAGATAGCGAAATCAAATACAAACATGCAGAAAAAAACTTAGAAAACAAAGAGTTCATAATTCTAAATCTCCCTTTCTATTTTATTGAATCTTCTTATAAGTTTGGAATGATGTAGCCTTCTATCATATCTCTTTTGATTTTAACTTTGTGTATTCCTTCTCTCTAGATCTTTATCATTGCCACTTTGTGTTTCTCTCGTCAAAATTCTAATGAAAAAATTAGCTCCTTTCTATTTGCCTTTAATCACATCATTTTATACTAAAATTTAGGGTTTTTGGGATATACATAGTATGCTACACGGGCGTGTGAGAAATCGTGTATATTCAAAAACTCCATAATTTGTTATTTTATATGGGTGCTAAGACTTACATAGGCACATACACGACCTTGGACCTCTAAATTGGTCCAAAACTTCATTTTATGTCACATTTTCATTCGAGTTCTTCTCCTTTTAGTCCATGAAGGAAATTATAACCTAAAAATGCACTTAGAGAGAATTAAGTACCAAAAACACATTAAAACTACAAAATATCAAGCAAAATACATTAAATATGGGTGCATAATAATATTCAAATAGGCATTTATCACAACTCCTTTTAATTATGTTAGATTTATTCATACATTATATTTTCTTAATCTTAATTACATGAAATCTTACATGAATCAACATACTAACTATGTTAATTTAAGAATAAATATGAATCTATAATCGAACTCAATGAAATCGAAGAATAAATTAAATTAAAGTTAATACAAGATCCATCCTAGGGCTTATGTAATCTTAGTAACACAATGAATTTATCTTACAATCATATCTAAAAAAACAAAATTGAAAGACCCCACATACACCCTTGAAATATTATAGCATATCTAGGGTGTATTAAGTAATGAACACAAAGAAATAAGTGAATCTAAGCATAGTAAGAGGCATAATGGTATTGAATGTAAAAGACATGGGTAAATGTGTGACCAATAAGATTAAAACATGTGTGTCCATATGTGTGGCATGAGATGGGCATGTAAGAGAGGAGTGAGGGACGTGCATTGAGGGTTTGAATGAAAAACTTGCTTACCTCATTTTCTCTCCATTCTATCTTCTTTATCACACCATTTTGTATATAAGGAATCAAGCTAACCTTAAGTGGAAATCAAGGTAAAAGTTAGTGGTTTTTTCTTCATTTATGGTTTTGCTATGTTTATGTAATTGTTGAAGATGAGTTTTGAATGGGTGTGTTATATGTAGAGAAGGAGAAGACCAAAGGTAAAGTCAAAAGGAAGCAAGTGGAGTAAAGAAAAAGGGTTTTGATCACTTCTTTAAGAGGTATGGGAATTTGTGATATGTTTGCTTGAATTTATGAACGTGATTGACGTGAGGGGAATTGATAAAAGAGGTATTTCCCAAACGAATGGGATTTTTAAAAAAGAAATGGATGTGTTTTTGCATTGCTCTTGTATGATAAGACGAAAGTTAGTTGATTTGGGATGTGTACATCACTGGATGGATAAGTTCTGCTGAACATACTTCTGCAATTTGGTCATATATTGTCCTTTACACCTCAAAATTGGATAATTCCAATAAAACATCCTATAGTATTTTGGATATAACTCTTGAAATAATTAACCAACTGGATGAAAATTATTCCATTATAAAATATATACATAGGTAAATAAATGGTTAGAAGACCTTAAATCCTAAGTTGAATGTTTTCTATGTGAAAGTTTTGAAACAAGTGGCAACTGTCATGTAATTTGCTACTGAACTATTTAGGTTATCTATTTTTAGACCCACCGTGTGCTTAGCTCAAACGTGAATTTTCCTTATCCATATGGTACCCAACTTTATTCGAACCTTTTCTTTTTGGATGTCACTGAAGCTTAGAAAACCCAATTATAAAGGTAATATGAGATTCATCATGCATGTAATGTGTATATACTTTAATGCTTTCATTGATGTATTATTTAAGAGTTTGATCATAAAGCATATTAAATATGATCGAAAACGATAACATTTTCAAATTATGATGTAAACATTATGGAATGAATTTGTATGTTATGAATTGTTGCTCTTTAATTTGACTCTGAAATGTATGATATTATTATGATGCTTGGCTTTAACTTGTCGTCTTAGTTGTGGGTAAATAAGCAAGTCTAGAAGGGTCTACAACTATTTCTGTTATAAGACACTACTGTGTCGTTTGTTTTAGAGACTTACATCTCTTCTGTTTTAAAGGTTGTTGGCTCTCATGAAGATACCAATCATAGGTATCTTCTATTATATTCCCATTACCCACATTAGAAGAAATTAGTAGGCAATTCTTTAGAAGTTCTAATATTTTTTCTGAATTGATGCAAAATTATATTCTGAATAATCTCTGAATATCATTTCGAATATTTTTATTTGTATTTAGATATTTCATGAGTTTAATTTTAAAATGTATTTTCCATCACATAAATGTCAAGAATGATTTGCATGTGGATATTAGGTGACTGCTGTGAGTAGTTGCCATCTTGCATCATTATTCCTTACTAAGATATATGCTTAGCACGGTGGTTTTTCTTCTGTGTAGGTCTTGATAAACAGGGTTAAGTTTGGGACAACTGCAATGGCTAAAGAAGAACGAGTAACCCTTTGGAAGATTTTGTATGTAAACATTGTGCTGTATTTATAAATATTAAGAAGGAATTTTATAACATATATGAATGGCATGTACTAATCATAACTTATGATGGATTTTTTTTGGATATGATAATTGTAATCTGTGACTTATATAAACGGCCTTGAAATATCAAATGTAATGTATGTTTTCCTTACCTCTAGGAATTGTTGGATTGTCTAGGTCTGTTTTGTGTACATCTGTATATCCTCCTAGGGGGTATTAGGGTGTCTCCCTTCTTCAAAGAGAGGCTTATGAATGGTGGAAAATTGTTTCGAGATATCCCCATCTGCCTAAAACTCTGACCTAGGATTTCTTTTCCCAGAAGTTCAAAGAGAAATATGTTACGACAACATATAAAAATGAACAATGGAAATAGTTCTTGAGCCTAATATGAAAGAGAAATAAGTTGACTCAATGAATATGCACCTGACCTATGCTTACTGAGGATTTCTAGTGTCATCAGTTTGAAGACGACTTTAATGACTTAATTAAAAAGCATATTACGACATTCACTCTTCTGTAGTAAGTGAATTATCATCAGCTGATTCAAGCTGCTATCAAAATAAAGAAGAAAGAGATAGTTAAGAGAGAGAAAGCTCAACGAAGGGGTTTTGCTAGAGGAGGTCAATTCTCGAGTAAGAGAAGCCTTGAAGGTGCTTCTACTATATAGGAATCCACCCAAAAAATTATAGCTAGAGGAAGGCAATAAGGCTTTCCCCCCATCAACTGATTTTGGTATGGGTTGATCTATGAGTCGAGGTTCTTGTACACTAAAGTGTCCTTATCACTTTAGATATTATTGGGGTACTTATAAGAGGACTACAAGAGCATATTTTTGATGTGGTAGCACTAATTATTTTATGAAAATTGTCCTATGAATTAGTCTCAGGCGTCACAAACTAGCAGTGAAGCTTCTAATACACCAACGAAAAATAGAGGATGTGGTAGAGGTCGAGGAGGATTTGGCCAATTTAGGCCTAATCTGAGTACTACTTCAAAAATTGTTGACTAACCTACTGCACCTTGGGCTTATGCTATGAAGGCTCACGAGGACTAGGACACACCTGATGTCATTGTTGGTATTGTTTCTCTCTTTGACTTTGAAATGCAAGCTTTGATTGATCCTAGATCTGCCTATTCTTATATTTGTGTTGGAGAATTTCTTGATAAAAAGATGCATGTAGATTGGTTAGATTATGATATTTATGTAACCAGTAATAGTGTGTTGGTTAACAGGGTTTCTAGAAATTGCCCTGTTTTGATCCAAGTTAGTGAATTTCTAGTAGATCTAATCACATTTCCTTTCCATGAATTTGTTTTGATTTTGGGTATGAATTGGTTGTCCAAGCATTGAGTAGTTATTGATTATAGAGCTAAGACTGTTGTGCTTAAGAATCCTGATCAAACTGAAACAATATTATGTTGAATTTGCACTAGTCCTTTGACTAGTGTGATCTCTACTATGCAAGCCAAAGGTTTCTTGGGAAGGTATGTAAAGCTTTTTTGGCTTTTGTACTTGATTCTAAGAGGGAAAGTGTACAACTGCAAGACATTCTGACTACGATTGAATTTCTAGATGTTTTTTCTGAAAAACTACCTAGGCTTCCTCCTGAAAGGGAAGTGGAGCTATCTATTGAGATTATGCCTAGCACTATTTCTATATCCAAAACACCATACAGGATGGCTCCTATTGAATTAAAGAAGTTAAAAGTTCAGTTGTAGGAGCTACTGGATAAGGGATTTATTCAATCCAGTATCTCACCTTGGGGAGCACCGAATCTGTTTGTTAAGAAGCAAGATGGTATGAAGGTTTATTGATTATAGGAAATTGATCAAGGTTACGGTGAAGAATAAGTATCTATTGCCAAGGATAGAAGATCTCTTTGATAAGTTAAAAGGTGCAGGGATATTTTCAAAGATAAATCTACGATTAAGATATTATTAGCTCAGGTAAAGGATGTGGATGTTCCAAATACTGGATTCAAAACCTAGTATGGACATTATGAATTCCTGGTGATGCCATTTGGGCTAACTAATGTGCCAGCTACATTCATAAATCTAATGAATAGGGTGTTTAGGCATTATTTAGACTAGTTTGTTGTGGTATTCATTGATGATATTTTAGTCTATTCCAAGAAGGAGTAAGATCATGCTTAACATCTACGAATTGTGTTACAGACTCTGCGGGAAAAATAGTTGTATACTAAGCTAAGCAAGTGTGATTTCTAGCTTAAGGAAGTATCCTTTTGGGACACGTCTCTTCTCAAGGAATTAGAGTTGATCCTAGTAAGATTGAAGTGATTATTAATTAGAAGCTGCCGTGAAATGTCACTGAAGTGAAAGGCTTTTTGTACTATTTTCACTTTGTAAAGAGGTTTTCGGTGATAGTATCTGCTTTGACTAAACTAATATGAAAAGGACTGAAATTTGAATGGTATGCTAGATGTTAAGCTAGCTTTGATCAGCTAAAAAGAATAGTTACTGAAGCTCCTATATTGGCTTAACCCACTTCTAGTAAGGAATATATTATGTTTAGTGATGCATCTAGAAATGTTGTGGGATATGATTTGATGTCGAATGATAAGGTGGTTATATGTGCCTCTAAGAAACTAAAGTAACACATATAGAACTATCCTACGCATGATCTTAAGCTCGAAACAATAGCATTTGCTTTGAAATTTTGGTAGTACTACTTGTATAGTGAAAGGTGCAGGATTTTCACTAATAATAAAAGTCTGAAATATTGCTTACTCAGAAAGAACTTAATATGAGACAATGATGTTGATTGGAATTATTTAAATATTATGACTATATTGTGGACTATTATCCTAGTAAAGCTAATGTGGTGGCTGATGCCTTAAGTCAGAAGACCATTTTGACATTGTCAATGCAACGGGGTGAGTGGGAAATTGCACTTGATGGGGCTTCAATGGGTCAATTCAAACCTAGGAATACTTTGACACAAGAGATCAATGATGCTTAGAAAGTTGATGATAAGCTGCAAAACTTATCTTGGCAGCTCAGGAAGGTAAACAACTTGACTTTTCTGTGAAAGGAGATGGTGCACTGTATTATAAAGATTGGATATGTGTACCAACTAGTGACAATTTGAAGAAGAAATTGTTGTATGAGGCCAATAATACTGTATTCACAATGCATCTTGGTGGAAATAAAATGTATCAAGAGCTAAAGCAACACTAGTGATGGTCTAGTATGAAACGAGATGTTGTACACTATATATCTAGATGTTTGACATGTTAGCAGGTTAAAGTTGAGTATCAAGTTCCATCTGGTTTGTTGAATCTTATTTGGATTCCTCAATGGAAATGGGATAACATTACCACAGATTTTATGAATGGGCTTCCACTCACCGAAAGGAAGCATGATGTTGTATGGGTGATTGTGGATAAGTCACCAAGTCTATTCATTTTATACCCATTTGTCCTGACTATTTGATGGATAAGCTGGCTAATATATATGTGAATGAGATAGTGAGATTGCATGGAATATCATTGTCTATTATTTTTGATCGTGATCCTCGATTTACTTCGAGATTCAAGAAAATTTTGCAAATGACTTTGACTACCTAATTTAGTTTTAGTATTGCTTTCCATCCCTAGACAGATGGCCAATATGAATGGGTTATTTAGGTGTTGAAAGATATAATTCAGGGTTATGTGTTGGAATTCACTGGAAGTTTGGATAAATATCTTTCTCTAATGGAGTTTGTTTATAATAAAAGTTATCATAGTAGTATTGGCATGACACCTTATGAAACATGATATGGTAGGAAGTGTAGAACTTTGATTTTTTGGACTAATTTAAGTGAAAACAAGATGATCGAGCTTGATATTGTAAAAGATACTGAAGAGAAAGCTCAAAATATTGAAGAGATTAAAAGTCAACGCTAATAGGCAGAATTCCTGTGCCGATTTGAAAAGGAAAGATGTTGAGTACCAGGTAAGGGATAAGATATTTCTGAAAGTATCACCATGGAAAAATTACTTCAGTTTAGGAAGAATGGTAAGCTCAATCCACGCTACATTGTTCCCTATCAAATTCTTCGAAGACTCAAACCAATAACTTATAAGTTAGCTCTCCCTAAAAAATTGGCCAAATTGTGTGATGTGTTTCACATTTCTATGTTGAGAAGATATCCATCTGATGATACACACAAGGTTCCTGTGTAAGAAATTCAACTATAACTAGATTTTTCTTATGAGGAAAACCTGTGTCTATCTTAGCCAGAGAAGTTTGACGATTCATAAATAAACAAATACCCCTAATAAAAGTACCTTAGCAACATTATAGACTTGATGAAGCAATATGGGAACTCGAATCGAAGATGAGGACTCAATACCTATAACTATTTAATACATGTATGAATTTTGAGAACCAAATTCCTTTAAGGGGAAAGAAAATGTAAGGCCCCAACATGTACCCCCAAGGAATTATACCATGTCTAGGGTCTATTAAGTAGTGAACGTAAAGAATTAAGTACATCTAAGTATAGTAAGAGAGCAAAATTCTTTTAAGGGGAAGAGAAATGTAAGGCCCTAACATTTACCATTGAAGAATTATAGCATGTATAGGGTGTATTAAGTAGTAAACATAAAGAATCAAGTGCATCTACGCAAAATAAGAAGCATAATAGTACGAAATGTAAAAGATATGGGTAAATGGGTAATTTGTTCATTTCAGCACGGATATACATATTTAGACGTAAAATATGGATGAGAATGAAGATAACTGATGAGATTGTATATCAATGTGAGAATTAAAGAAAGAAGAAGGACTAAATGTGCAATTTTCCTAAAGTCAACACATGGACCAACTGGATTAAAGCATGTTTGACCAATAGGATTAAAGCATGTATCTCCAACAGGATTAAAGCATGTTTGACCAATAAGATTAAAGTAACTGTGACCAATAAGATTAAATCATGTGTATCCAATAGGATTGGGATATGTGTGGCATGATATGGGCATGTAAGAGAGGAGTGAGAGATGTGCATTTAGGGTTTTGAATTCAAAATTTGTTCATCGTCATTTTCTCTCTCCATTCTGTCTTCTTCATCACACCATTTTGTATATAAGGAATCAAGCTAACCTTAAGCGGAAATCAAGGTAAAAGTTAGTGGTTTTCTCTTCATCTAAGGTTTTTTTATATGTATGTAATTGTTGAAGATGAGTTTTGAATGGGTGTGTTATGTGTAGAGGAGGAGGAGACTACAGGAAAAGTCAAAGGGAAGCAAGTGGAGTGAAGAAAAAAGGGTTTTGATTACTTCTTCAAGAGATATGGGAATTTTTGATATATTTTCTTGGATTTATGAGCGATATGGGGGGAACTGATAAGAGAAGTATTCCATAAGTAAATGGGATGCTTTTGGTTAAATTGGTTGTGTTTTTGCATTGCTCTTGCATGGTAAGACTAAGTTAGTTAATTTGGGATATGTACCTCGCTGGATGGATAATAGACTTTTGTAAATTGACAATATCTTGGAATTTATACCTCCAAATTGGATAATTACAATTGGAGATTAGACTGGAGACATAGATCTAAAACTTTCGTGAAGGAACTGAAATTTGATTCTATCTCTATGATTTTTGAATTCTGGCTTGAAGTTGAGTTCTGGTTATTGTCCCTATTTTCAAACATCTTGTAATGTTTTGGGTATAACTCCTAAAATAATTAACCAAAATTGCATGAAATTTATTCCATTTGAAAATTTAGACATAGGAGAATAAATTTCTGAAAGACCTTAAAATCTAAGTTAAACGCTTTCTATGTGAAAGTTTCAAAACAAGTGGAGACTGTCATGTAAATTGCTACTGGACTGTTTATGTTATCTATTTTTAGACCCACCATATGCTTAGCCCAAGCATGAAATTTTCTCACCCATAACTTTTTCTTTTTGGATGTCGCTGAAGCTTATCAAACCCAATTATAACAGTAATATGAGATTCAACATGCATGTAATATGTAATGAGATTCAATATGCATGTAATATGTATATACTTTAATTTTTTCATCGATGTATTATTGAACATGAGTATTGCCAAGCTCTTTTAACCACTACATTGAATTAGAAAGACAATTTAGGATGAGATTCACTCAAAACAAAAAATCGACATGAAGCTGATAAACCTGTTTCAAGAGGAGCACTAGTTTGTAAAGTAGTACGTAGAAAAGTACACTACAATGCCCTTTCCTTGTTTAGCGAAATAAAATACAAATAGGAGTTATGGCATTCAATCTCATATTTCAAGAAATCTAAGAACTTCTGGGGGCATTAGCACGTGAAAAAATGGTTGAAAAGTCTACTATTTGAAAGAGAGTAAAACGACCTAAAATCCTAGGAGCTAATCCTAAATCACCTACTCGATTGACAAGCACAGCTTTTATAGCTGCTTTATCTACCTAACGTCATGTAAGCCACAAAATAATTGACAAATATGAAGTAAGACCTACTGCCTGCCATCCCAGGAATAATTGAATAGAGTTAACTCCAATCACCAACATTGGCATAAAAAAGGAAAGATGGATAAATAACACATAAATCGAGGGCTATGCAAATCCTCAGACATATATGAAATGGAATAAAGATGGACTGATGATCATAAAGCATATTAAATACAATTAGGCATGATAAACATTTTCAAATTATGTTGCAAGCATAATGGAATGAATTTGTATGTTATGAATTGTTGCTCGTTAGTTTGATTTTGAAGCATAATTATAATGTTCTGATGGTTGGCTTTAACCTACCAAGTTTTAGTTATAGGTAAATAGGCGTGCCTAGAAGGGTTAGCAACTGCTTATGTTCTAAGATTGGTGTATTCTGTTTTAGAGACTTACTTCTCTTCTGTTTTAGAGGCTATTACCTCTTATATAAATACCAATCATATGTATCTTTTGTTCTATTCACGTTAACCATGTCTAAAGAAATTAGCAGGTAATTATTTAGATTTTTTTATATTTTTTCTTGTCTTATGCAAAATTATATTCTAAATAATCTCTAAATTTCATTTCAAATATTGTTATATATATTAAGATATTTCATGAGTTTATTTTTATTTTATAATGTATTTTCCATCACTTAAATTTCATGAATCATTTACTTGGGAATATTAGGCGACTCTTGTAAGTAGTCGCCATCTTGCATCATTATTCCCCACTATGCTTAGCATGGTGGTTTTTACTTCTTGTAGGTCTTGATAAACAAGGTTAAGTTTGGGACAACTGCAATGACCAAAGAAGGACAAGTCACCTTTTGGAAGATTTTGTTAAGTCAAGAAGACTTCACTTCTTCTTTTGATTTTGATAAAAGTCAAATAATAATAATAATAGAAAGTGTGTGAACTGTTTTGATGTGTTTTATTAAGTGCACAGATGTATAAGACGATATGAAGTCATAAGACGATGCGCAAACATAAGACGATGCAGAGACATAAGATGACGCAGAGTCATAAGACGATGCACAGATATAAGACGATACAAAGTCATAAGATGATGCGAAGTCATAAGACGATGTGAAGTCATAAGACAATAAAAAGTCATAAGACGATGCTCAGATATAAGATGATAAGAAGATATAAGACGAATCATACAAATCAAATCAAGATGATGTAATCTACAACGACAGTTAGTTAGTTGGAGCTGGTTACGAAACTCAACTAACAACAGATCTCTGAAGATTCTACAAGCGGTTTTTTTCAAGAAGATCATTGGAAAATTAGACTATAAATGTCAATGTAGTCGTAGACAAAACAACTTTTACTAATCATTTACTGTACAAAATATCCTGAGTGAAAATAAGAAAGATAGAGGTCAAGAACACCTATAATGTGACTTTAGAAAAGCTCAAATAGTGCCTTTTCTAGTGAAAGGAAGGCTAGAGCCTGAAGAGGATAAGATAGCAGGCTAAGTGGGCAGAAGTTGTAAATACAACTTGTTATATTCAAAATAGAGTATTTTTGCGACCTATTTTAAATAAAACTCCATA